>CM040243.1:30908294-31492847 GCA_022545495.1 Chrysanthemum lavandulifolium | reverse complement strand
ATCCCAATTAACTAGGCAAATCCAAACAGTAAAATAAAAAGAAAATTAGAACTTACAAATGATCCAGCTCATGAGAAGCTTAAAACATAACCCATCTACCACTATACTAATCAAAATCAACCCACTCCAGTGTCAAGATCAACCCAAATCCATTTCTGAACCAAAGATGATCACAGTTGACTTTTGTTGACCAATTTTGGCTTTTCTAATTTTAGAACACTAGAGTATATTGCAAGCTTATGAAAAGCTATAACAAGCTTATCTGAGCTTGTTGGAAGGGTAAAAGAGCTTTTGAAACTTATAATAAGTTTAAATGATTTAATTCGAATTACCAAGAAACATTAAAAACTTGAAATCTTATTAAACTGGAATAATTACAATATAAAAGTGATTTTTAACTTGAAACAAACTTAAAATTACAATAAGAACGCGAATTTAGATTAAAACAGACATTAAAGTAACTTTTACACTACAAATGGCCTAAAAACATGCGACCCCTCTTATCACTGCCTTCTTTTCTTCTTTATAGACATCCAAAAGCTTCTTTTCTCTCCTCTGATCATTTCCCACCATTGGATAGGTCAAAGTGATCACAGCAGTTGATTTTTCATTTTGGCGCCAAAAATTCCTAAAGGTGTTTTAGCATTTAATGCTTCTTGGGAGGATATGGAGTGGAGGGACATGGTATCTGTTGGGGGATAAGTTAGGTGAGGTGGAAAGGTTGGGAGAGGTGGAAACCACACGGTTTCGTGTATGCACGAGGGTGAGGAGAGTGCTACAGTGGAGGCGGTATTTGGTTTTTTAAATTTTGGGCTTGGGTTGGAATTGGGCCAAGGGTGGACTGGATTTGGTTTATGTTAATAACAAGGATCCGTTTGGTTTAGTTAGTACACAAGGACCATTCATGTAATTTGGTAAAGTTGAAGGACTGAAAATGTAACATTCCCAAAGTTATCACAAGGGCTAAACCTGCAATTATTGGTTAGTACAAGGACAAATGTTGCATAAAATTCCATTTTTATAAGTCCAAGGACTAAAACTGCCAATTTTGTAACTCTAAGGACCAAACTTGTAATTTTCCAAAAGTTCACCATAAGGACCAATTTTGTCATTTATGAATAGTACAAGGTTAATATTTGATAATTTTCACTTTTAAATTAACCAAGGACCATTTTGACAATTTTCAAACTTTAGGGACTAAAGTTGTCATTTTGTATATTTTAAACTTTAAAGGGTTTATTTAGACAACTTTTGAATCCCATGGACCTTAAATGACATTTTACAAGTTTTTGAATTACCGAGGACTAGTTTTGACAACTTTTGTAACTTGGGGACTAAAGTCGCCAATTATGCAAACTTGGTACGTTTTCATCGATTTTGATATTTTGCATTTAAAACACATAAAACACTTATTTGTGATATTTTCATCATTTTGATGCATTTGAGTGTTTTCGGATGTTTTGCGATCTAGATAGTATAAAATGATGAGTATTTAGACACTCATCAACGCACTGGGCCTTCCAGACAATTTTATAAAACACCCATCGGGTGTACTCCATCTGAGCTAGTGTACGGAAAGGCGTGTCATCTGCCGATTGTGCTTGAGCACAAAGCATCTTGGGCCTTGAAACATGCCAACCGATATTCAGACGGTGGTGATCAGGAAAGTTCAAATGAATGAATTAAATGAACTCCGTGATCAAGCATACGAGAACTCTTTGATCTACAAAGAAAAGGCGAAGAAGATTCATGACTCCAAAATCAAGAACCGCATTTTCAACGTCGGTGATCGAGTCCTTCTTTTCAATTCAAGATTGAAGATTTTCTCGGAAAACTAAAATCCATTGGTCCGGACCATTCACCATCACTAAAGTATTTTCTTATGGAACTATTGAGTTATCTCAACCCGATGGTCCAAATTTTAAAGTGAATGGTCATCGATTGAAGCACTATTTTGGAGAAAACATTCCACATGTAGTTGTCCCGGATCTACAAACTTTCCCCATGAACCAATGACTGCGGGGATCGAGTCAAGCTAGCGACTCGGGAATCAAAAATAGTAGCACACCATATGGGTTTTCACCCATATTTCTGACTTCTTTCTACTTTCTACCACCCTAGTGTTGGGAGTTGCCCCATTGTTGTATATAAGTTTTCATCAAAAAAAAAAAAAAAAAAAAAAAAAAAATCACAAAAATTGGCGTAGTATTTCCCTTTACGTTCTATGTTTGGCATAACCGCGGTACTTTGAATATTGAGGGCAATATTCATTTCTAGTGTGGGGAATTCTCACGAATTTTATCATGTATTATACCACCCAATTCCCCATTTTGGCCAAATTTTTTTTGGAGTAAGTGTTTTGCACTTACTCATCTTACTGATTATCGATCCGCCATGTCTAATAAACAAAAGGATTGGCTAATCCAGAGCAAACGGATCTTGGTAAAGATATCTCAAATCCGTTGACGGCTTGCAATTTGCCCAAAATTGTATGGTGTTCATTTCACCATATCTTTAATTAGTGAAGAGTTGGCTAGCCCGCAAGTTTATGGCTTGTGGTAAAGGCGTTGGAAAACCATAATTGGTAATCGACTCACCAAAGATATTTTATCTAAGAGTTGGCTAGTCCGAAGCAAACGGCTTCGTAAAGACAAATCAAAACCGTTGAAAGTCGGTGATTTGCTCAAAATCATTTGGTTATCATTGTACCAAGGTTCTTACTTGAATCGAAACAATTGGCTACTCCGTAAGTAATGGCTTTTGGTAAAGAGACTTAAATCCATTAAGTTTTCACAAAAGATTGCTAGGAATAGCAATAGTTTAGTGTGGGGATTGATGAGTGTGTAAATACTCATCATTTTTGTTCCTTCTACACTGCAAAACCGGTCAAAACACTTTAAAAGTCTCAAAAGATGAAAAAATATTTAGATTGTGTTTTATTCAATAATTGTAAAATCTAGTCCCTAGTTATTCAAAACATGTAATTTTTCATAAAAGGCCCTCAGAATTTTAAGTTGTCAAATTTAGCCTTATAAAGTCTAGTTTTGCAAAATGACAACTTGAGTCCTTGGAATTTTAAAGATTGATGAAATTACCGGGACATTTTAATTGGAAAATTATCATTTTGGTCCTTGGGAAAATTAATCTTGTCATAATTGGCCCTATGATGAATATTGGATAATTACAGTTTCGGTCCATTGGTCTCGTGGAATTGCAATTTTGGTCCTTGTGTATTAATCCTAAAACCAAACGGACCTTATTTACCCCAAGCCCAAAACATAAAACCCAACACCTTAACCAAACCCGCCACTTGTTTTCCTCCTTTCCTCCAATACCACCTTCCTTTTCACCCACCTCTGCAAAACCACCCACGCTCCAACCTCCATCATCATCACCCTCACCTTAGCCCTTCCACCTCACCTAACAAAACAAGATGCATTAAATGCTTCTCCTCCCGCAATCAATAAAGTCCTTTTGGCAAAAGTATTTTAGCGCCAAAAATCCATCAACGGCTAAAAGAAGTCCACTTATCCAACGGTCAAGATTGTTGATGGAAATATTCACAAGCAAGTGGGAAGTCTTTTGAGCATATAAAAAGAAGTAAAAAGAAAGAAGGAGTTAGTAAGTTAGTAGGAGAGTTAGTTTTAGTTTTAATATATAGTTTTATCACTTAGTGTAATTTTAATCGTATGTGTATTTTTCTTATTCCTTAGTGAAACTTTAAACTTAAAAACTTTGTACTCAGTGTTTTTATTGTATCTTAACTCTTTTCAAGTAATCAATTTCATATTTTCAAGTTCAATTCAGTCTTATGCAAATTTGAAATTTAAATTTCCAAGTTTAAGTTAATGTTGTTTGTAGTTGTTATTATGGACTGAATAAGCTCATATAAGCTCCTAGATAGCTTAATATAGCTATTAGAAACCTTAAAATTTTGTTTAATATTAAAAAGCAAAACACCAAAATACAAAATATAGTGTAAAACAAAATCACAAGACAAAGAAGAAGAAGCAAAGAGCATGGTGAAATGAAGATTGTTCGGGTTAGTGAACTGTGGAGGTTCTATAGGACATATTTCTTGGTCTTAGATCTTGATTCTAAGTGGATTACGTTTGTAAGCTCATTTGATAATTTTTGTATTTTACTTAGTTCTTGTGTTTTATGTTTTAATCTTTTTGATTCTGTATTTGTGATAAGTAGATAAGTGGTAATAGAGTTTAAAATCATTAGCTTGTTCATTAGATTTCAAAGCTGCAAGAAAAGTTCAGTTTCACAGTTAAAACTAGCATATTGATCATTTCTGATGATGCTTGGTCATTTCTGCTGATGCTATTTATGTTGTTGTTCTGAGTTCTTATGATCTTGCTGAATGATAAAATGAAGGTCGAAATCAGTGTTGAGGTCTAATTTAGTAAGTTGCTTTGGAAATAAAAAGTTAGTGTTGCATCAGTGGTGTTTGGTTTGGACTGTGTTCATTGTGACAATAGGTGTTATTGTTGTTAACTTTGTTTTGCATATATCACCTAAGGTTTATTTAGCTCAGAGCAAACATAAATACATACCTTGTTTGTTAGAAAGTCAAAATAGCTTTTAATCTTCATCTGCTAGTTCACTGTTAGGGATTTGGAGTGCAATTTTCATCACAGTTGTTCATTACTTGGTCATCTAACTTAATTTCATCTCATTATAGCTTAATATAACATTATCAGTTGGAAAACCTAGATTAAAGTTCACATAAGTCAACTTATCAGTGATTCTGCTGAATTGCATTTGATTCTGATGAAGTGTTAATTTGATTTCTGTTGAAGTGCTTAATTTGATTCTCACTGATTCTTTGAAGTGCTTATTTTGAATTTCAAGTGCTTTTAGAATTTAGGATTCTCATTGATTTGATTTTGGATTCTCACTGATGTGTTTATTGTAGCTTATTAGTATGTTTCTTTACATGTTTTAGCTTATTTCCAGTGTACTTAAGTTGTTTACAGCTTAATTTGTCCTCAGTGATAATTCTAATTCTGAACGTTTTAACACACCATTCAACCTCCGTGGGACTTAACGACCTGGGAATCCGCTATATTCCAAGGGAAATTTGCATTGCGTTCTCAAGTGATTGACTCTTGTTGCCCATTCACCTAGTTAATTTGGGTTGACCGTTTGAGATCAACCAATCCGCCAGACGACCTAAGCTAGGGCCGTTACGAAGAACACCACGTTTTGCTTCCTTATTAGAGAAGAGGTAGTGCTGCGAACATTAGCAAATACGTGATATCGTACACGGGACATTCAATGAACATAATTCAGCTAAGGGTGGCACGCCACGTGTCATCCTTGCCCTTTTCTCCGGATGGCCACCACATGGACATCCCTAAAACCATTAGATCGCATCATGGGGTGCACAAAACCCTAAATGCATCCCTATAAATGTGGGACCATTTTCCTGAAATGGACCAAGTCATTCTCGACTAAAAACTTTACACACACTAGTCACCTCATGAGTGTTACCTCAACTCATGACTACGGTTGCATTATGGAGTCCTTACCAAATTTGGGAAACTAAACGAGCGACTACCATCACCCCCATGAAGTACCTTATGTAAACATGGCGCCATCCGTGCTATACGCAACATAATAACAAGCCACTATACGCAACATAATAACAACTCACTACCACCACCACTTACCAACACCATTCACCACCATCACTCACCACCGCCACCACCCCCATTGCCACCCACCACCACCACTTACTACCCAACCCCACCATCACTACTTACCACTACCGATCACCACCACCACTCACCACCATCACCCATCGCCACCACCCCACCTCCACTGCCACCCACCACCATCGCCACCACTTATCACTACCAATCACTGTCACCCATCGCCACCACCCCCACTGCCACCCACCACCACTTACTACCCAACCCAACCATCACCACCAATCACCACCACCGCCTCCCATCGCCACCACCACCACTGCCACCACCCACCACTTATACACGGTTTTTAATATGTTTTATACACGCATTTTTATACACGATTTATGTATATGAGTACATTTTCAATGTAAAGATATTGCTAAATCGGTGAGTTTCAAAATGCTAGCTAAATTACAATGTTCAAAAATATTATTAAATCGTAAGATTGCCTCGAGAACCAAGGTATACATCATTTAGAACTTTTTGATAAAACTTCCCGTAAAAACTAAACTATGTTATATAAAAATCGGACAAGTTTCTCAAAACAAATGATGCAAATGTGCGAAGTGCTAAGTGTTAATTTATATGATTCTACACATTTTAGTATATTACACATATTTATATATATACTATATTATAAAGCATTTGAGACATTCCCAAAATGAAAGGTTAAAAATATTAAGAAAACACACTATCGTATTATGGAAAATTCAAAAAATTGATCTGTCAACGTCTAGTAATTTCATTATTAAAACACCCCATAAATGAAAAATACAAGTTATTAAGCTTATTATGCAAACCGATATAACACAAAATGTACTCTCATTTTGAATGTAAAGATACTGCTAAATCAATAGAGTTTCAAAATGCTAGCTAAGTTACAATGTTCGAACAATATTATTAAATCGTAAGAGTACCTCAAGAACCCACATATATATACACCTTTTAGAACTTTTTGATAAATCATAAAACTTGCCGTAAAAACTAAATACTGTGTTTTATAAAAATTAGATGATTTTTTCAAAGTAAAGGATGTAAATATGTAAAGTACTAAGTTCTAATTATATATATAGGGGATATCATGGCTACAATTTTTGTAGCCAACTAGCTACAATCCTCCACAAAAAATACACAAGAAATTATTCAGGGGCCTGCAGAATAACTCGGGACCCACAAAAAAGTCGAGGACCCACGGTTTGAAGACAATATTAGAATAATTACTACAAAATATGTAGCTAATATAATCCCATATAATAATCACTATACTCTTCAAGGTTATCATACATGATTTCTTGAACATTTAGGTTTTCTTTGTCTTTATAAGTACTGTTTTACTTGTATCTTTTACTTATGTAGGATAAATATAATAGACATTATTAATAATTTAAATAAGTGCAAAAAAAGAAAAATAAAAAAATAATAATAATAAAAAATAAAAAAATTATAAGATGTACTTTTAGAGAATTAAATTTTTGTTAACATCATGTAAGTACAACAACAACAAACAACAACAAATCCAACCCCGCCAAGGCAGGTATGGGGAAGTAAAAAACACTTACAAACATCATGTAAGCGATTTTTAAAATACGCTATGATGTTTTTTTAATAACTTGCGACTATGTGTCTTGCCACTACTCAACCTCATATCTCCATAATATATCACCACCGCCTCTTTATTCATAACGTCATGAGGATAATCTACCATTTTATATGAGTTAATTTGTTATTGCTTAAAGTTATTCAAAACTAAAATTGTCATTATACGTAAAAGCTATTATATTGTAAAATATAAAACTAAAAATATTTCTCATTGAAAATTTTAATTGCATGCTATCACCACGCAAATATGTGTGTATCCCGCTAGTAATAGTTAAAGATGAAAGTACAATATTATACGCTAAAGGATGAGTAAAAGCAAAACATAAGGAACAGATTTGTGTAAACCCTTATCTATGGACTATGGTTATGACAACTGTTAAAAAAAACAAACAATTTTTTTTTCTTAAAGTCCATTGCTCAAATCTTAAACACCCGCAACAAACACTCGTATATACCGATCAAAACGGAGTGATACTCCAAAAAGCTCCAAAATATTGGATAGAGTCAATATGCAATAGTAGATACTAGTTATAAGATCGGTCAAGACGTCTGGGTTTTATATATTATGTTTTTTTTAAGGAATCAATTATTAATTTATTTTTTTATATTAGACACAAATATTTTTAAAATCACTCGCGCTTTTTATTAAGTTTTTTTTCTTTATACTTTTGACACTTAAACTTTTATGTTTATTTTTTTTAATTGACTATATATAAAAAAGTGTTTTTTCAATTATTGCCAAATCCAAATATTTGAGTTTTTTAGTAAATATTTTAAAACAAAAATAATAATAAATAAATAAAATATTACCAAATAAGGTATGAATTGATTTTTGAAATGAAAATTTTCACCAAGAGTTTTGTTTTATTATATAAAGATCATGCAATTTGTTTTTTATTAGAAGGGTTTTAAATAGTATTTTGAATAAATTGGAGGGTCAAAGGATTCTCAAGTTGAGAATTCTGACTTGACTCAAGTTAGATATTATGAGCGCGCTCAAATCGGAAGAATTTCTTTTGATTTAAACCATTGAATTAAATTCAACGACTCACAATTATCCAACTCAATTAAGTTACCTCTCAACTTTAAAGGATCTCATACCGCAAATCTTAACTACATAAAATAAAACGATCAAAGGTGAAAGTGAAATATTGAAACTTGAATGTTGAAAGTCAATAACCAATTATCATTAGTAACTTTGAAAAAATTATCTCTCTCACACACACATCATTTCATCTCACACTAAACACACACACACACACACAAATGGATTTTTTAATGCTTAAAATACTGATTCATGAAACAAACTTAATCCCACCTAAAATTTTGTCGAAACTAGACACCGCTACGCATTAAAAGACGCAGTCTTGTCTAAGAATATTGAATATCTCAATAACATAAGCCATTAAATACATTATACCCATTGAATTTTGGCTCTTCTTCAAAGAAAACGTAGACGTGAAAGTAACTCTGAAATTTCCTTTCTATTTTCTTTCTTCCTTCTTAAGCAAACCCAATGCATAAACTTTTGAAAAGCTTTTTCTTCTATCAAGGAAAAATACGTGAACGCGTAAAAGTGAAAAATGATTAAAATATAACTATTTTCAATGCTTTCAAACGCTTGGTGCAGTCTTTTTTGAAAAGTTATTTAAAAGTCATTCTCCAATGCTACCAAGTTGTTTGAAAAACTTTATCAAATACTAAAAAGCTTTTTTAAAACTATGCTCATCTTTGGCCAAGATTTAAGGTATGTCTTACTTTTTTTATATATAACTTCTGAAGGCTCTCGATTCTTAAGGTGTTATAGCATAGTTCCGACTCGGTATTGTATCTAGCTACCTTCTTTATATAGTCTTAACGCTTTATTGTGCAAAACATTTCTTAAATTTTTGTGTTTACGCTATTTTGCAGAGGAATGGACTATGATCTAGAAAAAAATCGAGAAGGAAATATCGGAGGAGATTCATAGGTTGTTAGATGGTCAAAAAACAAACATAATGGTCGCAATCAACATTCACAATCTATCTGCAAACTTCCTGATGGCATTTATTCACAGAATTTTTACAAAAGGAAGGAATTGGACTACTTCATAGATGGTCGGATGCTTCCAAAATTAGCTACACGTTTGATTTATTTAAATATTTAAAATCTCCACCGGATGACATCAGAAATGAATGTGTGCATAGGGTGTGTTCTAAATTCAATCAAATCGCGGCATGCTATGGGTACAATTTTGACACTATCGGGCCCAAAATGTCTAGTGAGATGTGTATGATCATACTCGTTGATGCTTGTTACATACTCTCACTCATTTACAAGTGGTCACAATGTGTCAAACATAAGGACAGTTCATATTCCGACAAGTTGCTGATCGACCCCCAAACGAAGTGTGACCTGATCGTTCTAGACAACCAGATCCCTTTTTTTGTTCTTCAAGACATCTTTGAATGCACCATTTTGAAACTTGATCCAACAGCCTCTCTTATCGAACTTATCCTTTACTTTTTAAAAGACATCAACCCCTTTGAGGCAAACTCAATAACTGGCCACCATGGTACTCATGATACAGATTATAAGCATATACTTGACCTTGTCTACAAAACTTATCAGCCTCCAGATGCCCGTTCATCAGATAGATTATCCACTGTGACAACGACCTACTCAGCTGTAGATCTGAGAAAGGCCGGGGTGAAATTTGAGCCTTATCAAGGTGACAAATGGAAAATGGACATAAAATTCAATTCATCTAGGGGCAACACGACTTTGACAATACCAGCAATGCGTATTCAATATTTATCTGTGCCAGTTTTGTGGAACCTTTCTGCCTACGAGCGTTGTTTTCCTGAAGTTGGTAATTACATTACATCATATACTTTCGCTATGATGATGCTAGTCGACACGAAAGAAGATCTTCTCAAGTTAGTAGAATCAAAAGTCATTAGTGCTATTGGTCATCAAGATATTGTGGATACGATCCACAAATTATGCAAAGGAGTTGTTCTTAAGGAGTTCTTATTTGCCGAAGAGTGGCAAAAAATGAATAACTACTGCAACAGCCGCCTAGGATGGACCAGGCGTACCTACTTCAGCGGAGCATGGAGTTACATAGCATCAGTTACATTGATCCTTTTCATTTTAACTGCAGTTCAGACTTACTGCTCTATTCGTGCTCTTTAATCCAATACTTTCCCAGTTTGCTTTGTTTTACCTTATGTCTTTCAGGACTCTATAAATCATTTTATGTATGTCTTCCTTGGAATAAAACACTTTCTTTTGTCGAGCACGTGTATTTGGTCAATTTTAGGCTCAGTTCATGTCTGTATCACTATATGTGCCTGTGTTTCTTTCTTTTTGTTATGCATCCATTAGTTTGAGGTATTCATACGCCAAAAATTTATGTTATTACATATCTTTATTCTGGCTTTCTTGTTTATAAACAATATAAAGAATCAAAAGCGAAATGTTTAACGAGCTACAAATAAAATCTAACATTCCAGTCTCGCATCCAGATATATCAAAAGCTAGCAAAAGATTTTCACATATGTTCCAAACTTGAAACTCGTATCCAGTCTCAAAAGCTGGCAAAGAATTTTCGCATATGTTCCAAAGATGAAACTCGTAGCTAGGTATCTCAAAACTGGCAAAGAAGTTTCACATGTATCCCAAACTTGATACTCGCCTTCAAATATGTTTCTCATTGAAATGTTTTTACATTGTTGAAACTTGATAAAAAGGAAGTGGAATAAATGCTCAAAAAGAGTCTCAAGGAACAATGGCAAGTAGATTGTGTCATTTATAAAGTAGTCCAAATCAATTCATAAAGGAAAATCTCAAGTGACTGATGGGCAGGATTTATGTGTCCTGAACATCCTGCCCAAAAATCACAGAAATCCAACGGTGAACGAATGTGTGCCTCCATATATTGTACAACTGCGCAGAATTTGTTTCCCTTCATCCCTTGGTTGTAGATTTGTCGATAATTTGCGATTATATAGATAATTCTACGTAACGAGTCCGCGGGTAAACAAAACAGAAGCGTTAAAAAAACATTTACAAATTGATGCTGTAATTCGATAAAATAAAAATTCGTAAGAATTTAAATGGTTATTAGTATTTTTTATAATATATTTACGTTGTTCCAAATATTCACAAGATATTATGTTCACGTTTATTTTAATTTCTTTACCAAACCAAACAAAAACTTCACGTTTAGTCTATGTTCTTTTAACAATTTGTGTCTATGCGTGGGTTAAAATCAAAGCTTCGACTAAGAGCAAACGGTACCATAACATTTCAGCATTTCACCAGCGCCAAGGTTGATGTTGCCAGAGCCAGCCACAATAAGAATTGAGGCTTTTAGCCATGATGAAATTTTAGACACGACAAAATCCGTAGCTAAAAGTCTACAAAACAACAGAATAAGCGTTTTCAACCTTTGACTCAAACAATAACCTTTAGCGAAGACAAAGTCATTGCTAAAGTTTTTCAAAGTTTGACTTTGACTTTCAAGGCAATTTATTTGTTAAAAATCAGATAAACCTTTAATTACGGCAAAATTCTGGTTAAAAGTGAAAATATATAGTTATTTAGTTTAAGCCAACATATAATAGAAAAGATAAGCGGCGACAATAATGTCGCTAAAGATTTAGTTCATTTTATACTATATACGTATTTAATTTAAGTTAAATTTTGAATAACAATTAAAATATATCTAGCGTGACGATAATGTCACCGCTAAAGGTTTAACATATTATTTTGTCTAATTTAAATTTTCCTCTAAAATTATGGCTCGAAAAGCTCTTCTCGCTTAGCTTTTAGTGACGAGTGATCGTCGCTAATGTTTAATATAATACGATATTATTTTAATTAATTATAAAATGAAGGATAATTGATTACTATATACCTTTAGTCAGTTTTTAATATATAAAATATCTTAGTTGTATACGCAAGGTTAAATTTATTTTTTTGTAAAATTCTATTTATATTTTCCTCATATTAGATGGTTGAAAACTTAAGAACAAGTCTAAATCGTATATGTCACGTTTGTTATAAAATAACGTGAGCCATGTAAGGTCTTATTTGTTTTTTTCAGAAATTTTACCTCTTCATTTGCAAATCACGTCTGCAGAAAAGAAGTACATTTAAACTCTTCATCTGCAAAGAAGAAGAGCGTTTGTTTTGTGTGCTATTGAAGTACTTATTTTTTTTTTCTTTTTCTTTCTCACTAATGTTTTGTTATTTGATAATATAAATTCTTTGTCAAATGATACTATAATATTGAGTACAAAACAAGAAATCGCTTAAAATATGAAGTATCAAAGACAATAAATAATGGTTCAAAATATACCAAAAACATAAAAATTCCAAAGCACATAAATTATCAAAATACTACAAACATATACGGAGTATCAAATTAGGACCCGACCGGTTCAATCACTTTGCATTAATTGTTGCGCGATTTGATCTGTTAAATTAGTCATATATTGTTGGTCCAATGCATTCCCTTGTGGTTGAACAACTTGATCTTCTTCATCAACTTCAACTAATACATTGTCATTGTAAAGTTGCACATTTGATTGATCATATCTTGAAAAGAGTTCATCATCCAAACCCTTTTTGCTTATAAAATTATGAATTGCAAAACATGCAATCGTGATATTTCGTTGTGTCATAAGTGAAAAGGGTGCCATCTCATTTAATATCGTAAAACGTGTTTTCAAGACACCATAAGCACGTTCAATCACGTTTTTAAGATTCGCATGCGAGTGGTTGAACCTTTCTTTACTATTCAATGGGCGTCTTCGCCGAAAATCTCCAAACCAATATCTTACATTGCGATATAGTGCCGTAAACCCTCGTGTGTGTGCGCGTAGACAGCATCACAAAGATAACATTTGTCTATAAATTGATATATAATAATTAATATTTAAGTAATAGTTTTAAATAAATCCAAATATGAACTATATATGCATGTATGTATGTATGTACCTGGAGGGGGTAATGGATATGGTGCATTACGATTTCTTATTGCTTCTGATAAAATTCTGGAATCATGAGCTACCCATTCTCATCCAGCAACAAGAAAGGTAAACATCATGTTAAAGTCGCATATTGCCAAAACATTTTCATAGCAATCAATTTTCCTATCCCTTTATATAAATGTTGCTTGTTTTTAGGGACAAAAGCAAGTATCAAAGTTCTATCTAATGCACCGACAACTTCCTACATAAACGAAGTTAGTGGTCGAAATTTAACGTGAAACAAAATATCACATCACCAACAGAGTTACTAATTAACTTAATAATTTGTCGTAATCTCCTATTATGGCCCGAAACGTTTGGATTAGGATTAAAATTTGTTGGTATTATAATCTCCTTAGCAAAATAAACCCTTTTAGCCAATACTTCATGAAAAGACTTGTGAATCGTTTGCGTTGAGTGTTGAAATTGGTTTTTTATGACCACACACTATTGATTATGACCTAACATCATCAAGAACATAGCCATTTTTTCTTCAACTGAAACATGCTTGCTATTTTCAACCACTCTTTTACTCTAAAATGTGTGCAAAGACGAACAAAGGAATCACGTGACATGCGTAGCAACTCAATACATTGTCTATCATTTCCTTGCAATAACTCTATGTAAACTGATGACCGGACATTGCTGAAGTAGCGTCTCTTTTTCTTTTCCTTTTCTTGACCAAAAGTAGCGAAGATATGTATACATAGCAATAATGAGCACAAGTTTTTTTTTTTTTATAATTATAATCCATGATTAACTTTGTTCAAATATAAGAAAATAAAACAAAGATAAACTCATGGTTCAAGATATCATATACATAAAAACTTAATAATGTTTTAAACTACCAAACACATAAAAGGTTCAAAATACCGAACACATAAACCACATAAAGGTTCAAAATACCGAATACATAAACCACATAAAGGTTCAAAATACCGAATACATAAACCACATAAATGTTTAAAAACACATAAGGTACGAACTACGAAACAACTAACCCACGTTGGAACCCTACTACGATCTCCCTACTTGAAAATTTCAAATGTCCTGCCCGTCTTCTGAATCCAGCCCTTTAAGACGTCTGGTTCAAATGGCAAAGTCATCCACGCCTCTCTCATATGTCTTGATTGACCAAAAATACTGAATGCCGATAAAAATAAAGGATCCATTCGTTGTAAATTACATATCTTCAACTTTTCATAACATTCACCTCTTGTTGGCCAATCGTTGGTTTTGACCATATGTCTCAAGGCATACTGCATATCCACCGCCAGGTCATCGAAAGTAACACGAGTCTTTTCCTTTTTCTTAGGCCTAACTTCATCATGTAGCCATTGTGTACGAGAGTTCCCATCATCTTCATCATCAATATCCACATCAACCAAAGGGTCATCATTGACGTTAAGAGCCCCAACACGCTCCATAATAGTCGATGCCCCGGATGCCGATGCCTCAGATGCTGATGTTGCAGACGCCGATGCCTCGGACCCTTCTGATTTGGTTTATTGACCATCACCATTGGTAGAAATATTTTGAAACACAATTTCACATAGTTCCAAGTAAGGTAATGGAGTTTATTGCAAAGATCCCGCCCTTTTATGAATATGTACCCAAATTCCAAAAAAATCCTAGATAAGTTATTTTTGTAGAAAAACATGACATAAGTGTTCAAATATCTTAGTACCACACACCTTCTTAAATTCGTCCCATTGTTCTTGTGTTAGGTAACATCTTTGTTTACGGGTTATAAATGTTCCCTGTTTTGCTCTTCAAGTAAAGCCATCCAACATATTTCACTTTTAAATTGTCAAATCCGTTTTTCATTTCTTTTTGGGTGAATTCCATGCCAAGCTTGTCTTTGAGTACCTGACCTAACCTAACCCAAGACGACTTATACACGCTAACGCCATTTCTACCGATCGTTTTCATCTCTTCAATACATGTGTCTAGTAAGACTTTGATCATTTCGTTGGACCAATTTTTAGGTGGCTTGGGACCTTCCATTGTAGCTATAACAAAGACACATAAGGAGATCATTATTTAGCTATAACAAACACTGACGTATACTAGAAACAATACACCGTGGCATGTAGGAAAGTTTCTTTTCCTGATGTTAAATCCTAAAGGTATCTATATCAGTTAAGCGCAACTACATGTTCACAGGTTACTCATATTGATTAGAACAATGATGGCTGACGTCATACTTAACTATTAGGCCAAAGTTAAATTCACAATTCTAATATTCATGGATTCTACATGTATGTGATTGTGTATTCATGTTAATCTTACAAAGCACATCACATTTGCAAGCAAATCTTAATAATATAATAATGAGGTGACTAAAAGGAGCTATTGTGAACAATATGGTTTTGTTTGCCACCAAAAGACATACAACATCAACCATACAAACTAGGCATATCTAATAAAGGTTACTAGATAGCATGACACTTAGATTTTAACACGATATTCAGGAAATAATGGTGACATTGTGTAAGATACACGAAACGAGTAGATCAGTAAAAACAGATTCTGGTAATGCTTAGAGGGAGTTTGGGATTGCTTTGCCTACTTCCTTTTATATAACATTAGATGAACCATTTGGGTCTTCGAATGGTAACTGATTTTCTTAGATTAAATAAAGCATTTAAAATAAGTAAGTAGCCACCTAAAGACTTATTAATCATATAAGCATTTTAAAATATGTAATTCTACGCTCTATGCTGTTTTTGAATATGCAAACAGTGTTGCCTTATCTTCTACATACAAGTGTCAATTCGAAATACACATTGTTCAGATCATAGCATTTCAACTTCCATTGTTGGGTAATGGATAAAGTTGACAATGTAAGTGGAGTCCATATCTCGCTTCAAATCATAACATTTCAACTCACACTCTAATAAAGCAAATAAAAGGAGAACGTTCACGCTATTCAGGTAGGATGCGACACTTGTGGGGGGATGCATCTAGCTAAAGATTGTCCTTTAAACGAAGAAGTAAAAACTGTAGAGGAAGTCAAGTATGGAGAGCGTAGAAGACCTTTTAAGGAAATGGAAATAACGAAGCTATGTACCGTGTCGGACCACCAGGATACTATAAAAGATCTGACAATAGACCTCCTTACGGGGAAAGGACTCGAAGAAATTGTCAACAAATATATTGAAGAGTCTTCAAAGAAGAGGAATGATTTCCAAGGATGGATGAACAAGCTAAAAGAGAATACGGAGAGGAACTTGCGTAATCAAGATGCTGCCATTAAAAACCTGGAGACTCAGATTGGGAAATTAGCTAAAGATGTCCAAGCTAAAAGAGCGTAAGCGACAGTTGGGGCATGCAAGGCCATTTTCACGCAAGATGAGGTTAGTGAAGCTCGTCCTGTTTTTAATTGTACTAATAAGCTTTTTGGGTTTAATTACTTGCAGGAAAATGGAAAAGTGGACAAGCTGAAGGATTACATTGCCAACTGCCCAAGAAGGAGCCTAAGCCAGGGAGATTTTTGCTCCCTTGCACAATTGGTAACTTTAATATATTTGCTTTAGCTGATTTAGGTGCAAGTGTTAATATTATGTCATTTTCATTGTTTAAACATTTAAAACTAACCAATCCTAAAGAAACAACAATGATGGTTGAAATGGCAGACATGACTAAAAAGGCACCTAGGGGGATAGTTGAAAACGTGTTGATTAAAATTCATAAATTCTTATTCCCCCCGATTTTGTGGTTATAGACATGGTTGAACACCCAAATAATAATATGATATTAGGAAGACCGCTTCTGGCAACCTCCCATGTTTGTATAAAAGTATTTGAGAAACAAATTTCGTTAGGAGTAGGTGAAAACAGAATAAAATTTGAAATAAATAGAGCTATAAGCCCTTACCCTAGATTTACTAAAGGGGATAGCATAGCTGGGGCATCTCAAGAGGAAGAACCTTTCGACCTCTTAAGAATAGCAGATGATTTATTTTCTCATAACTCACCCTTATGTTTTAAAGATGAACATGAGTCTAGTTCTAATAAATGCAGTGGAGACGCATATGTTTGTCATGAGCAGGACCAAATAGCAGAGCATCAAGGAAAGACCAAGGTTGACGAACTAGGAACCAATACTTGGACTAATCACTATAGCAAACCAAAGTGATAGTTGTTGATGAAGAATCCAACCAAGTTTGGCCATCTTGCAACTCCTTCGCAATGAATGTAATGAGGAGAATCGGGAAAGGTAAATGCAAGCAAAAAGGTTTCTAAGGAATGGAATTGCTCCCATGGCATGTAGAGGCAAGATATTGAGTTCGGGAATCTATCTTTTCAAGATTGGTATAAAATAAGATATGGAAATGCGCTTATCAACGAGTCCATTATAAGGAGCTTCCGACGTGATTTCGACCGATATCACCAAACTTAGGAGAATGTTACGGCGCAACCCCAGAATAAGGGTTACGGCATAACTAAAACTAATGATGATGGATAGTCTCAACACACTTTTGAACCAAATGGTCTATATATTGAGAAGCAAGGGTACTATCGATAGAAATGGTTTATCAAATTGCACCAAAATATTGAAAACAAATCAGAAGATGCCTGATATGCCTTTTAAGGTATGGGTAAAAGTCAAGTTTGGAGATATAAGAATCGATCCAAAAACAAGAGCAAGATTGTACAATGATTGGATGTTCGAAGACTATGACAATGAGACTAGTCTTCCGGAAGAAATGAATGACAACCCCAAAGCAACATCAACATCTTGGCAGGGGCACGACACATCTAGTAGAGAAAAAGAATTCATCAGTATTGATAAAATTATTGAGGGGAAGGATATTGAGAAATTGGAGATACTCGAATAGGCAATATTGAGAGGAGAGTTCGAAAAATTAAACAAAGGAATATCGATCTAGGATGGGAGAGCGTGGTCACATATTTAAGGAAATTTTGAAAATGTGAAGGGTTATATAGTAATAACACCAAGGCATGTGATAAGGATTTAAAACATATGTTTTTAGGGGGTCATTTAAGCCCTAAATCAACACATTTTATATCTGTTACTTCTTAAAATCGTTCCTTTTCACATTTTAGGTCTTTTGGAAGCAAAATGCTGGAATGAATCATATTTGGACGAAAAGGAGCGAAAACATGAAGAAAATGGCAAAGTAAAGATCAAAGGCCATTCAGTGCACCTGATGGCGTCCCAACCAAAGGGCGACGCCATCCCTATATAGAAGTTTTGATCAAATTACACGCGATGGATCAGCTGACTTTTTGGTTCTAAAGACTGATGGCATCACACCTAAACTCTAGAAGGCGTCACTCTTAATTTCCACACCAGACGCCCAAGAACCAATCTTGGACGACGTCCCTATGGAAGACAGACGGCGTCACAGTCATAAGCTGACGCCGTCCCAACGATGACTTGGCCCAGCTGAAATCCTAATGACGGCGTCACTAGCAAAAGGTGATGCCGTCGCACTTGTAAATCTATATATAGAATTCGATTTTCTGCTTTTAAAAGAGGTAGAATTTTGGATAGCAAACCCTAATTCGGTTGTAGTTCAACTTAGACTGTATCTAAGGGTCCCATACCCTTCTTTACATCACAAGATAAGTTTGTTAATCCATATTATCATTATGTCTACCCCATGTTCAATTGTATGTGTGTATGCTTGCTTGTTTAACATGAGTAGCTAAATTATCCTTGTGTTTGCTTAGATTTATGAAACCTAGTTGTTAATTATTGTTAGGTTTTCTCTTTTCTTAATTGGTAGACGCTAGAGTAAGGAAAACTGGCTTCTTCTTTAAATGTTGCGAGCTTGAACGTCCTAAATAGCAAAAAAGCTTAAGAGTGCACTTAGGCCATTCGTTGTGTTTATTGCGCAAGTTGTAGCTTAAGGATAGTAGAGTATTCGGGGGAGATACCATTGTACTCGCCGATCCCAGATAGTCTAGAGGAGAGTTACAATTCATAGAACTATGGAATTAGGCACCACCCTACGACCAAACGGAATACAACGCACCAATTTAGATGAGGATGTGACAATTCAACCGACCAATAAGAGATAACTAGGGAGTAAGAACATCTAAGTAAACACATATTTAATCATCATACGAGCACATCTACAATTAGCATAATCTATCCATAGTTTAATTAGTTAAAGTAGTTATTAATTTTAACTAAAAGTAGTTAAAATTGGTAGAAGTGTACCACCCCCTACTCCTATACCCCGAGATATTTACCTTGCTTTCTTAAAAATATAAAAGACTAAAAAGAATCTCTCTCAACCTTACCTTCTCGTCATACATCTCAAACTGGCATCTCTATTCCCCTACTACACTACAACGATTAGGTACACTGCCTAGAGGGTTGTAAAACTTGCTCGTAGAAAAGGAAGTCTTTTCGACCCCAAACCCACGTATCAAGTTTTTGGCTCCGCTGCCGGGGAATAGAGGAGCTAGTTAGATTTCTATCTCGTTTAGGTCTACTCGCTTGATTCCTATCAAGTGAGCTTTTTTTCTCTTTTTTTTAGCTTCCTTATAGTTTATCCCCCTTCTTCGTGTTTTTTTTGTAATCTCATCACTTTTCATCATGGAAGGTGATAACCCACCCAACAACAATCCGCCACCACATCAACCACTTCCACTCAATCAACTACCACATGACCCGCCAAGAGGCCGTACTCTTGGTGAATACTCTAGACCGAGCCATCAAGGCTATATGAACACCATTAAGCTCCCACTTCAAGCTTAAACTACGGCCATGCGATCCGACACCATCCGGTTGGTGCAAAACAGATGTGCATTCCATGGACTTCGTTTCGAAGATCCTAATCAGCATCTCAAGGATTTCCTAAAATCGTTGACTCCATTGACCTTGATGCTACCACTCGGGAGACCACACGCTGCGCCTCTTCCAATTCTCTCACGGGACCAAGCTAGTAATTGGCTTGAGCGACTTCTCGCATGATCCATCTCAAGTTTGAATGCTCTCACCACTGCTTCCTCGCCCAATTTTTCCCACCGGGAGAATTACCAAGCTAAGGAATGAAATCTTGATGTTCCAACAACATCAAGGCGAAACTGTCTATGAGGCATGGACTCGATTCAAGGACTTACTCCATAAAGTCCCTCATCACGGCATTGATCTTTGGTTTCAAGTCCAAATCTTTTACGATCATGTCAATCTTTCCACTAGGCAAACCATCGACTAAGCGGCGGTGGTAAGCTAAGTGAACTTACCGCTGAAGAGTCATGGGTTACAATAGAGGACTTTTCCTCTATGACATCGAATGTTGGAATGACCCCGTGAGTTGCCTAAAACCGTCAATGCAATCTCCTTGCCTCCCATTGACTCACAACCTTCCAATCGTAGGATGCTCGAACTTGAAGATCAAGTCAAATTCCTAATGAGTTCCTACAAAACTCCTAAACCTTCACGCCAAGTGAACAAAATCACTTTACCTTGTGAATTATGTAGTGGTCCCCATGACACTCATGATGGCACAAAACTCCCCGGAAAAGCTTTTGTGGTCTACTTATCTTCGTTGACTGACAGAGCGGGAGAGAAGTGGTACACTTTCAAGCCCGAGCAAAACAATCTAGGAAATTCCTACAACCCTTTATGGAGAAATCACCCTAACCTTAGGTAGAGCCAAAACTCAAATCCGCCCCAAAACAACTCCTCTAGTCCACCTAATAGGTCCCAACCAAACCATACCTCCTACAACAACCCTCCAAACACCGGAACTTCCACTAATCTTGAGGAATGGTATCCAAGTTTATGTCATCTCAAAAGCTCGATTGACTAAGCTTGAAGCCAATTTCAAGTAACGACAAAGCGAGATGACAAACAAGCTCGACACTCTCTTAAAAGCCTTCAATGACCGGGATGTAGGAGCACTCCCAAGTGACACTATCAAGAATATGAAAGTGAATTTTATTTCATCAACTCCATGTTCTTGCTCACAAAAAGAGTGCATATCCATGCCCCTCGCACCCACAAGTCCACTCGGTCAACACCATCAATACGTGTTTCAAACAAACCATTCCAAAAGACCAAAAACCCAAGTTAACGGTCCCTCCAACTCTTGAAACACCAACCAATCAAGATCCTAAAGCTACTCTAGAAGATGAATTAAAGGAACTTTACCAAGAAAAATTGGTTCTTGAAGTCTTGACTCATGCGCCTTACTATCATGCTTTAAAAGATAAATATGAGTAAATACTAGAATTAGGAGAACGTGGGTCCGCGTTTGTGCAAAACAAATTACCTAAGAAGTTAGATGATCCTGAGCTATTCGTTCTTCCGTGTAGCATTGGAAATTCCAAAGCTTTCGACACATTAGCCGATCTAGGGTCAAGCATCAACCTTCTTCCATTGTCCCTCCATAAAAGCCTTAACCTAGGTAAGATAGAACCAACAGAAATGATCATAGGGTTAGTGGATGGTAGTGTTGCGTATCTGGTAGGAATAATGAAGGACATGGTAGTACAAGTAGGTTGATTAACTCTTTTGGCGGATTTCCATGTGCTAGACATGAATAGGGACACTACATGCCCATTGTTAGTTGGAAGAGGATTCTTAGCTACCGCTAGTGCCATAATCGATTGTAAAGTGTCTAAGATAGTGGTAGGAGAAGGGAGTGCTAGGTCAATTTATGATGTTAAGAAGCATTCCTATTACAATGAGGATGAACAAATACCTCATAAGATCATGTTAGATAGAGACCATCTAGATATGGAACTTGGACCAATAGAGACTTTGTAGGCCCTAAACAACCTTTCTACCTAGAAGAGACCTTTATGAGCAACTCAACCATCCTAGAACAAAAATTGGCTAGGGACATTGAAGTGAACCCATTCGAGGATGCTTTAGTGTTTAGGAAGATGACCGAATTTCTAGGAACCTTGCCTGTTAATCTTTGCATGAATTGGTGGAAAGTTGAAAGTAAGAAGCCTAGGTATAATTTTAATTGGGATGAGCCACCTAGTGATGGGAATGGAGAGTGGCACATTAGGATGACAATATATGATCCCAATGGTGAGAAGTTTGAAAAGGCATACCGGACTAAGCGTACTAAGATAAAATTAAAAGATAAGTTTGATCCCACCGATGTCATTGAGGAGGAACTCACTCACCTAGGTACGTAGGAGCCCGACTTAGAGTCTAACTACAAGACTCATAAATAAAGAAAAGCTCTTCGGGCGAGGCAACCCATGTTTAATTGTTTGCTTGTTTTGTTTTCCAATTTTGTTTGTGTGTTTATATATCTTTTTCATTGTTATTTATTCTCATGTTAGACTTTATGAAAATGCTTTATTTTATTTTTAATCTCGTCTTAATTGCATATAAAAGGTATTTTACAAAAAGATAAGTGTAGGGAAGATCACATATGTTTTTTAGAACATGAACAGGAGAGTAACGATAATTGAAATTGTATATATTTGTGTGTTTGTTAGAGTCAAATGCTTCTATCGAGTCATAATGGATGTTTTACAAAATTTTTCCATGTTTTAATGAGGTAATTGTTGGATCTATGTACTCTAACCAAACTAACTTATATAACTTGTAAGTGGCTTAATAACCTCGGATAAATCCTAAGTTACTAACAATGAAACACTGAACTAACTCTATTAAGTATGCGGAATTTACTTAACAAAGCTAAGAAGAATTAATTTTAACTTTCAACGATTTTATTCAAACTTAGAAACTGCTTGTTATACAGATTCTCTAACAACTCTAAAACTCTAATATCGTACTTTAGGATTCTAAAAACATATATTCTCTAATGCTAATCTAGGGGTCCTTTTATAGGCTTAAGGATAACCCTAATCGGTTTACAATTCTAATCCTTGTACGACAAGTAATACTAAACTAATCTTAGAACTTTCTAGATAAACATTACTTTCTATAAAATAGTCTATTACAACCGACTTTAAACTTTGCAAGACTTTGATGACTTTTACTTAGCAAGAAGACTTTGACTTCTTCCAACACTTTGACTTTATCTAGTACTTTGTCATTCTTCAGCACTTTCATATCCCAACAATCCTCCCCTAACTTGAATTCTACTTGTTTGACTTCAAGTTCCTCTGTAGATTTATCTTTAACATCTTTATCTTCAAGGAAAGATTGTTTCTTTGTCTTTAGATTGTATCTTTGTATTCTCTGTGCTTATATCATTATCATCAAAGTATTCTTTAGAAATAATTCTTTACAGCATCATTCAGCAATCTCCATCTTTTCAGCAACTCAGCAACATATGAAAATTTTGTACATTAATTCTTTAAGTTTCAGTCTATTCTCATCACTTCCAGGTGTGTAAACTCCTGTGAGAGGTGAATCATTGAAAATTTAATGGATTTTGATGTCTCTTTACCAAAGCCATTAACTCTGGAGTAGCCAAATGTTTAGGTGTGTAAGACCATGGTACATTGATAACCATATGATTTTTAGCAAATCATCACTATCAATGATTTGATTTGTCTTTACCAAAAGTCGCACTTTTGGACTATTTAGTTCTTTCAACCATGGTGGACTAATTACCATATAATGGTTTTTCCACGCCTTTACCACAAGCCATTTTCTTGTAGGCTAGCTAACTCTTCACATTTGTCGATATGGTGAGTTGATTACCATACAACTTATTAGCAAGTTGTCAACTATAAAACGGATTTGAGATATCTTTACCGTAGTGTTTGCTCATGGATTAGCCAATCCTTTTGTAACCATGGTGGATTGATAACCTATTGTTGTTACCATCTCAAAACCATTTATTTCTTTTAACCTTTGTTTCAAAATATTTATCACTTAACAAAAGTTTGCTTTCAAAATCATTAATCGGTTTAATGTCGCAAGCGATAATTTGATTAAAGTATTGTTTGATCAAGTACTTTGAATAAAGTACCGATTTTTAAAATTTATTCAATTAAGATTCATACCGCTTATTCATGTATCATCATCACCATAGTTGTCCATATGATAAACAATTTGATGACCATTAATGCAGTTTCATTATATTCTTCAACCTCCATACCATGTTCTCCTCATAAGATCTGACGTAAGTGGATATCTTTTGTCTACTAACATATGAATCATAGTTCCATCTTCTAACTCTAGAACATGTACTCCAGGCTCTTCAAAGAATCTCCAGCTGATAATCTCCCAGACTTCTTGGTTTTTCCAAATCTCATCAGTGCTTGATTCTTCAGTTTTCCAAATAGTTGTGAGATCTCCAAGCAGGATTAAACCAACTCCTTCTGATGGAATGTGTTCAAAATATTCTTGCACCAGATGATATAAATGAAATAATTCCTCTCTATCTATCATGTGCAATATGTCCCATAGCATATTAAACACTCTGAAGCTTTCATCTTCTCTATGGAACATCAGATAATTTCCATCCTTTGATTCTACAACTTCAAAAGTAGATATTGTTGACTTTATCTTTTTCTTTTCTGCATCATCTTTAGACTTAGGATACTCAAAGTCTACAATTCTCAAGAAATTTCTTAGCTCATCATCTGTATCAGACCTTAACTCAATCTTCTTTGATGGTTGTTCAACTTCAGTTGTTCTTTTTCTTTTTAAGCTTCCTTTTCTATCATCCTCTTTCTGCTCATCATCATCTTTAAAATCTTTGATACTCTCAACTTGCTTCTGATAAGCTTCTCTAATAGCTTCATACAGCTGTTTCATCTCAATATAATTCAGCTTCTGCAATCCAATATATCCTTGACCTTTTAAATAAGCCATCATTGCATTTCTTTCCTTAGCAAGATTTGGTATTCTTGGTAGAGCAGAAACAGGAACAGGTTCCTTCACTGGTACAACAGCTTCAGCATCAAATTTAGCTTGTAATTCTCTAGCAGCTTCTTCATTCTTTGTCACTTCAATAACTCTTACTTCTGCTAAAGTCAGCTTTTTCTTCTTCTTTGTTTCCACCAGTATACCTTTGACTTTGTCTTTAGGATCTAACACTGGTTGAGAAACTTGAGGTTGTTCTTCAACAACTCCTGGAATACTAACACCCCTAGGTCTTGATAAATTTTTCAAAATTTCAGCAACTGTCTCATCACTTGCAGTATGCTCTTCCATGGGTGTATTAGCTTCCTCTTGTTGTAGAACAGTAGAAGGACCAGCTTCTTCTTCAAAATCTAACACTTGGTGTAACTACTTCTTGTCGATATGTTCCTTGAAGACCAGTACCTTGATCATCAGTACTTTGTACATCAGTACTTTGAACTTCAGTTCTTTCATCCTCAGTACTTTCAATATTGACTTGTGCTTCAGTACCTTGAGATTGAACATCAGTACCTTGAGGTTCAGCTTCTTTATCTGTATGTGATGGAGCATCTTCATTCAAATTCTTATCTTCTAATTTCCTCCCCAATTGGAATGAAGATTGCTGTTGAACCTTTTTGCCTTTGGTAGTCTTCTTAAATTGCCTAACTGGCCTTCCTTGCTTCCTTTGAGACTTGACCCATAATCTATGATGTTGAACTAATGGCCAGACAAACTTCTTTAATCTTCTAAACTTAAGCTTCAACTTCTTAATCTGTGTAGCCTGTTCTTCAAAAGATTCTTTAATCTGGTCAATTCTCTTGATAAAGCATAGTTATTCGTAACTTGACCTCGGTTGCCACATCTCCTCACTCCTCCAGATGTTTGAAGCCCATCTTTTGAAGTATAATCATTAGGAGAGGATGGTGGGTGTTCTTCTTATTCTGAATCATCATGAACAGAGACTTGTGGAGATGGTGGAGGTGAATCTGTAGTATCTTCTTGAATATCAGCACCTTATGAAGCAGTACCTTGTGATGCAGTACCTTGGAGATGCAATACTTTCTTGTTCTTCACTTGCTGCAGCCTCATCTCGAATTGCTTGAACAATCTCCATCATTGAGGTAGTCAAGGGAGTGTTCCTTCCAGAAACCTTGTCACTCTTCCTTGCCATGAATGTGAAAATCTTCGCAGGTTGTACCACAATAGGTAATAAGCTTGAAGGCTTGGGTACATCATGAAGTTGTTTATTCAAGAACACTTGAATAAATCTTGGATACATTAGCCAGAGTGATCCATGAGAAATATGAGATAGCATACCATCGAATATGAGTCTTGAAAAATTGAAGATACGATTTGTAGCTAATCCCACTATAGCAGATGCTATGTTAGAACCAAATTGCTCCCATGAAGTACTCTTAGAACTGATACAATGAAGTAGAACATGCACCAAGTACTTCCAATGCGGACTAAATAAGGGTTTCTATAATGTTGTTTCTGTTAAAGACCCTTCATACCCAATGGCGCTTAAAGTATCCCAAAGAAGCTATTTATCAAAACGGATAGCTCCTTCTTCATCATCAAACAAGAGATCTTCACGAATTGAGGCTTCACTCACTTTCACAATCCTTCCAGCAACCTTAGCCTGTATATATGACTCATCATTCTCCATGTGAGTTCTAGCAGTCACCCAAAATTGTTGAATCCATGGCTCAATAATATCTGGTTCTACCAAAAGTGCATAAATAATCTGAGATCCAGTGAGAAAATCAATGATATCATGGAATGCGACATTAGCTTCAGTTTTATCCAAATTAGCCACCATATTGTGCTTAGAAACTGTGTTTCGATTTGCCATTGGTTGTTTGTTTACAAAGAAAGCGGTTTATTGAATAATAAAGGTGAAAGAGAGAGAAATATGGAAAAGATTGATAAGAATAAAGATGAGAGGGAAATTCGGAGAGTAGTTATTTATAGGTGAGATTTAAAAAATCACAGCCCATAATAACAAAGTTACTGTTATTTGAATTTTACCCCTCTTTTTGACCGTTGGAACAAGACGCTGATAGGACAAGCATTTCTTTCCACGCATGCAAGATTTTCCAAAGCAAGATTTCAAGCAAGATTTCATATAACAAAAAGCAAGATTTTCCATTCTCCTCTTCACAATGGCATAAACTTCAAATAAACATTGGATTGCCTCCCTCAAGCAATGCATAGGACTCTAATACACTAATTAGTTCTCCCTTAAATGTAGCTTAGTAATTAATCATACCAATGCTTACCACCAAGTGATTGAATCTTGAAACATCAAATCCTTTGGTGAGTAGATCACCACATTATCATCTGTGAATCTTAACAACATTAATGAGCCGATGCTCATAACAATCTCGATAAAGTGATGCCTAATCGAATGTGCTTGGTCTTGGAGTGATAAACCGATTCTTGACAATACAAATTGTACTCTCATTATCAATGTTGATAGGAGTATGCTTGAAGTTGAACCCATAGTCCAAGAGTTGATTCTGCATCCACAAAACTTGTCCACAACACTTGCAAAGAAGAACATATTCTCGCTTCAGTGGATGATGTTGCTGCAATAGTTTGCTTTTACATTGCCATGAGACTAATCTTCTTCCAAGATATTGGCATCCTCTAGTGGTTGATCTTCTATCATAATTATCACCGCATAATCACTATCCGAAAAGCCTCCAAGTGAAAAGGTGAATCCTTTGGATACCACAACCCTAACTTAGGTTGTTGTTTCAAATAACTAAAAATTCGCTTCACCGGATTCATATAGGAGACCTTAGGTGAGACTTGATATCTTGCACATAAACAAACAACAAACATAATATCGTGCCTAGATGCGCTATACATAAGACACCCAATCATAGATCCAGACAACTTGACTTCAACAGTTGACCATCTTCATCCTTGCCCAATGAGATGATAGACTTGATAGGTGTAGTGACTAGCTTCATAGCATCAAAATTGAACTACTTAAGAATGTCGAGACATACTTATCTTGACTTATGAAAATTCCTCCTTTGACCTGCTTAATTTGAAGCCCCAAAAGAAAGTTAATTCACCCATTGAACTCATTTGAAATTCATTTCGCATCACCGCTCAAACTCCTTGACCATAGATTGTTTTGTAGCTCCAAAGATGATATCATCTACATA
Source organism: Chrysanthemum lavandulifolium (assembly GCA_022545495.1). Classification (NCBI taxonomy): domain Eukaryota; kingdom Viridiplantae; phylum Streptophyta; class Magnoliopsida; order Asterales; family Asteraceae; genus Chrysanthemum; species Chrysanthemum lavandulifolium. The sequence goes on along the minus strand of CM040243.1, from coordinate 31,464,572 downwards.
CACTTGAACCAAGATGATATCCTTTTTATCCTCTTAATAAACAAAGTCTTGTCAATTTCTCCTTCCTATAACCATGTTGCAATAAGAAAGTAGAAAGCCTTTCATACCAAGCTCTAGGAGCCTGATGAAAACCATAAAGAGCTTTAACAACTTTGTAGACTTTGTTTGGATGTGCAGGATCTTCAAAACCAGGAGGCTGTTTAACATAGACCTCCTCTGTAATCTTGCCATAGAGAAAGGCACTCTTGACATCCATTTGATAGACCTGAAATCCCATATATGATGCAAAAGAAAGGAATATTCTAATGGCTTCAATCCTTGCTACAGGAGCAAATACTTCATCATAATCTACTCCTTCTTCTTGTCTATATCCTTGAGCAACTAACCTTGCCTTGTTCTTGATAGCATTCCCTCTTTCATCTCTCTTGACTCTGAAAACCCATCTTGTACCAATTACTTTCTTTCCATCTGGAAGATCACATAGTACCCAAACTTCTTGAAGCTTGAATTGAAGAAGTTCTTCTTGCATGGCTTCAATCCAACTTTCTTTAGTTAATGCTTGAGCTACATTCTTGGGTTCTTCTTGAGAGATAAAACAAGTAAACATGCATGTTTGGTGGTCCTTATGATTTAACCTATTTTGTTTATAAACAAAGCTAAGCAAAGCTGTTAGGTCACTAGTTTTACAAACACAAGTTATAAGAGAAGAGATGAAGGCGATTGAACAAGTAAATCACACACACACACACGTATAGTAAGACCGGTTATGCAAAGAGTATGAATGAGAGAAAAACTTGAACAACCAACCCTCAAATGAGGGTTTACAAGATTATTTATAGGAGGGAAGCTAGGGCAACACTCCTAGTTCCCATCCTTTCTTATGTGGGCTTGGGCCTAAGCTTATGGGCCTTCTACATAAGCTTGACCTTAAACAAACATAAAGGCCATAATAAAGCTACCTATTACATATGAAATATAAATACTTGAAATATCTGTTTAGAGTGATTTCAACAATCTCCCTCAAGTATATATGAATGTAAACGGTGAAGGCGTTGATGTAATAGTAGCAAGTGACGCCTTCCGACATTCTTCTTTCTTGTGAGAGGAATTGCCTTGATTCGAACAATCTCCCGGGTAGAGAGATAGTTATCTTTGAACAGCTTATGCTCGACGTCATCATTAACTTTGTTCTTTGATCATTGTTCTTGTGGTGAAAGTGATAGTATGTTGTTGTCTCCGCATCACCGCTTCGTGTCTCGCTTCGCCGCTCCAAAGGTTCCACGTCATTCTTCAACATGCTCACACGCCTTTGACGTTGGAATTCAATATCGATGAAGTTCTCTAAGTCTTTAACTTTGTAGATTCTTTGGTTTGACGAAGAATCATTCGACGGTTGTGTTGCTTTTGAATAGAACTTCCATTGGTGATGATGTTGGCGTGAGCATGAGAAGAATCAAGACGATCATCCCGCCCGAGCTTCCATAAGAAGAAAACATTTCAAAGCAGTTAGTAATAAGCGGTTTCCGCACTTACAAGTTTGAACTTCGAGAGTGTTAACAAAGATAGTGTGAAAACACACTCTAATTTTACAAAGGCCGTTCTCGAACCTGGAGTCCCACAAGTGAGATAACGCGATGTACCAAGTACATCTACAGCTCAGATGAGTCGAGGTACACCAAGCATCACCTCACGATCAGACCGCTTGAGACACACCGCGAATCCACGGGAGTTACGAAGTGACTACCGCCGTGCTGTTTGATGTTGACCCGGCAGAGTTTCCATTCAATCACCGAGGATCACTGATGTGAACTTCTCATAAATGTTCTCGGCAGATTGCTAAGATCCGTGAAGGACTCGATATGAACCATCGATGATCTTATTTGTTGATCATCAAGTGATTAAATGTCAAGTGTTCTTAAGAGATCTTTTGATGAATCTCGTGGCTCTAGACTCAATAGTGCTTTGGTTTTCCCGAGCGGAGACTAGGAGAGGGTCTCATTTTTCAATACCAACGATCTCTAAGAGAAAGCCAATAGTTTATGTAGGGTTCCCGTGAGAATGAAACAAGCTTCGCTGAGAGAAACTTGAGTGGCTAAGAAGGTTTAGTGCATGCGCCATCGGGTCCATGACGACTTTTAATCTTCAATACCGGTGTCACTAAGTGACAACCAAGAGTATATGAATTGAACCCTGTCTCGCCTCTATGTTGAATAACTGGAGGGTTATTTCTTTTCACCCTTTACTTTACATTTCTTTTGATTCTTCAACTCCTTCTTTCTCCGATTCTCATTTTCTCCTTTTATAATCATTCCTAAGGACTCTAACACTAACTAATGGTAGTGTCCTTGGGTAGATCCCTCCTCTCAAGGATCATAGGACGGTTATTCCTAACCTTAGTCACCTTATAACCCATGACTAACCTATGTTTTCCATTTAAACCATCAGATGTGAAAATATCTCTCAAAGGGTTTGTAAATGAAAACATGTTTGAACCACTATGAGAGATAAGTTTTTGCATAAATACTCCCCTCCACATGTGCTAAAGAGTTTTAATGGTTTAAATGCACAAGGAGGAAAGAGTGCGACTTTTTGAATTGATCTAATAAAGATAGACAATCTCCGCGAGACACGATTACGTTGAATAGTTAAAGAGTTACATTGTCGCTTTTAGGTGACAACTAGCTCTAATAACTACCTTGAAGGTGTAGACAAACCTCAAAGGTTGTCATACCCACGAGTTCATGTCTACCAAGAGTATCTCGAATGGTACTTTCTACTTGGACAAGTCCTTTCATGAGACACGCTACATTACTAGCGAACTAGCTTGAAATTATTACTCGTCCAGACAAGTCTTTTCGAGTTACAAACAGCTTTAGTACCGCCAATTCGTTGGTTAAGTCCGAGGTACATGATTCATTTGCATTTTGTACAACATATTTCTTATCACACAAATTTTCTCCCCTCAAAAATGGCATATAAAATGTTATTTTTGAACGCTTGAGAATAAATATGACCATTTCGAGTGTCATGGGAAGATGACCACTATGAACAATTTGTGAACAAAGTTTTAATTCAAATACCCCTCAACTAGTGATATAAACGGTTGAGGTTTTAAAATCATATGGGAAGTACTTGTCTTTTTGAGCAAAACCTTGAAAATGAAAGGTTTGATAGGTTTTTCTCAAAATAAGAAGCTTTCGCTCCTTTTATAAGGATTGTGGCACCGAGGCGCACTACGTGGTCCTTTCTTGACAATTACGGGTTGTACATCGTTATGTGCACAAGCCATTGACATATATAATCATGCATCCAAAATTATATGAAGGAAACAATTCAAGGGGTACCGTGAAGTGCGGTGATGTTCCTGTGAGTGCATGTATGCTGAAAGCCGGTGATGTTTCTCTTGGTCGCCCACCAACATAGCTCTCCAATCGTCTCGAATCGATCCTTCGAACAACCGCTCATCAATCATGGTGATGATACGCCTCACATCCCTCCTTTCCGAGAATTCCAGCTTAGATTCCCAACTTTCAGCGATATCCTTCAACCGCACGCCAATCCATCCCTAACCACTTCAAGGTATGATCCCGAATTTGTGGAGTTCACTACACGCCATTAAGCGCTTTGAAGTTCATCGCGTAAACAACGCCAAAGGTTTGTCGATGAACGAAGTTGTGTAAGTCGTTGATGTCGGAAGATCAAGTCGTGGTGGAGTGAAGTTTACATGTGTCCGATATGATTCAACAAACCATCCGGATATCTTCGACACGCTCTTTGATCACGATGCGCCTAATGAAGATGAGAACCGACTTGATAAATTCACGTTGAACTTCAACGAGAATTGTCTCATACGACCTCGCACTTTGGCAAGGTACATGTCTTCGATGTCGTTGAGGACAAGTTCTCAAAGTCACCTCGAGAATCCATAGTCCTGCTCATCTTGTCGTTTGACTATGATATTCTTCAAGAATGTGTAGTCCTACTTAGACTTGAGATCAATATGTTTGATGGCCACGATGTCCTTGGAACTATGCACCGCATGTTGAGACTTCGAACCGTGCAATCTTCGTAGTAGATTCTTCGCTCAGCCAATGATGAATCCCATACAATGCATCTTGGTCGATGCTTGCACGCTGTCGAAAACAAGTGATTTGACGCTCCTCGATAGCTATGCGGTTTGAGTAAATAGTCACTGGAATGGAAGAGTCAATGATGTAGCGATTTCGTGAACCATCGCTACTGTAAGAGAAAATCCGTGTCTCGTTAAAAAGTATCGGAAGGAATCCTTGGTTCGTCTCGCTTGGCCAATGGTCGGTAGAGGTTTGGTCCAATCGGTGTAATATGGAGGGTTGTCCCTTTGTGTGAAGTCAATGTTTGCTTCCTGATTGAGCCAATCCATGTTGTTAGACATAGCTCGAGCGATGTTCTCAAGATGATATTCGACCTCGGGCGCTTTCAGAGTCGTTTTCCATAGTTGAAAAGCTTCATTTTGATTCGCTCAACTCGATTTTGTCATTTTCTTCACATGGAACTTTTCTTGCAATAGTTTTGCGTGCTCCAATGTAGAACCGACTACCAATTCTTGACCTTCATCGGTAGGGAGTTTGATTGACAAGTGTGGAGAACCATTCAAACTCGCGGTTTTATCGTCATCTAGCCATGTTACGACTCCAGCCGAGTCGCCTTCTTCTTCTTTTGGAAGGCCTTGAGGATGATAACTGGTTTCGCACTTGTTTGGGTGAGGTGGGTTGTTGTCGGGGCTCAAGGACCTCTTCATCGTCACCACCGTATACTCAAAGTAATTACCGCTTTATGAGTCGGGTGGTAACTCGAATCGCCCCGAGGTTTATCAAGAGAAGACCGAGGTGGAGGAGACTTTGTTGAGAAGAAGTCCGTGGTGGAGGAGGTGGCATAGAGGTAGATGTACCGCATCGCTCGACGCTTAGGTGCGAGTCCTTATCCTTATCATCGCCATCTCTTGGTCGTTTGGGTTGATCGGTGACTCCTTGCATGATGATCTCGAGTTGAAAATCAAGTAGATTTTAAAAATTTAGCTTCATCCGGTAAACGCTCCACATCGCTTTGACATTTGCATCACAAGTTTAGCGATCAACTCGTATTCGAGAGATCGACTTCTTTGGCCATTGTATGTTTAACCAAAGATACGATGTTAAAGTGAGTTGTCCGGAAAATATTTCTCTAGTCACACCGGGACAAAGGTTCGAGAAGAAACTTGTGGTATGATCTCTTGTCGCCTTCTCCAGTTCCTTTTGGACTTTAGGACGATATCCTCAAGGTACTTGTTAGTGTAGCCTTCGATCATATCGCTCAGCCTCTTTCGATGACTCTTCATGAACTTCCGAACAAATTCCTTTCTTTCTCCATCTTGTCTTTCTCATCATTCAAGCACCGAATTTGGTCAAGAAACCAATTCATTTTTCTCGTAGTATGTCCTTCTTTCGACTTGTTGGACAACTTTCACAATCTTTTATGAGTCCGAGAAATCCAAGATTTAGGTGGTTTCTTCACCGATTTGGATGATGATCCGTTGACTTCGTTGATGGTGGTTGTGATGAATGAGACGAAGAACTGATGATGAGGAGACATGAGGAGTCTTCATGTCCTTAGGAGTTTCGAGGTTTTCTCCTTTGAGTGTGTTGGATGTCTAGAAGAAACTTTGTATAATCATCCTCGCCATCTCTAGACTTTTCTTTCTCGTTTCTGCTTTCAAAATCATACACAATAGTGTCCTCAACAGCTTTTGTTGTTGCGTAAGAGTGGTGGCACGGATCCCTTATCGGGTCGATTAACCGCATCAGATCCGGAGAGGAGGGCGCCCACTTGATCCTCCGGACCACCCATTTGATCTTTAGCAAATTCTTCGGCCTTTTGAGTGTGTCGACGTTGTGAAACTTCTTCCGTATGATTTATCCAGCTTGCTCTTCTTCATCTTCGTAGCTTTCATCCCGAGGCACAGTGCAGTGAGTCTTCCCTTTCCTTTAATAGTTTGAGGACTTGGAGGTTTTGGCACCGAGGATTTTCATCCTTTGCGCTTCGAGTATGTGATCTCTTCATCTCGTGTCAAGAGCCTCGCAGTCCTCGCCCCGAGTGCCTTTGCGGTTCAAGTGAAAGGATCGGAGTGGCTTTCGAGAAGGAACTTTCTTCTTAGGGGTGGGTTTCCTCTTTGGAATAGGTTTCTTCTTTGGAACATTCCTTTGACTATCTGTACTTGTGACACTTCCAAAGACTTCCTTTCTCGGTTCTCCTTACCGTGTTCCGTAAGATTTTTCGTCGAGATGACCAACTTTGCCTTGTCCGACCGCTTCAGATACCTTTTGTATGATTCGAGCTTTCGACATCTTCGTTAAGGAAATCGGCAAAGACAAGACCTTGTTTCTTTGTAGACGCTTCCTTGATTCCGACAGATAGAATAGGTTCCACAACATGTCGTGATTGTCGGGGTCATTGAGCCTCTTGGGAATGTCGGGATGAAATCCAAGTGCTCTCGGATCAACAATTTAGTATATCCGATGTAGGGAATCTTTGAGCCAAGTTTGTTGAGAAATGACATCATGTCATCCCAAATCGAGCTTCGATAGCGATGTGTTTCTTGTTGACCAATGCCCGAATATTTGCGCCCATGAGCTTAGGGTGCTCATAGTCACCGTCACGACCGTAAAAGACTTGGTGATGATCATGTAGAGAGTTCTCCGTGGTTGAGGAATACTCTTAAGCTCTACGTGAGAATGCTTGGTGATTATTCCCGTAGCCTCATCATAACCGATATTGATTAAGAATTGGAGAGTGAGCTCTTCACAGTGAGGCATATAGTTTGGTCGGATCGACATCGTGAATTAGGAGAATGTTCTTAAGTCCGCAGTGTAATGGTGACTTGTTTGTGATTCGAGTCACCGTCACGCCAGCTTGTCCTTTGACCCTTTCCATAGTGTTCCGTAACTGTTGGATGTAGATCTCGTGAACAGCTTGCAGAGTGAGTGAGCATGTTCGATACGGATGAGTCCTCGTAATGTCAATAGCAATTAAACACGAAGATTCGAGCAAGTGAGAGTGTCAAAGTCAACACGAAGATTATTCTTTCCTATCTTCATTGGATAGCCATGAGGATAGATATCAAGAATGGAGAGAACATCGTGCATCCACATTCATTCGCTCACCATGCCGTGATCTCGAAATAACATTAGCCAAAAGAACCAACATATCGAAAGACATAATGTTAGTCAATGTAAGGTCTTATTGTCTAGTTATTGAATGTACAAAGTGATAATGATTGTTACGAGTCCTAAGTCACTTGTATGTTCAATAGTTCAATGATGTCGTGAAATGTTTCGTGAGTTAGTTAACTTTAAGTTTTAAAGTTTATTTTATCACTTATTGTTCACAACATATCGCACGATTTAAGTTTATTAGTGACATTTTGGATTCGTGATGATATGATTAGTTTATTTACAAGTTTGTACAAGTAACAATTCATCATGAAGGTCAATCCAGGTTGCGTAGTTTTGGCAAAGTTATGCGTGAGATGTGAATGATATATGCTTAGGCGTAAACTTACGCCAGAATCGCCTTCACGCGTAAGAAATGTTACGCGAGGAAAAGAAGACCTTAGGCGAGAGCTTATGCGTAGGCATATATTAACCTTACGCGTAAGGTTACTCGTAAGAGTTGACCTTATGCGTAGAGGTCATCGCACGCATATCCTTCACGTGATACGCGTAGTCCATTGTAGAACCCACGCGTAGATGTTATGCGAGGATTATTCTTACGCAGTAACATGACTACGCCGTAGGGTAATCCTTATGCGAGAATTGCAAATGACCTTGATTCTCAATTTTAAGCGTAGCAAAGCTCGAAATAAGTTTATCAAATCATCAATGTTAACACGTAACATCATTTTATCACGATCAAAACATGCTAGCTCATTTTAACATTCACGCCAGAACACATACGTAGTCTAAAACCCTAAATCTACGCTTATGAGTTTTAGCCATAGATTATGCACTAAACTTTTATGGTATGTTAAAGACATGGTGTGAGCATGTAAGCCAAGTTGTAACACTTAATTTGTTGAGAATAAAATACCCAAAGTTTATGAGCTTTAAACCTAGTTTCGAATTGATGACCAATTCGTGTTTCGGGTGGCTATAAACTTTGGAAATTATCAATTTAACAACTCAAGAGCATAACCCAACTATCTTTTAACCAAAACACTTCACATTCAAAAATACCCAATTTGACCTAAGAACCCTAATGTTTGAAAGGTATCAATTCGTGTATCTGGGCATGTTTGGGTAATGAACATGTGTTTATAGATGTAAAAGGAACATTTTGACACAATCTTATTAACCACAAACGCCCATTCTTGATTTAGTGTTCATACACTTACGCGTAGGACACTAAATCAAGCATAGATCAAGATTTGACCGCTGGATTTGTATCAAAATCAAAACCTATGTTTAAAAACATGTTGAGATCATAAAACCACTTACAAATCGTTGATCCAATGCACGGATTTGTTAAACAATTTCTACGCGTAGGATCTTTTTAGGTGTTGGTAATAAATGTGAGGTGAAAGTGTTAGTGGGGTGTTTTATCAAAAATAACTTTGTGGTTTTTGCAGTTTTAGTCCCTCCACCTTTTCCTTTTTCAACCAAAGCCTTTTAACTTCCATTTTGGTTACCAAACAAAGGTTTTTAAGAAAGAGACTTGACGACACTCCCCCTTGACTTGAGAAAATAATGAACGATTATAAATTTTAAGTCCGAGGAGTGTCTTTGAACCAGAAAGTGTACCATCATTTGTAAAAGAATCAACCGAGTTATGATAACATGCAAGTACACATATGTTTGAAACAGTTAAGAGTTAATTATCTCCCCCTCAACACTTGATCGGAGAAATACTGAATTTTGAAAGATTAAAGTGTTGACGGAAGAAATGTACTTGCCATGTTGAAAGAAATATAGATTAGAGAATATTTTGTTGTTTTATCGGATTTTATATTTTTGTATTTTGTTTTGAAAATTTATTTACAAAAGATGTTTTGGTGTTTGATGTGTTTTAAGACTGCTTTTAAGAGGTCATCCAATTCCTCTTGAGTCAACACCTCATACCAATTCGTGGACCAACTCATTAAACCTAGCGGGAGGCAAGGCTTTGGTGAGCGATCCGCCAATTGGTATTCAAGACCACAAAGTATAATTCAACTGCACTGCTCCACGTGGTCCTTGATGAAATGATAGCGAGATCGATGTGCTTTGATTTCGAAAAGTCTCGAATCGAGTTGCACGAGATTGCAATGGCACTCGATTGTCGCAAAGACATCGGATTCTCAAACACGTAACCATAGTCTTTGAGTTGTGTTCTCATCCAAATGACTTGAGCACAACACGCGGACATGGCTACATATTCGCGCCCGCTTGATGACAATGATGTACAATCCTCGCTTCTTTGATTGCCAAGACACCGCTTATCACCGAGAAATTGTAGAGCTCTCAAGTACTTTTCCTCGAGTCTAGGCATCCCGCGTGATCGCCTCAAAAGCGATTAGTTCAAAACCGTAATCCTTCTGATACCGATCCCCAAGTTAATGGTTCCTTGATGTATCGGAGGATTCTTTAGCCTCGAGAGGTGGGTTTCATTGGTCGCGATCGATAACGGAGCATAGATAAACGGCAAAGACAATGTCGTCGCTAGTCGTTAGATACATGAGAGACCCAATAATACTTGGTATTTGGTAGGGTCAACTAATTTCCCATGTAAATCAAAGATCTAACTTCTTGGTATGAGTCATTGGTGTGGCATAAGTATCACGGTGTTTTCATTCCAAATTTGTTTAACAATTCAAGGGCATATTTGACCGACTCAAGAAAATACCATGGGTGATTGATGAACTTGCAGTCCTAGAAAGAACGAAGTTCACCCATCATGGACATTTCAAAATTTTTCTTCATTAGTTTTGCAAAAGCGATTGAAAACTTTTTATGTGTTGACCCAAAATGATGTCATCCACGAATTTGAACAATTAAGATGTGTGCCCGTGATATTGTATAAAAGAGTTGGGTCAACCGAGCCTTTGGTGAAATTATTGGCAATGAGGAAAGATGATAGCTTATCGCACCATGCCCGAGGGGCTTGTTTGAGGCCATAAAGAGCTTTGTTCGGTTTGTAAACATGGTTCGGGAACTCGTGATCAACGAATCCATCCGTTGGTCGACATAGACCGCTTTTAAGTTGTCCATTGAGAAACGCTGCTTTGACATCCATCCGATAGACCGTCATATTCATATGAGCAATGAACGCGAAATATCCGAAAAAATTTCAAGACGAGCGACCGGAGCAAAAGATTCTTCAAAGTCTATTCCTCTTCCCGACGATAACCCTTAGCAACTAGCCGTGACTTGTTTCGGATGACATTCCTTCAAAGATCCAATTTGTTTTTCCAAATCCATTTTAAACCAATGACGAGACCTCGTTGGTCTTTCAACCGCTCCCATACTTCAAGACGCTTGAATTGGTTGAGTTCTTCCGCATGGATTCAATCCAGCTTGTCTTTATCATTGCATCCTTAATGTTTTTAGGTTCGATTGGCGGGCATGTGAGTGCATAAATGCAATGTTCACCGTCTGAGCGAAGACGTTGTCTCATAACGACCGTTGATTCGGGTTGCCAATAATGTTAGCCGAGGATGGTCTTTGTCCATCTATGTGTAGAGGGTTGATGTTGGTATACATTGTGCGATTCGAGGATTCAAATGGTTTGTTGAAGATTCCGCGACATCCGTGCAGCAGCCTCATTGGCGTGAGTTCATCGAAACGAGCATGAATCGCTTCCATTACCTCCTTAGTTCGACGATTCCGCATTCGTAAACCTTTAGAATTGTCACAAGATCCAATAAAGACCCAATATCGCTTTTGCTTTGAGTTTTCCAAAATCATCGCGATCATTATTCGGATAGCAAAGGGATCCAAATACATGAAAGTGTTTGAGGTTCGGTTTATAGTTGTGGACAAGCTCGAAAGGTGTTTTGTTGTATGCTTTGTGATCATAGAACGGTTTTGAGTATAGCATGCGATGAGATACGACTTACGCCCATAAGTAATCTGGAAGTTTAGCATTGATTAACATTGTTCTTGCAGCCCACTAACGCTCGGTTTCTCTTTCAACAACGCCGCTTTGTTCGTGTGTCCGTGCAATAGATGTTTGATGTCAATTCCACTTTCTCATAAAATTCACGAAGGGTTTTGTTGACAAATTCAATTCCTTTGTCTGCTCGATTATTCGACGGTGTTGCGGAGTCGAACTCAGATTTTGTGAGAAAGGTGATGATCATTTGTGGAGCTTGGTCTTTGCTACGAAGAAAGTAGACCCAAGTCCATCGTGAGTAGTCATCAACAATTACTAAGATGTAGCGTTTGCCGTTAATCGCTTGCACGCCGCATTGGGCCACACAAATCCATGTGAAGAAGATGGAGCACATGTCGAGTCGTGTGCCACCTTTGAAGGAAAATGAGCACGAGTGCTTTTCCCTTGTTCACTGTGTCGAGCAAAGGTGATCTTTTGAATACCGAATCGCGGGAGTCCTTCAACTAGTTTGTGTCGAGCAAGGTTGGTGATGGTTTGAAAGTTTAGATGTGAGAGACGACGGTGCCATAGCCAGGATTTTGTAGATGTTGCCTTGAAAGTAAGCAAACGGGAGAGGAAGCAACCATGTCTTGCATAGAGATAGTGTAGAGACTAGAATTACGCGAGCCGCACATAAGGTCATTTCCATGTAGATCACGAATGAAACAAGTTTTCTCCCCGAAAGCAACCTCCAAATCTCCATCACAAAATTGACCTACTAAAACAGATTGTGACCGAGGCCTTCCACATAGTAAACCCCGCCGATTTCGATGTTCCCATTAACATAATCTCCAGAGCCCATGATGGTCGCAAGTGATCGTCCCGAACTCGACAAATGCCAATGAACTTTGCAATAAAGTTTGATAACAGCTTAAGGTTGCTCGTCATGTGTCGGGAACATCCGCTATCAACAATCCAGAGAATGATCTCGTATCACCAGACACACATGCATTTACACGTATGGAATAGAAGTAGATGTGGAACCCGAATGTTAGAGGTTCCAAGGTGTTCATAGACATACACACATTGACAATTTTAGGCATCCATTTAAATCCTAGTGTGTTATATATCCATTTCTGCCATCTATAACTACTCTTTGCTTTAGTCTTAGTGAAAACACTAGGTGGTACTACATTCTTGGGAGGTGAAGCGGGAGCTACTGTGATAGCAATGGTTGCCTTAGAATCTAAAGAAGGTGGTTTACCAAGCACAGACTTAGAATGATTAGTGGGCCTAGAGGTATTCCGATTCTTAGGATTCCGTAATCGAGAGATTATAGTTTTAGCAACACATTTGTCATGACAATCAGAATTCATACTCTTTCGACAAATAACACAAGGTGCATCGATCGAATATCAAAAGTACTTAACGGTTTAGCATTCGTTACATCACTATTTGTATTACATTTGCCGACGCAACATCTATGGTGGAAGCAACATGATTTTTATTCGTAGTCCTAGGGTGTTCTTCTACTTTAGCATTCTTTATTGATCTTTTCTTAGGTCGCAACTTCCTATTCTTCGATTGAGTGCTCCTAGGTCGTGAAGTGCGCACGCTTGGAAAAGATGCAACTATTCTGCTTCAAGAGAGGAAACACATTAGCAACTTGTGATTTGGCGCTGGGAATTCTAGGTTCACGATTACTAAGTGCGATCGTGTCACACCCCAAAATATCGCAATGAACGATAGTGTCATTGGGGTATAACGTCATAGCACAAAGTATGGATACGTAAAACGACCTCTATAATGAGACGCTTTGAAAAGTTTACCATTCGATAAATAAGTTAAAGTTTACAAGCAAGAAATCCCAAAGTTTGATAATACACAAAGAGTTTACAAAACATGTCGAATGGTAATTGTTAAAAGCACAAGACTCCAATGTATGCCATGCACCCAAAAGCTCCATGAAGTGCTATCACCTTAAGACCCGAGATAAACATGCTAAAAGTGTCAACACAATGGTTGGTGAGTTCATAAGTTTGTGATGAAATGTAAAGCCTTTCAAAAATTGTTTATGCAAAGAAAGGCATTGTAATCCACTCGCCCAAGTTCCACCCATACAAAACTTGCAACATGTGTGTTTACAACCCATTGCCAAAATATAGAATTGTCAATCTTGTTTGTAAGTAGGACATAGGTGCATACGATATATACATGTACTTAATGCAAAGAATCACACCTAACTCGAACCTCTTGACAAGTCTAAATTGTTTGCAATGTTTCATTGAATAACAGATTATATTCACCCTGTGTCACGTCATCAAGGACCCATGGTGGGCGCCACCGATAGTACTATCAATACCTCTCCGCCGGCTCCCGCAGGAGTTAACCGATTGCTAAAGTTTGTATGTTGATGCATAATTGAAAACTAGTTTAGCACATTAAGGCACATATCGCAATAAACCACACATAATGTCCAAAGTGTATAAGAAGTATATTGTAACACAATTGTATAAATGGTTTGAGTATTCGCAAGAGTGAAACAAGTATTTAAGCATGTATCTCCCCAAATAGTTTGTAAGAATTTAAACGAGTAAAAGTGGGTATGAACTCACCGTATGATGGATATGCTAACAAAATGAAGTGCACGAAAGTGAGAGTCGGAAACTATCCTCGACCTAAAATGAATGTTATGACTTGAGTTATGATATGTTGTCGTGAATGCATGATTTGAAAACGATCACCCAATATGCTACTTGAAAACTAGTTATATAAAAATATTGTTACTTGAATGTGTGACGGTTTCATGTCGAAAATAAATATTTTTGAGCTAATGGTGAAAATGTAGTTAAAACTATGTAACGGTTTTAGTAATTGAAAATCGCCGTCGGACTTGACGTAATATATACATAGGAAAACTAACTGCTTTTAAGGTCCGCTTCCAAACGTCCGCTTAGGCCCTCGAAAACCTTGATTAAAATCCCGACAGCTTACTAACGCTGTGAATAGTGTTTTCAGACGTTTTGACTCAAAGTTCGTTAACCATAACTCACCTGCTTTAAGTCCGCTTTTCAAGTTCTTTATATCCACGCCAAGGTAATTAAGTGTACTAATATATTTTTAAACTTTGAGATTTCACAGAAAGTTTAAGGCCACTGATTGGCCAGTTAAAACTCGGACTGCATGTACAATTTTCCGGAAAATGGTAGTTTTTAAATTGTAACTTGAAAACCACGTATCTTTTCGTTATAACTCCGCTTTAGTCCGCTCAAAAGGCCACGCTCATAACTAAAAATCTATTTTCTAAAACTTTAATAAAACTTATAAAATTGACTAACTTTTCGGAAAAATTATAAATTTGACAGCTCGCTCGCCGCTTATTTTAAACTTTACCATTTTTATTTACTTGTTTAACCACAACTTCACCACAAAATCCCTTAATCTACTCATCACCAATCCTACTAGTAAACAACTTCATTTGATCATAACCAAAATAAATATTCATTGTGAGGCTAAAATATATATACAAACTTAAATAAACATATATAAAATTTATGTAACCATTTCTTCTAAAACCACAACTAGACTTTGATGATCCATTTTCAAACTTATCATTTTATAAACTTCTAACTAGTACATACTTGTTATAAAAATTAATAGGACACATATGGGTGATAACATTTGATAAACATGAATAAAAACTACAACTTGAGCAAATATGATCATATGGACTTCATGAAAATGTATGAAAAATATATATGAAAAAGTAAGAGATGAAGTTTTATGCTTACAAATTGCTTGATGAGGTTTAAGAACAAAGGATTAAGCTTAAACACCCTAGGTTTTTATTTCAAAACCTAAACAAAGAGTGTATCTAGGTTGTGTAGAACTTGATTAGAAAAATTTTGATGATCACTTGATCTCTTATGGTTGGCCGGATTTTGAGAAGAAAAGAGGAAGAAGAACTTGACTTTGCTTGAATTATTGATTGAATGAGTGAAAGGTTGAGTGTAACAATTATATATGTAAGAAAAATATCTAGCAAATCTTGAAAAGTCTTGAGAAATCATGTAATTAATGATACATGTACATATATTTATTATTATTATTATTATTATTATGTAAGTGTATAAATGTAAGTAGAAGTAAAGTTGTTTGAGGATAGTAGTAACTTGTAGTATTGTTAAATAAGATTAGTAAGTTGTATACACATTTGAATATTTAAGGTAGCGTTAGATGAAAATAAATTTCACGGGTCAAGATAAAATATATTTAGGTCATAAAATTATAAAAATACATTTCTTGTAAAATTTGAGTGATAATATAATTATCGTGTAGTTTTTAAGAAAAGCGTCAGTAATAATATAAACTTAACGATTTATATACCAAATAAATCTAAAACACTAGGTAAACTCAAAATATAGTTTTTATAAACTAAATGTAAGTATAAAAATATATTGAGATCATTTTTCAAGTATCGGATTAAATTTTCAAAATAATAACTCACGCGATAACGTTTATTTAATATAAAATTTACGCGTTTTAGGTGAAATGCAAAGATCATGAATGAACCGTTATGAAAAGATGAATATGGAGTATGAGAAATGACCGGAAATTGAGAATTGTGATGATCGGTGCTAATCTCTTAATCACAAGAGGCGGAAGTTGTTCATACTTTCCTAACTTTTCCGTAACTTAGAGATGGTGTGAATCGATCTTGATTTTCGTAACTAATATTTCAAAGAAAATTCATGACATCTCTAGTGTGAGCAAGATAGTGATCAAGTTCGCTTGATGCTTCAAGTCGAGTCTTTTGAGTAAATCAAATATGACACCATATTCTGCTTAACGCTTAAAATTTCTTGTTCATATTTTGAGATTTGAATTTTCAAAGACACGCTTTGATCATCCAGCTTGCTCAATTTTAGGATCGTAAGATTTTTCACCACCGAGCGATTTTCTTTGAAAACTAAGTTGATGGTTGTGAATATCTTTTTCACACCAATGAAGACGACGCTTTGCATTGTAAATTTCCGTGTAATCGCTTATTTTCGCTTTTAAAGACTCGATCCGAAGCACATTATCGGTGTTCTCAACAAGAATAACAGCAGTTTCAACAATATCGCAGAGATGTAATCGATGCAAATGGCAAGGCATGAAGTAACACAACATTATGGATATCAAGACAGATAACATCTTCCAAGAGTCGATCAACATCTTTTCTCAATAGTTTTTTTTATGCTTTGTGTTCGAAATAGATGTTTCGCTTTTCTCAAAACGCTTTTCATTACCCAAGTTCCTTATGAAAATCCTTTTCCTGTGCAATTGCACAACTTTTCAAGTTTTTAACATTAGGTAAAAGATTTTTCCGAAAATGTCTCTTTGTTCTCGCGCGCTGCAGGCGATTGAAAATGTTCAACTTTGATTTCGGATCGATATTCTATCTCATGTTGTAGAATTTTGAGGTCACCATGAAAATGTCAAAATATCAAGGATTTTTCGATTTTCGTGTTTTGAGTTTACTTCACTAATGGAAGGTAAAGGACCATAAGTTTGTGCAAATTCATTTTGGGATTAACGTTAGAAGACCTGTGTGTTTTGATGATAACCCTTGGTGTGTTAGAAGAACTGCTGGTGTGACGAAAGTGACCGCTTTTATAATTAAAAGGTTTGTTGTAAACAACATTTTTAATTTTGATCGACTCTCCTTCTCGCATCTAATTCCTCTTGACGATGATATTCAACAACACTCATGACAAGATTATCAATTTTGTATTCTCAGACCGAAACTTCGTGAGTTGGTTTGAATGTTTTAGTGAAAGCTTTGGTTTGTAATCGCCTAGATTTTTCCATATCCTTTTGATTGGGTTTTAAGGTAAACTTTTCAATAGCTTTATTTAATTCACCATGTTTGTAAACAATGCTTTAAACTCTTTAAGTTTGTTTTGCAAGTCGAGAATTTCGTCAAGAAGGTCATCTACCCGATTCGTTGAATGCTTTTTGTATGCAGAGAACTGCTTTTGACAATTTAACAACTCACCTTAGCTTTTTGATTTTCCAAGGTGAGAGCGTTAATTTGCTTTTTATGTTCGTGTTTCAGCTTGTTCTAATTCGCATAACAAAGCATTCTTCGAGGCGGCTAGATCACGATCCGTCTCTCTAAATATTTTTCATTTTGATGAGATTTTGCAAAGCGGCTTCAAAACCTTTTTCACGGTTTCTTGAGTTTTGAAAAGTTGAGTTGCATTTGTAGGCATTCAAAATCCTTGGTTAACAAAGGCATTTTACTTTTTAAGGACCGATTTAATGCATAACATTCCTCCATTTTGATTTTATGGTCTTGAATTAACCGAGCAAAATCCGGATGAGGCAACAGATCATCTTGTTCAACGCGAGTCTCAACATGATCATTCTTTAGATCCTCAAGTACGACCACGGAGTCAATTTGATTATCAAAGGAAACCATAAGGTCATCTTGATCGCCAAATGTAACTACTGTGGTTAACTTGAAAATCATCGAAAAAGATGTAGAAGACTATTTTGAATACCGATCCGTGCTTGATTCGAGATATTGGCGGAGATATTAGTTCGAGATATGATGATGGTTTGTTCGGTACCGAGACAAGCCATCATTGTCATACATCGGGCTCAGATCACCATGTGCAATTTCATGCATATTAGCCATCAACATAACAAATGATTAGCTCGCAAGTCCTCCATATCATCATCTCGAGTCTCAGATCCGCCATAAAGCTCGTTTTGTCCGTAAGAGATCCACCGCCTTCATCCTTAAGAGCCAAAAGTAAAGCCTCTTTGAAATAAGCACGCCCCTAGTCCTTGGCTTTGGGCATGCATTAGCCAGTGTCCCTTTTCATTGCGCTTGTAGCATCTAAGACCATTTAACCGATTCTCGAGCATTTCTGCTCCACCACTGAGCTCGTTGTTATTCCTACCCACATCATTAAACCTTGACCACCGCCCATCCGACGACCATAATCACGATTCTCAACTTCAACACGCCCATTGTTCACAACACTTGAGTCCGTGTGTTAGATGAGGAACGAATACGATTGTTTGATTTGTTGGTGTAACGCCAAAAGCATTAGCAATCATCACAAATCCTTGTTGCAATGCTTCAACTAACTGCTTCCTCGCCGCTTAATCGACATATGCTTGAGCATTGTTGCAGATGGAACCAATTGATTTTGTTGAGGTTGCGATCGTGAAGGTGTGTTTGAAGCGTTGGTCGAAGGCCGTCGAGAGGATAATTCGCTGAGCATACAAGGCAAGTTGTTGATTGTCCGGTTGACTGCTTAGCAATTTGAGCACGGAGATTCCTTTCCGATCAACTTCCTTTTCATGAGGCTTCAAGTAATCGTACAACAATCCATAAGTAGAATGATGCATATTCTTCGCCGACGGAGAAAATGACATACTTCTCCCATTCGACCAAGACTACTCAGAACTTAGTATTCACCGCAATTCTTGGCATGATGATGTTGTGTTTATCTAAATCATTGATGATGTCCGAAAATCGATGATGATAGGACTCTAGTGTCTCTCCGTGTTCAATCAAGAGCAATGTTGGTTTGTTCATCTCGTGGAACAAAGTAGAGGATCTCCTGCACAATGACAAGAGGCATCTCAAATGGACCTTCCAAGATAACCTTCTTTAAGAACTTTCCATGTGGCTTCTTTAGATCACAAAACCTAAAGAACCTTATCACCCATTGATCGTAGTTTCGGAGTGAGCATCGAGGTCTATCAAGTGATCCACTTCATGAATTGATTGTTGGTCGCTTAAAGCTTCACACATCTTTGCAAACCAAGTGGGTTCCTTCATAGTGTTCCTTGATGGATGTTGATTGAAATCGTTGTGTAGGGTAGAGCTTGAAGACTTGGTGGTGGTTGAACCATTTGTGGTTGTGGAATTGCACCAAGTTGTGGAGTATGTTGTCGATTAAATTGTTGTTGATAAATAGCTTGTTGTTGATTCCATTGTTGATGTTGTGGAGTTAATTGTTGTTGTTGTTGATGATTATAAGTGCGAGGAAATAGTTAGAGTATGGTGGTTGAGACATGATGATAAACTTGTGTGGTAAAAATGGATCTTTGTAGTCGAATGAACCTTGTTGATGAAGTGTCCTTAGGCGAGAAAAGACAAGAACCAAGTAGCACTTATGCGTAAAACACTAAAACCTACGCGTAACAATGAAGAGTGTAGCGCCCTTTTCTTCTTCATCTTGTCTTTCTCATCATTCAAGTATTGAATTTGGTCAGAAACCAATTCATTTTTCCGTAGTATGTCCTTCTTTTCGACTTGTTGGATGCTTTTCACAATCTTTTATGAGTCCGAGAAACCAAGATTTAGGTGGTTTCTTCACCGATTCGATGATGATCCGTTGACTTCATGATGGTGGTTGTGATGAATGAGACGAAGAACTGATGATGAGGAGACATGAGGAGACTTCATGTCCTTAGGAGTTTCGAGGTTTTCCTTTGAGTGTGTTGGACCTGCCTAGAAGAAACTTTGTATAATCATCCTCGCCATCTCTAGACTTTTCTTTCTCGCTCTGCTTTCAAAATCATACACAATAGTGTCCTCAACAGCTTTTGTTGTTGCGTAGAGTGGTGGCACCTGATCCCTTATCGGGTCGATTAACCGCATCGATCCGGAGGAGCGGCAACCCACTTGATCCTCCGGACCACCCATTTGATCTTTAGCAAATTCTTCGGCTTTGAGTGTGTCTCGACGCCAGAAACTTCTTCCCGTATGATTTATCCAGCTGCTCTTCTTCATCTTCGTAGCTTTCATCCCGAGGCACAAGTGCGCAGCCTTTCCTTTTCCTTTAATAGTTTGAGGACTGAGGTTTTGGTACCGAGGATTTTCATCCTTGCGCTTTGAGTATGTGATCTCTTCATCTCAGGTCAAGAGCCTCGCAGTCCTCGTCCCCGAGCTGCCTTTATGTTTGTTAGGAATTAGAAATTCCGTGTATTAAAGAGTCGGTCACCTCAAGTATATGTAATCGTTAGAAAGCTCGTAGTCGTAGTTCTTTTAAGTTAAGTAGTATTTAGTTAAGTAACACCGTGGAGGACGGACGGTCTTTACCCATCGATGCCCGATCCACACCCGATGTGTGGCGATTTATGTAAGACTATAAATACTCTACCTCCCAAGGTAGAGAGTGGAGCTCATAATAATATCTTTCACTTTCTCTCACTAAGTTCCCTAAACCTCTAACTTTCTCTCTAGAATTCCACTTATTCGCCACATGGTTGTTATGGTTTGATGTGTATGTGAAAAGTTATATCTTACAATTGGTATCAAGAGCCATGGTTAGATCATATCTTGCACATCTTTGGATTTCTAGTGGTTTTAGGTGGTTTTGAGTTTGAAAAGTTTAGTGGTTTTGCATCATTTGGTTGATTTCTTGTGTTAAAGTTTGAATTTTGTTAGTACTTTTATGTTTAGAATCATCACAAGTGTTTAGGTTTTCATTTGGTAAGCTTGAATCATCTTGGTTGGGTTGTTTTGGATTGAAAAGTGATGTTTATATGGTTTTTCATGCTAGCGACTTAGTTCACGGATAATTTTCTTCGTAGCGACTTGCTTCACAATTTTGTAGCGAGTTACGCCTTTAGACCCAGCGAGTTAGATCTAGCGAGTTAAAGACAAGTAGTGGACTCCACCACGAGTAGCGACTTGGTGGTAGCGACTTGGTCCAGAGCGAGTTGCTCTTTAGCGACTTGTATCTTTAGCGACTGAGTAGCTTAATTGTCGCCAAAATTTTGCTAGCGACTGAGTGTTAGCGAGTTACTACTTAGCGACTTGCATTTGTGTAGCGACTGGGACTCTAGCGACTTAGTGGTGTAGCTAATTAAGTGTTAGCGACTTAGTGCATTATCTTCTAGCGACTTAGTGCATTATCTTCAGCGACTTAGTGCATTATCTTCTAGCGACTTAGTGCATTATCTTCTAGCGACTTGAGTGATTGTTTACGGTTTTCTTGATTTAGTAAAACCCGTGAAAGAATCTATTTCCGTTTAATCATAGAGTTATAAAATCCCGTGATAATCTATTAACATGTCTACCAACGCTCCTACCGTTATCTCCATCGCTGTCGAGGATGTTCAAGCAAATGCTCGATACTCGCCCACCCATGCTTGACAGAATCGACTACGATTCTTGGGCTCAACGAATCGATCAGTATTGCCTTGAAAGGAAAATGGTGTCAACATTCTCAAATCCATTGATGAAGGACCATATCGAGTTGAGACGACTAGAGACATACTTGATACTAATGAAGATGGTACCTGCTACGGAATGGATGCACCTAAGATGTATGATGAGCTTGATGATAAGGATAAAAGAGATTTGATGCGATATCGTGGCTTCAAACATTGTTCTTCAAGGTCTTCCTAAAGACATCTACAAGTCGATCAATCATAACACCGATGCTAAGGCGTTTGGGATAATGTTAAGATGCTTCTCTCGTGTTCGTAATTAACTATGGAAGACAGAGAATCCCAACTCTATGATTTAATTTGAGCACTTCAAGATGAAACCGATGAGAATGTCTATGAGTACTATGTGAGATTTCATAAGTTAGTTAATGACATGAGGAACATCGAATGACTATGCCTAACATTCGCTTGAACTCAAAATTTGTGAACAACATGAATCCCGAATGGCACAAGTTTGTTTACCGTGAAGCTTACTAAAGGATTGAAGAATACAAACTATGAGCAACTCTATGCCTTCCTCCTTCGTAATGAGAGACATGCTATGTTTGAAAATTGATTCTCAATCGCTCAAAACCAACCCGGAGAGACAAGCTCGCCTAATGATTCAACCGCTTTCTACTCAAACATCGGAATCACAACCAAAGCTTCACAAGTCATACCTTGGGTAATGGTAATCACAAACTCATTCCCGATCCTATGTACAAACAAGTCGATGCCGATGCACACGCTGGAAGCTTCATTAATCAACTAGCTCTTCCGATTAGCCAAAACATGAATCTCTCCCACAAACCAACAACAACCTCGTAACAAAGATCTAACCCACACAATCAAGCTACCGTTAAAGATGGAAGGATCGTGGTGCAACCAGCTCAGAAAGACAAGATGATCGTGGAAGAGGTGGAGCCGGTAGAGGTTATGTGGGCAATCGTAATCGAGGAAGGAATGGTAACCAAGGTCAAGCTAAGCCGATCAAATGCTATAACCGTGGTGGTGAGGGACACATTGCAAGGAACCGCACATCTCCAAAGCGCCCATGCACGCCGATTACTTCAGAGATAAGATGTCACCGCACAAGCTCGTGACAATGGAGTCGCTTTGAATGAAGAGGAATTGCTATTTCTTGCCGAGGGCAATGCCAAGACCTATGATGCGATGTGGATGAGCAATTTATTCAGAGATAGGTCACAATCATCGAATGCCTTTCAAGTCGCCGATCGTGATGCATACGACTGATGTAGATGATGGACCCATCGCACACACAATTTTTATGGCTAGCATTTCTCCAATGGTTTCTCCCAAGGTCTCTTCTTCACCACAAGTCGGCCCATCCAAGGACAAACTCATCTCGAGGTATTAAAACTATACGATGATGTCGATGTGCAATGATGCATGACAAAGTACAACCAATCGAAACTATTGAATCAAATGTTGAAAATATGGGTAATAACAATATTGTCCCATACGATCAATACGTGAAACAAAGTGAAAGTGAAGTTGTACCAAGTGATGCATCTTCTTCGCATCAACAATGACTATGTCTTTGATGAATACACCGCATGTGCTCCCGATGATTCCGTAATTTCAACTAAATGCCTATAAGGAACGTGTTGCTATTTATGAACAACGCAAAATTTGAGTTGACCACCGTGAGCAGTGAAATGGATGACCAAGTGAGTACAAGAATTAGAAAAGTAAGTTTAGAGAAGAAGTATTGAAACAAGAATTACATTCCTTGCAAGAAAAACTTTCTAAAACAAATAAGCAAAACAAGAACTTCAAGAAAATGTGAAAATGCTTAAGCAAGAATTTAATGCAAAGGAATCAAAACTCTTGAGAGATTTTTCTAATCTGAAAACTTTGAAAACAAACTTGAAAACAAGTTGTACATACAAGGAAACACCATTCGATCGCTCACATGGTCACCAAACATCGAGTCTTAAGCGATAAGCATAGCATTCCCTTGTTGAGGAACCAAATCCAGAGGTAATTAAAAGGCTAGAAATGCTCATAAGGTGCTTTATGATGGTAATGAAGTCCTTAAGCCTAGGCGTAAACCTAGTTGCGTTGAGTGCACCGAGGAAGATAAGAAATTAAATGAAATCACTAGGAAAAGATGAATAAGAAACAAAATGATCCCAAATGCAAAGAGAAAACATAATTATCTCTCCTCATGATTACAAGAAGGAAAACTGGATTTCCTTGAACAAGTTTAAACCTCGACTTTGTTGACTTCGAACAAGTCTTCTCGAAAAGGATTTAGATAAGGTAAAGCGGAAAATATTGTTGAAACAAACCTCCCTTTGGAAAATGCCTAGAGCGACGTGTATCCTCCTAATACACCAATGCATCTTGTACCTAGAACAATTGCCACTAAAAGCAAGACATTAATTAGCCAATACGTTATATTTCAACTATTTGTTGATTTTGAGAAAACTTGCAAGAAAAGGATCACACCCATCGGTATAATCAAGGAGAAAGGGTTTTGAACAAATGAAAGAATGTTATTTAATCGAGGTCATGCCCTTCTTTAAACTTCTAAAAGATCACTTTGAGAGTCTTAAAAGGGGTAGAAACCGATATTAAGGGTATGGAAAAGGAATTTGATGCAATGGTTGTTGAAGTTAGTGACTATGAGCGCAATCAAATATAATGAGATTGAAAGAAAGAACTTGCATACATTAAATGAGAATCTTATTATCGAATGTGTTGCTCAAGATGTGTTTTTCATCGCTCAAATTGCTCTATTAATGCTTCCAAATTTCATGAACTATCTCGTGGCCCCGAAAGTCTCCCATGATCGTGTCATTGAGCTTGAACAAACTAATTCTAAACTAAACGAGAAAATTGAATCGATGATCACGACAATTTCGTTAAACATTTTTCTAAACTAGAAGTTGAACATTTTAATTTACAACTAAAATATCAACATCTTAAAGAAAATGTCAAAACTTCAAATGTCAAGACATCTTCGATGCTCCGAGTTTGATGCGCTTTTCAATTAACAAACGTGATGAATGATCCAAGCTCAAGGCAACACGATCGTAAAGTTGAAAGCCCAAATCTCTCAATTAAAGGGTCAAACGAACAATATGACAGCTCCCAAATGCCTCCTCCTTTAGATTCTCGTAATTCTCAAACGTTTCATCTTCAAAACCTAGTAAATGCTTTACAAAAGGAAAACGAAAGTTTTCTCGAAGAAAATGAAAAGGTTAAACGTCATTTCAATGAGTTATTTGAATCAATTAAAGTCACCCGTAATAATAACAACGAACAAATAGCTTCATTGCAAAAAGAAATTGAGAATCAAGAGTCGTTAAAGGAAAATGCCAATGACCAATGGGGAGAATGGTGTATCAAAGGTTCACTCTTGTAATAAATATGCTTTGTCTCGTGACATATGTCCCTCCTCATCTAAGAAACAACAAACTTGCTATTCAAACATACTTCTCATCCCTTAAGGATTGCCTAGAATGTCTCGTGAGATTGTTGAAGAGGATAAGTTAGAGAAACCTCATGATAATGCAATTGGACATGCATGCCTATATGCCAAACGATCTCAAGAAATCTTAGAATGCTTGATCACAATATGCCCAAAGTCATTAGGTGAGAGAGTTAATCCTTTGATTCCATGCTCGATGCCTAAGGCCAAGCATGATATGCACTCGATTCCCAATGTTTTGAATATGAACCGAGTGTGCCTTTAAGGGGTTCGATTCTAGATCCGTCAATGCTAAGAAAGAGAACTCAAGTGTGCCTTCTAGAGTACAAATCTCAAGACTCTAGTGTTAAGAATGTGAACCGTAGTGCACCGCATGTAGTTCAGATCCCAAAGACATCTAAACAGTGGTGCAAAGAGTAGTAAAACAAACTAATGTTCCCATTCCTCTACAGAGTAATCATGACATTAAAGGAGCAGTCAAAGTCTCAAGACAATACAAGGAATGATAGGACCTCGCAAGCTAAGAATGTGCACCGAAAAGAGAGAAGAACAATCTAGGAACTTTAAGTTTGAATCGAATAAAACGAATCGTGTTGATTCTAGTATTAGCCATAGGCGCATCGTAATTAATTCAATTCGATACTATTTGCAAACCTTGTACCGATGTCCGCTTGAATTCGCTTCTAATCATGAATGTGGTGTTACCGTTCGCCTAATGATGTTAATTGTCCCGCTAATATTGTTAATGCTAAAATTTTGCTAAGAAGGCTAAAAGGCAAAACGAAAGAAAGTTAGAAAACAAAGGAAACCCACAGAAGAACATTCAAGAAAATAGGCTTTTATTGGACACCGTTGGTCTTAAGACTAATCGATAATGCCCACTAGAAAATGGATGCCCACCGGTAGAACTATTCCTTAAGAAGTGATCACACTATGAATGTGGCTAATATCGACACTAGTATCGCATCTATTCACAACGATTCCATTGCCTCACTTTCTCGATATGAATGCTTCTATTTCGATGCGGGTGTTCCAAACATTGTTACTAACCAAATGGAACCCATTCTTGCATGGGGATCCCAATTATCCGCTTATCCATTCTTGTCTCGTGTTCAACCGCAGATCGCTCAAATCGCTCGTGGTACCGGACTCAGTCGCTCCAAGCATATGACCGAGACCGTCGCGCTCATGAACTTCGTGAGCAAATTCATCGGATCGTTAGATTTGGTAATGATCATTTCGGTGCTATCATGGGTTATGGAGATTATGTAGTTGGTGATAGTGTCATCTCTAGAGTTTACTATGTAGAAGGTTTAGGTCATAACTGCTCTCTCGCTGGTCAATTCGTGATTCTCGATCTAGAAGTTGCCTTCGTAAAACATACCGCTTTGTTAGAGATCTTAATGGTAAGGAACCGCTAAAAGGAACTCGTGGGTCAAATCTTTACACCATCTCTATCGATGACATGATGAGGGCTTCTCCAACTGCTTGCTATCAAAGGCTTCAAAACAAAGTCATGGTTATGGCATCGCTGCCTCAATCACTTGAACTTCGCACCATCAACGATCTTTCCGTAAAAGACTTAGTTGTAGGTTTACCTAGACTAAAGTATGAAAAGGATCATCTTTGTTCAAGATGTCAATTGGGAAAAGCAAGAAGTATGCCCATAAACCCAAACCTACTAACTCGTCACGTAAGTTCTTCATATGATTCATATGGATTTATGTGGACCAATGAGGGTGCGTAATATCTTTGGGAAGAAATATGTGTTAGTTGTGGTTGATGATTACCTAGATTCACCGGTCAAGTTCTTAAGGACAAAGGATGAAACTCCCGATATCATCATCAAACTCATCAAACAAATTGCAGTTCGACTAAACAAAACCGCCGTAATTATCGTAATGCATAATGGAACCGAGTTTGTCAACAAACAACTTAGTGAATTCTATGAAAGCGTTGAATCACCATCAAAGAAGTGTTCCACGAACCCCTCAATGTAACGGTGTAGTTGAAAGACTAAATCGCACTTTTGTTGAAGCCGCTAGAACAATGCCGATCTACTCAAAGGTTCCAATGTTTCTCCGGGTCAAGCAATTGCCACCGCATGCTACACACAAAATCGCTCCCCGATTCACACTATTCATGGAAAACTCCATATGAACTTGTCCACAACAGTAAAACCTAATCTATCCTTCCTTCGTGTGTTTGGTGCATTGTGCTATCCAACTAATGAGGGTCAAGACTTAGGCAAACTTAGAGCTAAAGTCGACATTGGAGTATTTGTAGGATATGCATCAAACAAAAGGGATACCGAATCTACAACAAAAGAACCCGAAATATCATGGAAACAATTCACGTTACGCTTGATGAGTCGACCGTCAAATGGCTCTCGGACACTCCACCAGACCCCGACTTCAAAACAAATTCCCATTGGTTCATCCCTTGTTCCAAACTCCTCTCAAGAAACTCCATATGTACCTCCATCCAAGATGATGTAAAGAAATTGTTTGATCCTATGTTTGATGAACTGATGATTCAATTACTAATGAGGTGCCGATTCCTACAACAGAGGATGCTCATATTCCGTTGAATGAAGTCAATCCTCGCCTCAATATCTTTAAGTCAAGAAGCACCGTCACGATCCTTCGCCTCATCAACAAATCATCATTCTTCAAATGTACATCATGGAAATGTTTCGCATCAATGATGAAGTTAATCCCTTTGCCACTCCTCAAGATGCTCCATTTGAAAACATATTTGCTACTCCCGAATCATCATCGTAACCATCTTCTTCAGAGACATCGACTCGCCTACCTCGCCTCAACAACCGCCACATGAACACCTCGTAAAATGGACTCACGATCATCCATTAGACAACATCATTGGAAATCCTCTCGTCCCAGATCAACCCGAAACAACTTGCAACCGATGCCTTATGGTGTTTCTTCAACTCCGCACTATCTAAGATCGAACCAAAAGATGTTAAACCGCCATGAATGAAGATACCGGTTCAATGCCATGCAAGATGAAATTCATGAGTTTGATCGCCTTGATGTATGGGAGTTAGTACCGCCCAGATCGTGCTATGATTATAGCTCTCAAATGGATCTTCAAAGTAAAACTTGATGAGCATGGTGATGTGTTGAAGAACAAGGCTCGATTAGTTGCTAAAGGATATCGCCAAGAGGAGGGTATAGACTTTGAAGAATCTTTTGCTCCAGCTTGCTCGAATCGAGGCAATCGTAATCTTTCCGCTAATGTCGCTAGTAAGAACATGGTAGTATATCGATGGATGTAAAGACGGCATTTCGAACGGAGATCTTAAAGAAGTCGCTCACGCCACCAACCTCAAGGATTTGTGAATCAAGAGCATCCTACTCACGCTTATCGCTTGAAGAAGGCTCTTTACGGTTTAAAGCAAGCTCCAAGGGCATGGTATGATACATCGTCAAAGTTTCTTCTATCAACCGGATTCATCAAAGGAGCAATGATCCTACATTGTTCACCGTGAAGTCGTGCAAACATTTAATTCATGTTCAAATTTATGTTGATGATATTATTTTGCCTCGATGCACCCAATGGAATGTGATCGCTTTTCAAATGAAATGAGTTCAAAGTTTCAAATGTCAATGATGGGACAAATGTCATTTTCTTGGGATTACAAATTTCACAAAGTCCCGAGGCATTTTCATAAATCAATCTAAATATGCAACAGAGATTTTAAAGAAATTTGATTTGATTCAGTGACCGCTGACACCCCCATGATTGACCGAACCAAACTAGATGAGGACCTCTCGTGGATCATGATTGACCAAACGAAATATCGGAGTATGATTGATCCCCGATGTATCTCACCGCTAGTAGACCGTACATCTTGTTCATTGCTTGCATGTGTGCTAGATACCGTGCTGCCTACTAAAAAGCACCTTGAAGCGCTTAAACGGGTCTTTCGGTATTCCAAGGAACCATCAATATGGGTCTTTGGCACCAAGGACACCGTATGTCACTAACGGCCTATGCAGATGCCGATCATGCAGTTGTCAAGATACACGTCAAGCACGCCAGAGGTGCTCGCTGGGTGATAAGCTTGTGAGTCGGTCTTCAAAGAAGCAAATGAGTACTTCTATTTCCTCTACAGAGGTTGAATACATAGCCATGTCATCTTGTTGTGCTCAAATCTTATGGATGAGATCTCAATTATCCGACTATGGCTTTGAATTCAACAAAATCCTCTCGCATCGTGATAATAAAGTGCTATTGCTCTCTCATGCAACAACGCTCAACACTCAAGAGCAAAGCATATCGACATTCGACATCATTTCATCGTGGAACAAGTGGAAAAGGTGTGGTGGAACTATATTTTGTGAGGTCTCGAATATCGCTAGCGACATCTTCACCAAAGCTCTTCCAAGAGAACGCTTTGAGTTTATTCTTCCACGACTTGGCTTGAAAAGCCTTCAACCGAACTCTCAAACGCCTTCGTGAGGAAGACGAGGAGTAAAGGTCTATCTTCATCTATCTCTTGTATATATCTATTCAAAAACAAAATACAAAATTATAAAACCTTCAAAATCAAATAGAAAAATATAAAACTTTCAAAATCCATAAAAATTTGAAAAATTCAAAAATCTTCAAAAATATTGTCATTTTGTCATGTTTCTCTCGATTCGATAATATCTACGGTTTGATGTTGTCATTCAAAGAATGACACGGACTTTAGATGTTGTTCGAATTTTATAAAAAAAAAAAAAAAAAAAAAAAAAAAAAATATTTTGGGAGAAAGAGAAAAATGGTTTATTGTCATTTTCGTGCAATAACCCGGTTTTAAAAGAAAGAACAGAGCCATGTTTTATCATGTTTTCAAAATTCCATGCTCGATTCTATAAACATTTATCTCGCCGAAAACTAAATGCTTTGAAAAATAACTCGATCTCTATTTTTGATAATCATCGACTTATTTGTCAAATCTTATCTCTCAATCAACAACCTATGTCATTGATTGAGGGGAGAATGATTTCAATTAAATTAAAAAGTTATTTGGCATTAAATTGTTTTCAAAAGATATACATGCATGTTTTATCAATGGAGTTTAAAGTCTTAAATCCGATCCTTATCGCTTAAAACGCTTTCATAATCAAGTCACAATTCTCCTTAAAAGCTTTCAAAATCAATTTAATTATAAGAGATCACAAATCTCAAATGATTTGATAATTGTGATCGGGGAGAATGTGTGATTTAAATTGGATTTAAACCGATAATTAGGTAAATGGTTTTATAAGGATGTACATGCTATCCCGCCCACATGTGACAAACGATTTCAAATTTTCCATGCACATGTTGAGGGGAGCATCTATCTTAAACCTATGATTTGAAATGTGATCAACTTATCTCAATGTGCAAGGTCCTCTAGTATGTGCAAAACTCTTTTCAAACCTCGAGGCACATATTGAGGGGAGCAAATTTATGGAAACCTCATCCTTCCCTAAATGCTATATCTACTTGATTTGATGTGGGAAGTGATGTTGATATCTTTAGAAAATGGTAATCAAAGAAGTTAATTTTTCTCTTGCCTCCGTGCAAAACATTTTCAAATACTTGATGCACATGTTGAGGGGAGTTCTCGTTTAAAATATCAAAACAATTCAGTACAAAATGCTTTGATAATATATCACAAGTATCCGAATTGATTTTCAAATGGTTTTCAATTGGTTCCAATGGCGTATGAACAATACCAAATAGACCCACCAACTTTACTTTATGTACGGTGATATAAGGATGATAAGGTTAGGTATGTGTTCCCATGATCCGCCGTAACCGGAGGGATCTACCCAGGACAATCCACTAGTTAGTGTAGAAGTCCTTAGGTATGATGATAAAAGGAGAAAATGAGATATGGGAAGAGTGCGGACTAAGACCGAGCTAGTAATCGAATAAACCCAACAAGGTTCTAGCTATGAAGTCTCGTAAGCAATCAAGGGGTTGAAGAATTAAAAGAATTGAATGAGAAAAGGGTGAAAACAAATAGCCTCCATTTATTCAACCTTAGGCGTAAACCGGTTCAATTCATATGCTACCGATGGTAACATCGGTATTGAAGACAAGACGTCATGGACCCAAAGGACGACCGCACTTCAACTTTCCAAACCACTCAAGTTCCTCTTAAAAGGACTTGTTTCATTCTCACGGGAACCGACATTATCTATCGACTTTCTTAGAGATTGTTGATATTGAAGAAGAGAACCCTCCCTAGTCTCCCAAGACAGATCCAAATATGCACAAATTGAGTCTAGAGCCACGAGATCATCAATAAATCTCATTAGGACACTTTCAATGAAGACTCTCTGCTTCACACAATGTGGAAAGAGAGATTATATCTTGAGTCCCACGATTATCCTTGTGGTATTGCCGTAACATCCGAGTGATGTGTTTACATATTCACAATGAAGATGGAAAGCCTCTCGAGCCAACATCAAACAAGCTCCCGGTAGGTGGCATGTGAGATCTATTATATAGATCAACCATGTGACAACCGAATGTAAACAATGGGGCGATTCAATCTCTTGAATCAATCCTCGTTCAGTTATGGATTGACGGATACCTTTGAAAACCGGTCTTTGTGCTTAACAACTCTTTTCTTTAGCACATCGACCGTGTACTCATTTTTCAAACCAAAAGGTGTTTTTATGATTGATAATTGATTTTCAATAAAACCTTCGTTGTATTGCAAAACAATTTCTATTGAGCAATACACGATTGTTTTTCAAATCTCTTTTCATCAATCGCTGGACTTAAAATTACCGTTCACTCACTCCGTGTTGTCTTCTTTGAGATGTTCCGGTTTGAGAACACTAGAACAACCGCGAAACCCCGTCAAGGAAATTCTTCGAATTATACCGATCACAGCAAGACATGTATCGATCAACGGGAACCGTGGGTCGTGTACTCAATTCAACGAAGTGATCAAAGACACTTTCGTGCGATTTATTGCTAATCTGTATGTATGTGTACACCCGACGCTTGCAAATGATCGTAATGAAGCGGTCAATCCATAGCCGCATGCTCACTTAACACATTCATCTCAAAAGAAATCATGATTAGTGCATCAATGACTCGATATTTTCACTCCATGCTTCGCTACGCCGCCAATATCATGATTCAACAAATGCTTCCGCTACTCGATGAGAAGATATCATGATCCGTAATGTGAGCATGTCGGTCCTAAAGTCACAACACCACAAAGGATGTCTTAGAGATTTTTGATAGTCGATGATCTCAAAAGATGGCTCAAAATTATTATCACGTGGATCAAGAAAAGACCTCCACTTGGAGTAACCAAACATGCAATGTGAAGAATCAATGACTACGAGCTTAGAAGCAAAGGACTACATCAAGAATGCAAGAACAATTTTTAATGTAATATCTAGTTGTATTCAATGTAATTTTGGTACATGATTGAGGTGACCTCCTTGGGGAGATTGTTAGGAATTAGAAATTCGTGTATTAAAGAGTCGGTCACCTCAAGTATATGTAATCGTTAGAAAGCTCGTAGTCGTAGTTCTTTAAGTTAAGTAGTATTTAGTTAAGTAACACCGTGGAGGACGGACGGTCTTTACCCACCGTATGCCCGATCCACACCCGATGTGTGGCGATTTATGTAAGACTATAAATACTCTACCTCCCAAGGTAGAGAGTTGGAGCTCATAATAATATCTTTCACTTTCTCTCACTAAGTTCCCTAAACCTCTAACTTTCTCTCTAGAATTCCACTTATTCGCCACATGGTTGTTATGGTTTGATGTGTATGTGAAAAGTTATATCTTTATCCTTCATGTGATACGCGTAGTCCATTGTAGAACCTCACGCGTAGTGTTATGCGAGGATTATTCTTACTGCGAACATGACTACGCCGTAGGGTAATCCTTATGCGTAGAATTGCAAATGACCTTGATTCGAATTTTAAGCGTAGCAAAGCCCGAAATAAGTTTGTCAAATCATCAAAGTTAACACGTAACATCATTTTATCACGCATCAAAACATGCTAGCTCATTTTAACAGCTACGCGTAGAACACATACGCGTAGTCTAAAACCCTAAATCTACGCTGTATGAGTTTTAGCCATAGATTATGCACTAAACTTTTTCTCGTATGTTAAAGACATGTTGTGAGTATGTAAGCCAAGTTGTAACACTTAATTTGTTGAGAATAAAATACCCAAAGTTTATGAGCTTTAAACCTAGTTTCAATTGATGACCAATTCGTGTTTCGGGTGGCTATAAACTTTGGAAATTATCAATTTAACAACGCAAGAGCATAACCCAACTATCTTTTAACCAAAACACTTCACATTCAAAAATACCCAATTTGACCTAAGAACCCTAATGTTTGAAAGTTATCAATTCGTGTATCCGGGCATGTTTGGGTAATGAACATGTGTTTATAGATGTAAAAGGAACATTTTGACACAATCTTATTAACCACAACGTTCATTCTTGATTTAGTGTTCATACACTTACGCGTAGGACACTAAATCAAGCATAGATCAAGATTTGACCGCTGGATTTGTATCAAAATCAAAACCTATGTTTAAAAACATGTTGAGATCATAAAACCACTTACAAATCGTTGATCCAATGCACGGATTTGTTAAACAATTTCACGCAGAGGATCTTTTAGGTGTTAGTAATAAATGTGAGGTGAAAGTGTTAGTGGGGTGTTTTATCAAAATAACTTTGTGGTTTTTGCGCTTTAGTCCCTCCACCTTTTCCTTTTTCAACCAAAGCCTTTTAACTTCCATTTTGGTTACTAAACAAAGGTTTTAAGAAAGAGACTTGACGACACCCCCTTGACTTGAGAAAATAATGAACGATTATAAATTTTAAGTCCGAGGAGTGTCTTTGAACCGTAAAGTGTACCATCATTTGTAAAAGAATCAACCGAGATGTGATAACATGCAAGTACACGATGTTTTGAAACAAGCTTAAGAGTTTATTTTCTCCCTCAACACTTGATCGGAAAAATATCGAATTTTGAAAGATTGAAGTGTTGACGGAAGAAATGTACTTGCCATGTTGAAAGAAAGATAGATTAGGAGAATATTTTGTTGTTTTATCGGATTTTATTTTTTTGTATTTTGTTTTTGAAAATTTATTTACAAAAGATGTTTTGGGTGTTTGATGTGTTTTAAGACTGTTTTAAGAGGTCATCCAATTCCTCTTGAGTCAAACACCTCATACCAATCCGGTGGACCAACTCATTAAACCTAGCGGAGGCAAGGCTTTGGTGAGCAGATCCGCCAATTGGTATTCAAAGGCCCACAAAGTATAGTTCAACGGCACTGCTCCACGTGGTCCTTGATGAAATGATAGCGAAGATCGATGTGCTTTGATTTCGAGTGTCGAATCGAGTTGCACGAGATTGCAATGGCACTCGATTGTCGCAAAGACATCGGATTCTCACAACACGTAACCATAGTCTTTGAGTTGTGTTCTCATCCGATGACTTGAGCACAACACGCGACATGGCTACATATTCTCGCTTCGGTTGATGACAATGATGTACAATCCTCGCTTTGATTGCCAAGACACCGCTTTATCACCAAGAAATTGTAGAGCTCTCAAGTACTTTTCCTCGAGTCTAAGCATCCCGCGTGGTCGTCTCAAAAATCGATTAGTTCAAAACCGTAATCCTTCTGATACCGGATCCCCAAATTAATGGTTCCCTTGATGTATCGGAGATTCTTTTAGCCTCGAGAGGTGGGTTTCATTGGTCGCGATCGATAACGGAGCATAGATAAACGACAAAGACAATATCGTGTCTGCTAGTTGTTAGATACATGAGGGACCCAATAATACTTGTATTTGGTAGGGTCAACCAATTTCCCATGTAAATCAAAGATCTAACTTCATGGTATGAGCCATTGGTGTGGCATAAGTATCACAGTTGTCATTCCAAATTTGTTTAACAGCTCAAGGGCATATTTGATCGACTCAAGAAAATACCACGGGTGATTGATGAACTTGCGTACCCTAGAAAGAACGTAAGTTCACCCATCATGGACATTTCAAAATTTTTCTTCATTAGTTTTGCAAAAGCGATTGAAAACTTTTTATGTGTTGACCCAAAATGATGTCATCCACGTAAATTTGAACAATTAAGATATGTGCCCGTGATATTGTATAAAAGAGTTGGGTCAACCGAGCCTTTGGTGAAATTATTGGCAATGAGGAAAGATGATAGCTTATCGCACCATGCCCGAGGGGCTTGTTTGAGACCATAAAGAGCTTTGTTCGGTTTGTAGACATGGTTCGGAACTCGGGATCAACGAATCCATCCGTTGGTCGACATAGACCGCTTTTAGTTGTCCATTGAGAAACGCCGCTTTGACATCCATCCGATAGACCGTCATATTCATATGAGTCGCGAACGCTAGAAATATCCGAATGACCTCAAGACGAGCGACCGAGCAAAAGATTCTTCAAAGTCTATTCCTCTTCCCGACGATAACCCTTAGCAACTAGCCGTGACTTGTTTCGGATGACATTCCTTCAAAGATCCAATTTGTTTTTCCAAACCATTTTAAACCAATGACGAGACCCTCGTTGGTCTTTCAACCGCTCCCATACTTCAAGACGCTTGAATTGGTTGAGTTCTTCCCGCATGGATTCAATCCAGCTTGTCTTTGTCATTGCATCCTTAATGTTTTAGGTTCGATTGGCAGACGGTGAGTGCATAAATGCAATGTTCACCGTCTCGAGTGAAGACGTTGTCTCGAACGACCGGTTGATTCGGGTTGCCAATAATGTTAGCCGAGGATGGTCTTTTGTCCATCTATGTGTAGAGGGTTGATGTTGGTATACATTGTGCGATTCGAGGATTCAAATGGTTTGTTGAATATTCCGCGACATCCGTGCGCAGCCTCATTGGCAAACGGGTTGAAGAACGACGGATCAAAATCGCAGTGGGGTACTTCATTCGTAATATCATCACCGGTTCATCATTGTTGAGGCGGTGTGTTCAATCTGTTGTGTTGGAGTCAATCGTGTAGGTGCATCTTCAACAAGAGTTGTTGTAGCAGTGTATCGTATAGGAATATTATCGGGTTGTGCGGTGGAAACAATGGATACACCAGAGCACGCTCATCAACATCGTCACGTAACGCAGGAGCAAATAACCTTTCCATTTGTTGACGAGTTAGCCGAGGCGTTCTTCACCGATGATGGGGTTGAGGAAGTTTAAACGGTTGTGACCGGGTTCTAACCTCGGCTCGATACCACCGTTAGGTCACTAGTTTTACAAACACAAGTTATAAGAGAAGAGATGAAGGCGATTGAACAAGTAAATCACACACACACACACGATAGTAAGATCGGTTATGCAAAGAGTATGAATGAGAGAAAACTTGAACAACCAACCTCAAATGAGGGTTTACAAGATTATTTATAGGAGGAAGCTAGGCAACACCCTAGTTCCCATCCTTTCTTATGTGGGCTTGGGCCTAAGCTTATGGGCCTTCTACATAAGCTTGACCTTAAACAAACATAAAGGCCATAATAAAGCTACCTATTACATATGAAATATAAATACTTGAAATACTGTTTAGGAGTGATTCCAACAAAAGCATTATGTGGTGTAGATAATCCTTTAGCTTTTGTTCTAGTCATCACTCCAGAAGTAGAAGGTCCAATGATTTGACCAGGAGGATGATTCTTATGAATTCTTAATATTGGAGTCTATGGAACTTCAAGATTATCGCCCAGGTTTGTGAAATCAGCATCTTCATAGGAATCTGAGAAAATACCTTCATCTTCAAACTCATCATCAGTGTCTTCTAATCCAGGCATAGTAGGATCATCCAAATCATCCAAAGTGCTATTAACAGGTGCAACAGTACTTTGATCTAAAGTACTGTCATCCAAAGTACTGTGATCTAAAGTACTGTGAGAGAACTCTGCAGACTTGTTCTTTTTCTTTGCTTCCTCATAAGCTCTTCTTTGATCATCATATAAAGAATGTGCTACTATATCTTGAAAAAGCATCCTATTAAGCTCATCTTGAATGGCTTGTTCTTCAGCAGTCAATGAGGTTTGGTTCATCAGTACTTTTCTCACTTTCAACAGTTATAGGTTCTTCATTAGGAACAACATCAGGTCTAATGTTTACTCCATCAACAATGTACTACAAATCTTCTTCTTTATGATCAGCTTGATTTTCTTCTCTAACAGGAACATAATTCATAGAAGGAGTCAAAACTTCAAGATCAAACATCCAATCAGGACCTTTACCCTTATGATTTTCTTGATCTTCTAAAAATTTAACATGAAGACAATCTTGAACCTTCTTGGTGACTCTGTTGTACACTCTAAATCATTTGTTGTTGGTGCAACATCCCAATAAATATCCTTCTTCTGACTTGCCATCAAATTTTCCCAGATTATCAATTGTATTAAGAATAGTTAGAGGGCATCCAAAAGGTTTCATAAAATGAATGTTGGGTTTGTTTCCCATCAGCAACTCATAAGATGTCTTCATTTGAGGTTTGGTGATCGATACTCTATTAAGCACATAACAAGCAAGATTTACAAATTTCAAATTTTAATTGAATAGGTAATTGTGAATCTGCAAGCATTGTTTTGGCTGCTTCAATCAAAGTTCTATTCTTTCTCTCTGCAACACCATTCTGCTGTGGTGTTCTTGCAATGCTGAACTCCCTCTTGATCCCTTTGTTGGCACAAAATTCATCCATTATGTGGAAAACTAGAAGGGGGGTTGAATAGTTTTACCAATTTAAAACTTCCTTTTAAATATTTAGATCGACTTATGTCAATCTATTTGATTGTTTATGTTGGACGTTGATAGATAGATATATAAACTTGTAATGAAATATAAAGAGTAAGAAGCACATCACCACAACACAAGTTATTTATAGTGGTTCGCCACAAGGACACCTTCCTTGCCCTACTCCACCCCCGAGTCACCTACTCGAGAGTTCGTAAGCACTACACCAACTCCTTGTGGCGGAGAAGCCTTCGTAACGCCGCTAACCTTTTTCGGTACAAAGCTAAATACCGAGTTCTTTCACACCAAGGCGAACCACACCTAACACAACGTTGCCTACCCTTTATACGGTGCTAGGCTAACCACCGAGTTCTTTCACACCTTAGGAGAACTAATCCTATCACAACCTCGCCTACCCTTTATTAGGTACTAGGCTAAGCACCTAGTTCCATTACTATGGAGGAACTACTACCCTTCACGACACAACACCTAATCTCAAGGAGATCTACTCCTTGTTAGAACACTATCAAGGATATCACCATCCTTGTAGATAAATAAATACATATATGTATAACGATGCACCTCATCGACTATACGACCTAGGCATTCTTCCCAAATGTTACTTGATTTGATTCTTTGGCATCCTTCACTAATGCCTTTGACACAACGCTTGGCACCCTTCACTAATGCCTTCATCTTGACACCTTTAGCATCCTTCACTAATGCTTTGACACGGATGATGAGCACCTTTCACTAATGCTTTCATCTTGACACTTTCGGCATTCTTCACTAATGCCTTCAACCCAACATCTATGGAGAAAGGAAGAACTATCAACAAGAGAACCTTAGTAGTCTTGATGATGACGAAGCATGGCAACTCATGGACTTGAGCTTGCACGTCTTCAAGAAGTGGTGATCTCTCCTTTAAGAGGAACCTAGTAGATCACACAAAAACAAAAGACAAACTACATAGATCACTTAGATCTGAGGTTAGAGGGTTAGAATACTTTGGGGAAGTATGTGTGTAAAAGTCATGCATAGAAAGAGAGAAATGGCTCTCTATTTATAG
Source organism: Chrysanthemum lavandulifolium (assembly GCA_022545495.1). Taxonomy (NCBI): domain Eukaryota; kingdom Viridiplantae; phylum Streptophyta; class Magnoliopsida; order Asterales; family Asteraceae; genus Chrysanthemum; species Chrysanthemum lavandulifolium. The sequence continues at coordinate 31,425,966 of CM040243.1, read as the reverse complement.
AGGAAATTCTCTTCTGTTCCCCGGATCCCACGGATCCCTACCACAAGGGATCCGGCTAGTACAAAGCTAGGGATCCGTGGTCCGCTCCTCTTTGCCCATGGGTATTTTTGGTTATGGGTCATGGGTCATGGGTTATGGGTTGATCTATGGTTTTCTTTCTAGATTCAATGTATCTTAAGGATACAATAAACTTGGTTAAGTGGTATATATAAAACCATGGGTTATGGGTCAAAACCATTTGCTAGTATTTACCCATTTAGTATATACTTGTATTTACCCATTTTAGCATACTTAGTTTAAGTATATGTTTAACCCAATATGTAAACACTAGTTGTTGTACATATGTATCTAAATCATAAAATCACTTATACTTGTTTTAGTGTTTTATGTGAAAGCATAAGTGTGTTAGAAAACTATTAACTTAAACTATTTACGTACTCTATTTGTTTCGTTAAAATGATTTTATATTTGTTATCGACAAAACATTAGAAGATCGTAAAATATAAATAAACGTTTTCACGGCTTATTTGTATTAACAATCTCCCCATTTTTGTTGATGAAAAACATAAAATTATTTTAAGGAAAATCTAAAATTGTAAAGTTTGAATTTGTAGTTTTACTTTTTCTCCCCTTTTGTCGAAACAAAAGTGTTAAAAGAAACTAACACAATAAAAAAAATGTAAGAATGTAAAGAGAGAAAGTGACGGAATGGTACTGTCTTAACTCCCTCGACGAGTCCATCCCTTTGAAAGGCGCCAAGGACATAACGAAATGAGCTAATTGTGTTTGCAATTAAGTTTGCAAATTGTTCGCCTAAGTGACGAAAGCGTGCTCCCCCTTGAATATTGCAATGTTGCAATGGGGTGTCATGAAGTGTAATCCAAAATTGGATTAAATTGCAAATGATTTTGCAATGTTGTTTGACACAAAGCTCCCCTAGCTTTATGGTGTCAATATCTTCATGTGTATTTAGAATAACTACAAAACAAAGGTTAGAAAACAAGAGTATAGTGCATAATTTCCTGCAAATAGGACTCAAGTTAGTAAGAATTTGTGCTTATGTACCACGGATCCCACGGTTCTTTTCAAGGAGGGATCCGTCTAGTAATCTGGAAGGGATCCGGCTATAAGTTACAGTTTCTTCAGCAGTGAAGAAATGTCAAGAAATGCTATTTGAGGAAATGAGATATATGTACAATATAACAAGCACAACACACATAATAATCATAGCATATAAGTATTCATTCAATAAAACAAGAGATACACAACCAAATCTCTAAAAACTAAGAGAATGAACTTTAGCCATAAAAGTACTACTAATGCTAATCTCATTACGGGATTTAGAATGTGACAATGTGCTTAAGTCTAGGGATGGGTGGACTTGTTGAATTGATCCAACTTTGCAAGAAGATGATTGAACATGAAATGTATCTCATTTCGTACTTCTTGAACAAGTCCTTGAGTTTTTAGACAATTTGGGCAAATATTGTCTTGGTTTGGCCCCAAGGAAAAAGGATGTTTTGAGGGGCTCAATGTGTGTTTGAGGGTCTTCATTTTTAGAAGTAGGAGAGGTTCTAAAATGAGGGTGGTAATGGAACTTCTTCCATATGATCAAGGTTGTTCCTTGTCTCCCATGATGGGCTAGTTGGTGATGTAGGTGGTTCCCGATTCAATGAAAAGGTTGGTGAATGGGAGGTTCTTGGTGATGAATGGAACAATGAATATATGTTTAGATGAGGAAGAGGCTCATTCAAGGAGTGTAGTCCATTCTCAATGAATGAAGGTTTTGATGGCTTGCTAGAACTATCCATGTTTGGTTTGGAACTAGATGATCCTTTTTCTAGTTGGAAAGGTTCGATGCTAATCCTTGCGGTTCTCTTAGCTTTTGTTGGATGGGTTTGATGAGGTGGGATTCTAGAGTCATTATCTCTAATGGGAGATGTTTCGGTGGATGAAATTTCATGGATCATTTGACCCTTTCTTTTGGATGATCCTATGTTTGAGGAGTTGTTGCTAAGAGCCTTAGTCATGGTGATGAAGGTGCTAATGTGAGCTTCTAATTTCTGATTTTTGAAAGGTAATTGAGGATGGTGCCATAAACCTAAGATTGTTTGGTTTATAAAGAGTAATTTGAATTTGAGAATTAAATTCTTGACCACTTAGAAGATTAAGCATGCTCTTGAGGTTTTGATCAGCTCTAGGAGGATAATTAATGTATGCTAAGAGTGGTTAGAGAACCAAAAGGTGACATGAGTTTGAATATAGAAGTCGGTTTATGCTCTTCAGATCACGGATCCCATGGATCCTCTCAAGAGGATCCGCTGGTTAAAGACCGTGGATCCGCTATCGACAAGGTCTAGGTGAAATCATTATGCTTTTGTAAGGTTTGTTATTAATGGATTTCGAGGGTTTGACTTAATTTTGAAGTCTTTAGCTGTTGGATATCTCAAATCCTTAACCATAACAAGTAATGGTGCTTAATGATGGTTTTGGCCAAGAAAATTTGACCTCGGGTAGTCTAACTATATGTTTGACAATGATTCCATTTAATTTGATGTGGAGAAATGGTGATAACAAGTCCTAGAAGTCAGATGATGTCCTAATAGGATTTTACTAAAATCCTTAAAAATAAGAAGAAATGAAAAGATAATTTTTGACCCTAATTTTGATTAAAAGATGATTGAGATCAATTTGCTAAAATTGAAAAATATAAGTAACTAAGTGCTATCAATCGTCATAGATAATGTGTGAGTGTTGGAGCGGAATTATGGTGAGTTTTGACCAGTTGAAAAATCAAAGATATTTCAAAGATGTATCCTAGATAAGCCATGGATGAGAGTGAAGTTTTCAACTATAAGAGAAAGACTTGGTTGGCTCTAGTATCTTGTGTTTGACTTGTTTGAGGTGATCTAGTAGACTATTTTAATGTACCTAAATCTGTATTGTATATCAGATACCACGGATCCCACGGTGCCCTTCTCGGGAGGATCCGTCTAGTACAATGTCGGGATCCGCCTACTGCAGATCAGAAGGCTTTCAACAAATGTGCAATTTTGCATTTCTTAGTAAATGCTTCTCCTAGTTGTTTCTATGGGGACTAAATGTAAGAACACAACTAATATAATTAATATCAAAGTAGGAAGAACTAAAATTCCTAAAATGAGTGACGACGACCACTCCAAGAGGTCGTAAAATCTCATTTTCCAAACACCTAAGTTAGGATGTTTAGTGCCAAGGTATGGCAATACCTACATACTACAAGTATAGTTTAAAGTGTTTACAAACCATTGTTTGAGATTGTTTATCATACACTAGATTCCTAAGGTCTTACCTTTCTTTTCCTCCTTCACTTCTTCACCCGTCCTCCACTCTTTATCAAACTATCTTCACTTCTTCTTCCTCAAGAAATTGGCGAAGCATTTGAAGATTCCTTGGTTTGTTGCCATTCGGTGATTCATTAGGGATGTTTGGCAATTGGTTAATGTAGTCCAAGGGTCAAGATTGATATTTTCGAGTGGGTTGCTACTACTCCCTTCACCTTCTCCTTGCTCTCTCTTTCGTCCGAGGAATCCGTGGGTGGGTGTGGTCTCTTGCCTTCCACCATAAACCTTGTTGTTCTACCCTCGGTTAATGGTACCATAACCTTATTGCAAAAGTTATGATCAAGGGATTGTGGAGAAGGGTCTAATGCAAAGATGAATTTGGCGAGACGGGTTAGAAGCATTGCATACGGAAGCACCATCTTGTCCATGCTTCTAACACTTGCCATTCTTTTGACCATGTAGTAGGCAATGTTGAAGCGAGTTTCGATCACTAGACAATAGATCATGAAGCTTAGGCATGCGTTGGGGTGATCCTTGTTTCCTACTAGACACACCACATTCTCTCTAATCACATCTTCCCTTTTTCTATACAACGGGTACATCTCCAAGAGCTCCATTTGGAAAGGATCTCTATAGATCACTTTCGACTTCCTAGTAACTCTTGATGGGGATGCTTTTGGCATAAACACGGTATCCCTTACCGTGGTTGCTTCCGGGATTGTTGCGTGATAAATGTCGTGATGATCAACCATAGAGTGCATTTCTTGCAACGACCACTCATTAGAGTACATGCAAACACCATCATGTGGCACTCCTATTATTCTTCCAAACTCCTCAAGTGAAAGACTAAAATCTCGCTCATTGATGGTGAATTCAATTGAAATGGACCCATCATCATTTCTAATTATACCCATTGTCTTGTAGAATTCAAGCACAAAGACCGGGAAAATTTCCTCATTTATATCCAATAAACAATCAAAGCCAATAGTTCCAAATACTTCCCTCATGTCGGTATTTGCAAGAAATGATGGATCAACAACTCTACCTTCATGAAAGAGTCTCCTTTCAAGCAACTTAAAGGTTTCCTATCGTCCGGACTTAAACCATCTTTCCTATGGTACATGGGTATGTAGTGAGCGGTGTCTTGGTAATCTTGTTGCTTGTTGCTTGGCATGATTATTCCTAGACAATACAACCATAATGTGGTGTTAATTGTGAATTTAACCTAGAGGGTTTGATCACAATTTTGCTCTCATCATCTTTGTTGAGTTCAAGAAATGTGTTTAATTTGTATTAACAATGTTAATTCTTTGATTTAGATTATCTTAGAAAACAATGTGGTGACAAATTATAATAAACCCATTTGAACCCAACTCTTAAAGATGAAGAAATTGTAATTCTAAGAATCAAGGAATTAAATTAACAATGTAGTGAAGATTATACTTACACAAGTGATTGTTAGACTTGAGAAGAATGATCAATTTGCTCCTATGAACAGTATCTGGGTTTTTGTTCGTGAGTCTTTGAGGTGAGTATTATTGTGGAACATCCACAGTGATCATTCTTGATCATATACTGTCTTCTGTTGCACGGATCCCTCTCATTTGGGATCCGGCTAGTGTAAACCGAGGGATCCGGCATAATAGCAAAAATCAGCTCAAACATTCCTTGATAACTAAGGTTTGGGAGTTCTAAAAAGCCTAATGTTTTGGTGTTTATGGTTCTAAAACTTGTGATTTGAGGTTTTTGAAGATTCAGTACTATTCCTATTAGACGAGGTTCCCTTTTTAAGAATTAGTCATAATTCTTGGGAAGCTTTTCAAACATTATAATAAAATCCCATTTTATTATAACATAAGAAGTTTCACATGCAAATTTATTGATATAGATGAAGTGTCAATAAATTCTTTGTGATGAATAATGATAATGGTTATCAAATAACCAAAATATCATTATTATGAAATCGTAGTGTAGTTTCTACAAATAAGTCGAAGAGTACTATTTTTGATGATGACTTTAATATAGATAACTTACTAAAACAATTACTAATAAATCATGCAACTAAGATTTCAATAATAAAATTAAAAGCAAGTGATTAGTAATCATACCTTGACTAAATATTCTTTTTGCGAAAGGAAATATTTAGATAAGTTCTTTATGCTCTTCTTGGTAACTCCAAATCCAAGTATGGATAATGCTTGGCTAAATATTCTTTTTGCGAAAAGAAATATTTAGATAAATTCTTTATGCTCTTCTTGGTAACTCCAAATCCAAGTATGGATAATGCTTAGAAAAAAAATGTTAGAGTATTCTATCATTGTCCAACAATAAACAATATAGTGATTTTAAAATATGACGAAGATAATCCTTCTTTGTAGTTTTCAAACATACACGGATCGTATCAAGTCTTTAAAGTACAACATACTTTAAAAAACTTGGTAACGAAGCTCTGATACCAATTGTGGAAAACTAGAAGGGGGGGGGGATTGAATAGTTTTACCAATTTAAAACTTCATTTTAAATATTTAGATCGACTTATGTCAATCTATTTGATTGTTTATGTTGGACATTGATAGATAGATATATAAACGTGTAATGAAATATAAAGAGTAAGAAGCACATCATCACAACACATGTTATTTATAGTGGTTCGGCTACAAGAACACCTTCCTTGCCCTACTCCACTCCCCGAGTCACCTACTCGAGAGTTCGTAAGCACTACACCAACTCCTTGTGGCAGAGAAGCCTTCACAACGTCGCTTAACCTTTTTCCGGTACAAAGCTAAATACCGAGTTCTTTCACACCAAGGCGAACCACACCTAACACAACGTCGCCTACCCTTTATACGGTGCTAGGCTAACCACCGAGTTCTTTCACACCTTAGGAGAACTAATCCTATCACAACGTCGCCTACCCTTTATTAGGTACTAGGCTAAGCACCTAGTTCCATTACTATGGAGGAACTACTACCCTTCACGACACAACACCTAATCTCAAGGAGATCTACTCCTTGTTACAACACTATCAAGGATATCACCATCCTTGTAGATAAACAAATACATATATGTATAACGATGCACCTCATCGATTATACGACCTAGGCATTCTTCCCAAATGTTACTTGATTTGATTCTTTGGCATCCTTCACTAATGCCTTTGACACAACGCTTGGCACCCTTCACTAATGCTTTCGTCTTGACACCTTTAGCATCCTTCACTAATGCTTTGACACGGATGATGAGCACCTTTCACTAATGCTTTCATCTTGACACTTTCGGCATTCTTCACTAATGCCTTCAACCCAACATCTATGGAGAAAGGAAGAACTATCAACAAGAGAACCTTAGTAGTCTTGATGATGATGAAGCATGGCAACTCATGGACTTGAGCTTGCACGTCTTCAAGAAGTGGTGATCTCTCCTTTAAGAGGAACCTAGTAGATCACACAAAAACAAAAGACAAACTACATAGATCACTTAGATATGAGGTTAGAGGGTTAGAATACTTTGGGGAAGTATGTGTGTAAAAGTCATGCATAGAAAGAGAGAAATTGCTCTCTATTTATAGAGGAAATTCTCTTCTATTCCCCGGATCCCAAGGATCCCTACCACAAGGGATCCGGCTAGCACAAAGCTAGGGATCCGTGGTCCGATCCTCTTTGCCCATGGGTATTTTTGGTTATGGGTCATGGGTCATGGGTTATGGGTTGATCCATGGTTTTCTTTCTAGATTCAATGTATCTTAAGGATACAATGAACTTAGTTAAGTGGTATATATAAAACCATGGGTTATGGGTCAAAACCATTTGCTAGTATTTACCCATTTAGTATATACTTGTATTTACCCATTTTAGCATGCTTAGTTTAAGTATATGTTTAACCCAATATGTAAACACTAGTTGTTGTACATATGTATCTAAATCATAAAATCACTTATACTTGTTTTAGTGTTTTATGTGAAAGTGTAAGTGTGTTAGAAAACTATTAACTTAAACTATTTACGTACTCTATTTGTTTCGTTAAAATGATTTTATATTTGTTATCGACAAAACATTAGAAGATCGTAAAATATAAATAAACGTTTTCACGGCTTATTTGTATTAACACATTAGCTTGTTCTTGAATTCAATCCCATTGTCACATCTAATACCTCTAACTTTGAGTCTTAATTGGTTTTCAAGTGCTATTATAAGATCATGAATAGCATCAAAAGTATCATCTTTAAATCCTAAGAAAAATACCCAACTGAATCTACTACAATCATCCGTCACAACCAAGCAGTACTTTTTCTTGTTTAGACTTGCAACAGAGACAGGTCCAAACAAATCCATGTATAACAGCTCCAAAGGTTCTCTAATTGTCCTATCTTCAGTCTTCTTGCATGTAGCTTTGTTTTGTTTACCCTTCTTGCACGCTAAACATGAGTGATCATTCTTGTATGTTTTAGAAGGTAAACCTCTTACTAAATTTCCTTTAACCAGCTTGTTGATGTTTTTGAAATTCACATGGCCTAATCTTCTATGCCACAGATGTGCTTCTTCAAGTGATGCCTTTGCTACTAAACATGTAGCTCTTTCAGAAGAGTGAAGACTCTTCATATCCAAACTATACACATCATTGGTTCTTGGTACTTTCAGTATCACCAAGTTATCATCAGCAAGCTTGAATTCAGGGGAAAGAATGAGACATTCTGTGTCAGTGAATAATACAGGGTGCTTCTTGTCACAGATCTGAGAGACTGACAGAAGGTTGAACTTGAGCTCCTTCACATATCTAACATTCTCAAAGTCTATACGCCCTGCTTTAATGGTTCCTTTCCCAGTGATTTTTCCTCCATTAGGATCATTCCCAAATGAAACTCTTCCTCCACAATAAGATCTAAAATCGGCTGTAATCTCCTTGTCTCTGTCATGCTTCCAGAGCAACCACTATCCACAATTAGATGATCTTTAAGCTCCTCTTCTGGGTTGCCCTGCACAAAGATAAAAGAGTTAGTGTCTTTTAGGAACCCAAGCCATTACTGACTTGTGTTCCCCTTGTGGAGTAACATACTCAAATTCTTTGAGTATGTAGTCTTCATTGTGTTTGTAGCAGAATCAAGAATTATCTTTTGTTTCAAAACTTGTGATGGTTTTTCAGCAAAACTTTCTTTTTCAACAAAAAATCTCCTTTTCTTTTTCAACAAAATCATCTTTATAAAAAATCTCTGTTTCACCAATACTTGTTGAAAGTACTGTTTGTTCCTCATCAGTACTTTCTTTCTTAGCCCATTTAGTTTTAACTTCTGGTGTAGAGTCCCTTGATTTAGCTACTCTTTTGGAGTTGTAACGCCTTCTAGATTGATAGTAATTGGATCTCCTAGGCTTTCCATTCCAAAAAGTGTTAGCAGTACCTTGATTGTTTGAAAATCTAGCAGTACTTTGAGAAGGTAATGCTTGAGTTCTTTGAAAAGTGTTTGAAGGTACTGGAGGTTTTGAAAAAGGTCTTCTCTGGTGACGGTACCTATGGTCTTTTGAGAAATTACTATGGTTAACCCTATGTGAATGGCTCCAAACTGGTCTATTTTCCTTTGGTTTTTGGTTGGCAGTTCTGTTCTTTGGGAATTCGCTTAGGTACTCTGAGTGAAAGTCACAATGCTTAATCAAATGATTAGGACTATAACAAACAAAACACAATTTTTGACCCATACTCCCAAAATTTCTTCCTTGAGTTCTATGACCAAACCTAACCTGACTTTTTGGTAAGTTATGAAACTTATGTTGACCAAAATTATCCCAAAAAGGTTTAGCAGTATTTTGAAAAGATTTTCTTGAAGGTACTGCTGAAGGTGTAGCAGTACTTTGAGTTGAAGGTACTGCTTGACTTATAACATGATCATCCTTAGGTTTCTCAACTGTGTCCTTGGGGGTTTCAGAACTAGATAGACCATTAAGCTTTTTCCTAAACTCTAGGTTGTCTACTCCAAAACGAGAAACATCTGTCCTAAGTGGTTGAAAACTTCCAGTGGGATGAGAGACTGCATGATAACCATTGTTTTTCTTAAACTCAGGAGGTGTTTGACTAACTGATTCCTCATTACTAGATGTGTCTACATAATTAATGAGTTCATCATCACTAGTGGTTATATCGTCAAAATCAAGGTCATCCTTATCACTAGGTGGGTTTTCTTCTGTGTTACTAAAGTCCATACCAAAACCTAGGCCAGTTCTAATGTAAGCTCTTCTCTGTTTTTCAACATAACTAACATGAGAAAGACCAGATTCTTTCCAAGCATCAAACTTTGCTAATAGCTCATCTCTTTCCTTAGTAAGCTTCTCAATTTCGTAGATTTTACAATTTAACTTCCATTCACTTAATTTTAACCGATAATCTCGTTGTTCATACTTTTTCGCCTAAGCCATTTCATTATTTTCATGTGTTATTATTTTGGCTTCCATAGACTCTAAAGTAATTTGATAACCACTACCTCGGACCTAGCCCTTTGATAATTATCTCTTTCGGTTACATAATTATTAAGAACTTTTGATAAAAATCATGACACTTAGAACATACCTCGTAGATAGGTGGTGAACTTGGTGAAGTAGCTACCATAGCAAGCAGAACAGGTTCATCTTCACTCTCCATGCTCCAATCAAAGCTTCCTAGACCATCTTTGGATTCCAAAGCAGCATATCCAGATTCCTCATCAAAGAATGTGCTCCAATCAAACTCTTCCACTGATTCCTCCACGGCTACCATACAATAGGTTACTGGTTCATCATCAAACTCAGCACTCCAGTCAACCTCTGATAGATTTTCTTGAGCAACCAAAGCTTTTGTTTCAATAATAGGAATTTCTTTTAGCTCAATCTTTAGTTTCTCAGTCATCCTGTTTGCCTGATATTTAGCAAACCTGCATTCCCTTGCAAAGTGTCCAGTCTTTTGACAATTGAAGCATTCAATCTTGGACTTGTCAAAAGTGATTCGTTGTTTTGGTTTGAAGTCAACGCCTCTTCCTGTCTTCTTCATGAACTTCCTAATCCTAGCAGTGATCATAGCAACTTGCCACCTGATATCAATTTCTTCAAGAGCATCTTATTCAATTTGTGACAAATCTTCTTCATAAGTAACAGGTAAAGTAGCTTGCTGTGCAAAGAATGAGCATACGAATTCATCAGAGTGGATGGTGTTTGTTGGTGTGGCTTGCTGAGCAAAAGTGGGGGTAGAGTAGGCAACAAGCTTTGAGCAACAAGACTTTGAGTAGAGAAGCAAGATTTTAGTGGAAGTATCGCCTCTCTTTCGTAAGACAAAAGGCAATCTTGTGAGATTTTGAACAAGATTGGCCATTCATCTCATGCTCATATACCTTCAAATGATTGTAGAGATCATCAAAGTCCATAACATCCAAACCAGGTTGTCCTATGATCATTGTAGCAATCACATGCCATGAGGATGGCAAACTCCTTAAGAACTTCAGATTTGCATCTTCAACTGAAACCTCTGCTTTGTCTAACTCCAGCATACTGAGAAGATTTTGGAATCTGTCATAGGCAACATCAAGGCCTTCTCTTTCTCCAACAGTGAATGTTTCAAACTGCTATTTCAACAGATTTCTGTGCATCTTCTTGGAAGCATCATTACCTCCGAACCTTGTCTTGAGAGCAGCCCAAAGTTGCTTTGCATCCTTAGCATCATGGAACTTGAGTAGATGACCATCAGGAATAGCAGACAACAGGATATTGAGAGCTTTTTCTTGATTTCTTATTGTTCTTCTTTGGTAAGACTTCCTTAGGTGGTTTAGGCGTCCCAGAATTTCTCTGTGTTCGAACAACTTCATTACCATTGACAATTACATTCCATAGTGCATGGTCTGTAATAGCAATGTAACGCCTCATCTTCATGCTCCATAGGTCGTACTCTCCTTCTTGATGATTGGAATTCGAGTGAGGTGATGGATGGGGTGGAACAACTTCAATGACATCTTTAGGTTTTGTTGTTAACTAGGTTTTAAGGTTTCTTCTTAGTCAGAGTTTCCACACAAGCTTTGATACCGCTTGTTGGATCGATGTACTCTAACCAAACTAACTTATATAGCTTGTAAGGGCTTAATAACCTCGGATAAATCCTAAGTTACTAACAATGAAACATTGAACTAACTCTATTAAGTATGCGGAATTTACTTAACAAAGCTAAGAAGAATTAACTTTAACTTTCAATGATTTTATTCAAACTTAGAACCTGCTTATTATACAGATTCTCTAACAACTCTAAAACTCTAATATCGTACTTCAGGATTCTAAAAACATATATTCTCTAATGCCAATCTAGGGGTCCTTTTATAGGCTTAAGGATAACCCTAATCGGTTTACAATTCTAATCCTTGTACGACAAGTAATACTAAACTAATCTTAGAACTTTCTAGATAAACATTACTTTCTATAAAACAGTCTATTACAACTGACTTTAAACTTTGAAGTACTTTGATGAACGAGCAGTACTTTGACTTTTACTTAGCAGTACTTTGACTTCTTCCAGCACTTTGACTTTATCCAGTACTTTGTCATTCTTCAGCACTTTCATATCCCAACAGTAATTTTTCCAGATTTTTTACTGACCAGGTTTTAATGAGGTAATTTTTCAAGATTTTAATGAATCTCCTATATCCTGAAATTTCAAAACAAACAAAAACCGAGCAGAAGGGAAAAAGAAAACTAAAAACAAAAAGAAAATAAAGCTATAAAAGAAAAACTTAAATTAAAATCTTAATTAGCTCCCTGGCAGCGACGCCAAAAACTTGATGCATGTTTTACTGACCAGGTTTTAATATTTATAAGTGTCTCGTTTACCTATGGTCTATCTTATGCACTAATAGGCAGTGTACCCGATCGTGTGTAGTGTAGTAATCGGTAAAACCGAGGTCGTCCCAAGAGCTATGTGAGCGAATTCTAATTAAGTCTAGGTGTCACTGGTTTTTAATGGTTTTTAGGTTTGAAATGATTAATTAACTAATAAGACAAGAAATGAAAGAAAGCAAATAAAGGCAAATGTTGTGATCAATAGAGGTAAAGTGTGCTAACCTAGTTACTCATCCTATCAAGTTATGTTCACATCTAATTACTTCCAATTGATTCAAGTTGGGGTTTAGGTCTCTAGGACAACATTTGGTCAGTTCGTCCTAACCTATCAGCAAAGATTTCCACCAGAGATCAAGCTACTACCCTTAAAAGTCCAGTTGTTTTTAGTCCCCTAAGCCAAGTCATTAAGTTCCGCTACATGCAAGATTCCTAACAATTAGTTCTCGGGCGCTAGCATCTTAGACACTCATCCTTAACTTCTTAAGTTCATCCAAACGATAGGTGATCATTTGGTCAGTTTGCACAAGCGAAGAAGGGTTGTCAGTTGGTCAGTTCTTACCCTTCCCACTCAGTCTACCTACTTAGGGTCAGTTGGTCAATTCTCCTAAGCAACTAGACACTACCGCCATTCAAAACTACCGAAAGAAGGGTAGCTACCAACAAACTATGCATGCATATACTAGAAACAATTATACGGAAGCAATGTAAACATAAACATAACAATTAAGGAATCATAACTAGGCTATCACCAAAGGTGCTTAGCCAAACATATAGTAAATTAATCCAACTATAATGAATAAAACATGAATAGAATTAAACATAATGTTTGATACAAATTACTTGATGTAAAGCTAATAATGATGATGATTGCAAGTGAATTCTTCCTTAGAAAATGGCTTTGGACTACTGGAAATTGACTTGGAGTGGTGCCCTAATCGACCCCTAGGAGAGGGGTGAAGAGAGATACTTAAAAATGCAGATTTAGGGCTGTATTTATAGGCTGCGACATGGTTACGGCGTAACATTAAGTGTAAGTTACGCCGTAACCTCAGTTATGGCGTAACTAAAGTTTAAGTTACTCTGTAACTCAGTTACAGCGTAACTAAAGTTTTAGTTACTCCGTAACCTTAGTTATGGCGTAACTGAAGTTTTAGTTACTCCGTAACTATAGTAAGGGCGTAACTGAATTTAGGGTTATGGCATAACCCTTCAGCTTTTCAAAATAGCAATATTGCAACTTAGGCCCTTGAGTTTCTTCATTCCATTGATGGAGACCAACATATAAATGTGTTAATTGAGCACCAAACTTCGTATGTAGCAATATTTTGGCGTAATTTTCACACATAATTCACAGGCCCTCATAGTGTGGGTTACGGTGTAGTCAATAGTGCTACTTACGCCGTAACTTGTCTTCAGAATATATTTCTTGGCCTTATATCACATCTTTTCTGCTCCAACGCCTCATTTATCCTGAAATGTAAATATGAACGAATATAAACGAATTAAGTACCATATTAATACAAATGAGGCAATAAACACGGGAATTTGATATGTTAAATATCAGGTAATTTGATGTTATCAAATATCCCCCCACTTGAACTCTATTTGCCCTAAAGTAGAATTTTAAATAATTCTTTAAAAGATATCTCCCAAGATTAATTGGTAGATATGAGTTTAAAAATCACCTAAGCTAGAAAATTCCAAACCGAGCACCTCACGAAACGGGGATTGAAATCACACTCTCTCTCATAATTCACGTGTTTATTTTTGGGTGATCACTCAACTGCTCAGTCATGAAGAGTATTCTATCATAGGCTTGGCTAAGATACTAATCTCCACCACTAGAGTCTTTAGATGCAACTATTCTAATAGGTAATGGGTTGACACAACATAAAGGCTTTAGGGGTTAATTTTGTCATTACTAACGAGTTACGGCGAATGGGACAAAACCAATGATACATGACCAAATCCATGGCTACGACACCAATGATTGCTCGCTTCCCCACCTAAACTCGATTCATGACTAAGGGTAGGATAAGACATGTGAACACATTTAATGGGTGTAAACAAAAAGACATGAAACAAATAGATTCCTAAGTCAACAGTCGCCCCACCACTAGTCGCATTTAATCCCATAACAAAATTCGAGGGTCAAGAGTCAAGGGGTCTTCAATAATTCAATACATAGCGAAGTGCCTCATAATCTCCATAAACTAGACAAATAAGATGCATTAACTCGGCCTTCATCAACAATGAAAAAAAGTATGTGCCATAAAAATATTTAAAATATGGGTAATTTTAGCAAGTATTTTTACTACAAAACTATAAAATCAATCATTTCTATCTCCATCCCCCCACTTGGGATGTAAAATGCCCTCATTGGACAAATATTAGTAAAAATTTGAAAGGCGAGATAGAAATGTATCGGTTTCTAATATTATTCGTAAGACAAAACGGATATGTAACAATAGCGCCTAGTTGAACAAGGCGAGAACACTAATCATAAATAAACACTTGCTTGCATGCTTTTTTTTTTTATGCAAGACAAGGTATACTTGAACATTAACGAAACGAACATAAAAAGTATCCCCCCACTTAAGATCAACTATCATCTAAACCCGATCTTCTCCCACAACCCTTTATTCAAAACCCGCGACTTTCACCAGTGGAACCAAAATTAACCAACAGCGCCCGGACCATGGACATAAGGAAACCACAGGGTAGGCTAGGCGATAGGTGTAACAAAATAATTATATTGGGTGAACAAAATGAAAGGAATGACTTAGATGGGTGTACTAGGGGTATCTTGCACTAAGGATGAGTGCAACAAAAAGGGTTTAACAGGGGGATTGACTGATCGATGTGAAAAGCCAATATACACATAACAAAAATGATGGGCTATTTGGGTTTAATCCTAAAATTGCCTTATATTCTAGCTGCACCGACCACACCAAGTTACCTCAGTGTAATTCTCATTATAATGGTCTCAAAAAGATATGCAAGGCCAAGTTCTAAAGTCTACTACAGCCACCGGCACACTCATTTTTATGGTATTATGTATAAGGGGAAAACGAAAAGGATTATCCTCACACAATGAAAATATAGGGTTGGTGTGCTCAGTAAAGATTAATCCAGTTAAGTAATGAAAAACATGTCCAAATTTTACTAATGAAACACTTTTCATGAAAAACTAGAAAAATAAAGGCAAGTAAAATAAAGCGGGTGTTTATTCCTAATCCTTTCCCCCCACTTGGGTCATACTAAGCATAAAATGATAGATAAGAAGGGTTAGAATTGAAACAGAAAAATCCCATGGATTTGCTCGGTATGATCAATAATGCATGTTAAATCATGCTCCAAATGTGCCTCCACGAGCAACATCCAACAACTCATCCTTGCAATCACCATAATACTCAACTAAGTCGGATAAAAAGTGTTTCCTTGCAGCTGAATATCACTCCATAATTCATCAACCTGTATTGCTGCAAGAAAAACTAATACCAAAAGCATAATTCCGGATAAAAAGCAAAAATAGCACGAGATATAAAAACAAAAACAAAATAAAACCTAACTTACTTTCGTAGGAATCACGGTTGCATTCAGCGAATGCAACAAGCCTATTAAAGTACACGGTTTCCCAAGTGGACGAGTGAAGTCTCGTGAGGGTTTGCAGGGAACACACCCACAAATTTCATTTAATTACTAATACAAGGTTATTGCATTAATACTGGAAAAATTAAAACTGCAGGAGAATTACGGCGTAACCCTTTAGAGGAGTTACGCCGTAATTATGGTAAAACCTTGCAATCGGCTACTGGAGATTGGTTACGGAATAACCATAGGATGGGTTTACGCCGTAATGGTTTATAACCTGGAGAGAATCGCTACTGAGGAGATGTTACGGCGTAACCACAATGATGAGTTATGTAGCAACTGTTGGACAGAACAGGTCCCTATTTTAGATTACTTGTGACTTCAACTCCAATTCCTGCAAAAACGTTAAAAACACAAAACCCAACTACAATAATAAAATGGAAAAGTAAAGATAGGCATGGGGTGCCTCCCACGAAGCGCTTGTTTTTGTTCGAGTCACGAGCTTGACTCCACCCTTATTTATCATGTAAAAGGGTGTTCATCCCCTCACTTGAAATCAAGTGTGGGTGAAAATAGCAATAAACACTATGAGGGTGTGAATTTGCTTTGAGATGGGGAAATGATGAATTATGATCATAACTTAAAGGAGATGTCATTTCCCTCCATACCTTACCCGTTTTAGTTGATGGCATTGATGATTGGTTCACCTTGTGATGTGGCGGATTAATCTAAGATTGTTTCCTCTAATTCCTTTGCAAGATCAACTAAAATTGGTTCAGTAGTCGGAGCTACATAACCATCATCGGGTGATGCGACAAGCGAGGTTTGTGAGGTCAAGGGTTGCACAATTTCATCCATGTTTTCAGCAACCTGTATAGGAAAACTAGCAAGATTGTTAGTAATAAAAGAAGAGTTGGAAGTGTTACCATTTTGTGTTGTAGTTGATTCCACATTAGCTTGTGGCAATGCTTCATCAGCCTGTAAGCTCCATGCTTCCATCTTCTTCAATTGATCATTGCTTGTTTCTTCATTTCTCACAACCTTCAAATGTCCTGGAAATGGGATAGGTGGTACATATGGTCTGAGATTAGGTAAATCACGATGAACTGGCTCCTTGTTGACTTCTTTTATCTTCCCCACCATTGATTTGATATTTCCAACCGCATTCTTTTTACTTTCCAGGACCTTTTGGTTTAATTCATCAAGCTTAGCCTCCAAACTTTTCCTCTTAGCGTCAAGATTTTTTAAATTTAAGTCCGCGCCCTCCTTGAGTTTCCTAATCCATTCGTCATTTGAGTCATGCATCCTTTTAAATTATCAGAGTATTTATTGACGGCTTCCTCCAATGACTCAATATACCTGACCTGCTCATATGCTTTGCATTTTTCTCAGAGAGAATGCTCATGTATAGCATGAATGTTTTCCTTAACCCTCTTCATATCACATCTAAGTTTATTAACTCTTTTGGTGATATCACCAATGTCATCCAACCTGTTGCTACTCGTGGCCCAAGTGGTTGCTCCATCATACCAATTCGTGAATAGTCTGCCATCTTTTGAATTAAACTAAGGGCTTGTGCAGGTGGCATCATAGGGATAGGTCCTTGAGAGTCGAGCATTTGGCGAGAAGGGATGTTTAAACCATTGTAGAAAATAAGGACCATCTGATGGTTGTTGATATCATGCGTTGGGCATCTGTAAAGAAGGTCATTATATCTTTCCCAAGCTTCATCAAGCGTTTCATCAACATACTGCTTGAATCTCCTTATTTCTTCCATCTTCTTGGCAATATTTGAAGGAGGACAATATCTCTGAATAAATGCTTTCTCCAAAAGATTTCATGTATTGATCGCCCCAGCAGGAAGCCTGTACATCCATCTTCTGGCTGCACCTGTGAGTGTAATTGGGAACACTCTAAGCATTAATGCATCTAGATTGACTCCTAGAGTGTGGAAAAGATCTGCGATCTCTAATACTCTTCGCACATGCAGGTGGGCATCTTCAGCATTAGTTCCCGCGAAAAGCTTATGTCTGAGCTCCTTCATAAACTGGCAACTGATCTTAAAGTTGATATTATTACTGATATCAGGACTTACCACGCCCGGTCTTTGGTTACCTTGAGTTAAAGCCATGTATTCTTCCATAGTGAGCATGTCAAAATCTGAATCTCCCATATCATGAAATTTCAAAAACAAACAAAAACCGAGCAGAAGGGAAAAAGAAAACTAAAAATAAAAAGAAAATAAAGCTATAAAAGAAAAACTTAAATTAAAATCCTAAATAACTCCCCGGCAGCGACGCCAAAAACTTGATGCAGGTTTTACTGACCATGTTTTAATATTTATAAGTGTCTCGTTTACCTATGGTCTACCTTATACACTAACGGGCAGTGTACCCGATCGTGTGTAGTTTAG
Source organism: Chrysanthemum lavandulifolium (assembly GCA_022545495.1). Classification (NCBI taxonomy): domain Eukaryota; kingdom Viridiplantae; phylum Streptophyta; class Magnoliopsida; order Asterales; family Asteraceae; genus Chrysanthemum; species Chrysanthemum lavandulifolium. Next base: position 31,407,802 of record CM040243.1, on the reverse strand, counting down.
TAATCGGTAAAACCGAGGTCGTCCGAAGAGCTATGTGAGCGGATTCTAATTAAGTCTAGGTGTCACTGGTTTTTAATGGTTTTTAGGTTTGAAATGATTAATTAACTAATAAGACAAGAAATGAAAGAAAGTAAATAAAGGCAAAGGTTGTGATCAATAGAGGTAAAGTGTGCTAACCTAGTTATTCATCCTATCAAGTTATGTTCACGTCTAATTACTTCCAATTGATTCAAGTGGGGGTTTAGGTCGCTAGGACAACATTTGGTCGATTCGGTCTAACCTATCGACAAAGGTTTCCACCGGAGATCAAGCTACTACCCTTGAAAGTCTAGTTTTTGGTCCCTAAGCCAAGTAATTAAGTTACGCTACATGCAAGATTCATAACAATGAGTTCCGGCGCTAGCATCTTAGAAACTCATCCCTAACTTAAGTTCATCCAAACGACAGGTGATCATTTGGTCAGTTCGCACAAGCGAAGAAGGGTCATCAGTTGGTCAATTCTTACGCTTCCCACTCAGTCTACCTACTTAGGGTCAGTTGGTCAATTCTCCTAAGCAACTAGACACTACCACCATTCAAAACTATCGAAACAAGGGTAGCTACCAACAAACTATGCATGCATACACTAGAAACAATTATACGGAAGCAATGTAAACATAAACATAACAATTAAGGAATCATAACTAGGCTAGCACCAAAGGTTCTTAGCCAAACATATAGTAAATTAATCCAACAATAATGAATAAAACATGAATAGAATTAAACATAATGTTTGACACAAATTACTTGATGTAAAGCTAATAATGATGATGGTTGCAAGTGAATTATTTATTGGAAAATGGCTTTGGACTGCTGGAAATTACCCTGGAGTGGTGCCCTAATCGACCCCTAGGAGAGGGGTGAAGAGAGATACTTAAAAATGCAGATTTAGGGCTGTATTTATAGGCTGCGACATGGTTACGGCGTAACCTTAAGTGTAAGTTACGCCGTAACCTCAGTTATGGCGTAACTAAAGTTTAAGTTACTCTGTAACACAGTTACGGCGTAACTAAAGTTTTAGTTACTCCTTAACTATGGTTAGGGCATAACTGAATTTTAGGGTTATGGCATAAACCTTCAGCTTTTCAAAATAGCAATATTTCAACTTAGGCCCTTGAGTTTCTTCATTCCATTGATGGATACCAACATATAAATGTGTTAATTGAGCTCCAAAATTTGTATGTAGTAATATTTCGGCGTAACCTTCACACATAATTCACTGGCCCTCGTAGTGTGGGTTACGCCGTAGTCAATAGTGCTACTTAGGGCTGTAAACGAACTGAACGTTCAGTGAACATTTCATGAACCGTTCGGTAAAAGTTCGTTTATGTTCGTTTATTTATTAAATGAACGAACATGAACCATATATTACGTTCGTTTAGTTAAATGAACGAACATGAACAAAAGTCGCGTCCGTTCATTTATGTTCGTGAACGTCCGTTTATGCGTTCGTTAACGTTCGTTTATGTTTATTTATTTATTTATATTCGTATATCATATTTTTAATTGTATAATTTTAAAATTGGTTTGTTTAAACAAAATAATGCTTATAAAACAATATATCGTGCATAAATTAGTAAAGTTTATGTTTGTTTGTATATATTCATTTATGTTCGTTCGTTTACCGTTCGTTTAGCGTCTTAATAAACGAACATAAACGAACATGAACAACTCATTTTTTTAATAAACGTACATGAACAAGAAAATTCGTCCGTTTAAGCGTTCGTGTTCGTTTATTTGTCCGGTTAAAATTAAATGAACGAACATGAACAAGGATCCGTTCGTGTTCGTCCGGTTCGTTTACAGCCCTAGTGCTACTTACGCCGTAACTTGTCTTCAGAATATATTTCTTGGCCTTATATCACCTATTTTCTGCTCCAACACCTCATTTATCCTGAAATGTAAATATGAACGAATATAAACAAATTAAGTACCATATTAATACAAATGAGGCAATAAACACGGGAATTTGATATGTAAAATATCAGGTAATTTGATGTTATCAAACAGCAACTTCATACATATCCTACCGAGCTAATCAGGGGAGTACTAGTTTCTTTATCTTTTAACTTACCTTCCTTTATCATAACTTTGATACTTTCGGGGAACATTGGGGACAATGTTCAGTTTAAGTGTAGGGAGGGAGAATAAAACGGGAACTTAAAAACTAATCACTCACTTGATTATTTGTTTTCTCCTTGGTAATTTGTGTATTAAACTATGAGAAATATTTGTTAGGGCAATTTTAGCACCAAATTTAATATTTTTTATGACATTTACGAGCTAAACTTTAGTCTTAATAAAGCGTCTCATGGATAGGAATTATATGACTAGCACAAAAAATGTTTACCATTTAAATTCCACCCCAAACGTGTGAGGTTCACCCCTAGATCTTTAGAAATAAAAGCATTCATCTTTAATGCTTAGTGAGTGTACCGGTAGTATAATAGATTCTAGAACTTGTTTTGTGATGCATTCCGAGATCGCTAGTGAGACTACATTCGTGTAGTTAGGATTAACTAAATGATAAGAGGTATTAGGATAACCCTTGTTTTAAACCTGTAATATAATTACCTTTTCCACGTCGGTTGAGTAAGTTTTCCTACACCCTTGCGATTTACTCATCTTTAGTACATGATACCCCTAGTTAACCCCTCAGAGCCTATCTTTTTTGCGGTTCTTGTGATGTTTCAGTTTTTCAGAATATCAATAAAGAGCATTGTTTACAATCCACCCCCAAATGTTACACCCAAATCGCCTTAGCCTACCTTGTGTGCACTCATCTTTAGTGGATTATTGCTATCATTATTAAACCCTTAGTTCAATTATCTAGTTGCTTGCATGGTTGCTAAGATGAGTCATATCATTTGTATATAGTTTTGGAACGATTGGGACTCATGGGTTAAAGTAATAATTTATGGAGTAACGGGAAAGAACGATAAATTCAAATTTCCTTTGTCTACGTAATTAAATACTCCAAGTGTTTTGAGCTTTTGGTAACATCAAATAGTCCTGAATATTAAGTGTCAATTTCCCCCGATAATGCTTGTAATTTATATCATTTATATGGATTTACGCTTGTTTTCCATTGTTTTCCACTTTCAGGTAAATTACAAGCATTGGAGCTAAAGAGATGCGGAATTGGAGAAATATCAAAGATTTATCATAGTATGCTGACTTTGAAGAAGTTACGGCGTAACTCATCTCTCACATTACGCCGTAACTAAAGCGTGACTAAGAAAACCAACTCATCAGAAGGTTACGGCGTAACTCTCCCCAAGGACTATGACGTAACTATATTAGGTCAAATGAAGATCCACACCGCTGATAACTACGCCGTAACTCTTTCATAAACTACGGCGTAACCAAGCTATATTGAAGATGCGGCCTAACCACTCATAAGGTTACGCCGTAACAAGCAGATCTAGTGAAAAATACGAAGGAATTGAAGGGTATGGCGTAACTCTTATATTAGTTACGCCGTAACCCAGATCTGGCCTATAAATACCCCATGATTTCCAGCATTTCAAATCATCCCATTCCATACATCACAACCAAAGAACGTGGGAAGAAGCCAAAGGCAGGTCTAGAGGAGCATACGAAGCTGTCTCCAAGGGAGAAATCACTCCCCTACGATAAGCATTAGCATTTTATCTTTTCTTTACTTTCGATTCATGTATTTCGTAACTTTGAATATTGAATTGATTTGTATGGTTAATATGAGCGGCTAAGCACCTCTTGGTGCTGGCCTAGTTATGATTCCTTAATTGTTTTGTTTGCATTTACATTACTTCCGTATAATTATTTCTAAGTGTATGCATGCATAGTTTATTGGTAGCTACCCTTGTTTCGGTAGTTTTGAATGGCGGTAGAGGCCAATTGTCTAGGAGATGAGCGAACTGAGACGGGAAGGGTAAGATATGACCAACTGACGACCCTTTCTACTTGTGCGATTTGACCAACTGATCACCTACCGTTTGGATGAACTTAAGAATTAGGGGGTGAGTGTTTAAGTTGCCAACGCCCGGGCACTCACTATTATTAATCTAGCATGTAGCGGTACTTAATGACTTGGCTTAGAGGACCAGGAACAACAGGACTTATGAGGGGACACCTTACTTCTCCTGTGGTGGCATCTTTGCTGATAGGTTAGGGCGAATTATCCAAATGATGTCCTATCGACTTTGACCCCACCTGAAGTAATTGGAAGTAAGTAGACGTAGACATTACTAGCTAGGAGGAATAACTAGGTTAGCACCACTCTCCTCTATTGATTTATCCTTTGCCTTTTATTTGCTTTTATCTGCTTTAGTAGTTAATTAATTATTTCCTCATCATAATCATATTAAAAACTATGACACCTAGACTTAGTAATAATCCAACACACATAGCTCTTGGGACGACCTCGGTTTTACCGAAAACTACACTACACACGACCGGGTACACTGCCCGTTAGTGCATTAGGGTAGACCATAGGTATAACGAGACTATATAAATTTTAAAACCTGGTCAGTAAAACCTGCATCAAGTTTTTAGCGCCGTTGCCGGAGAGTTATATTAGGATTGCTATTAAGTCTTTCATTTTCATTTTGTTTTAAATGAACGAATAACCTTTAGTATGAAAGAGCATTTAAAACCAAAAGTTGAAATTTCAAATAAAGTTGATATTGTTAATGTTTAATCACTAGATCCCCCTCTACATTTTGACCCTAGTACCAATAATAGTGGAGAGAATGTTGATAATTGCAAGCAGAAACAGGGAAAGATTGTCCAGGGCATTGAGGAAGCTCCAATTCCAAACAAACATTTTCGCAACCTAATATTAACCAAGGATAACGAATCAGTGACAGCATGGCCATCGTATAGTCCTTTCCAAGAATGTGAAGGAAAGGCGAGTAAATGGATATACCCTCACAAGGGTGAAAGACATGATATTGAATTAGCATTTGAAGATTGGTACAAAATAAGATTCGGGAACTCAAAAATCAATAAGGGATTGGTTAAGTGATACAAGTACAATCATCTTGCTGACACAATAACTAACGATGAAAGATCAAGCATAAGTATAACAAGTAGTCTTATTGCTGAAGATGATGACTGGGGAAAATCATATGATGAATGGCTTTCACAAAAATTTGGAACATGTGGCATCAGAGATACTGCAAGAAAAAAAAGAATTTAACAAATGGATGAATGAGTGCCAACGAGTGGTGGAAGTTGGCCAAGTCCAAAGGCTCTCATAGAGCCCCGCGGCTCTGAGTCTAACTTAAAGACTCGTAAATAAAGAAAAGTGCACTTTCGGGAGACAACCCGAATTATCCCTTTCTTTTGTTTTATTTCTATTTCTGTAGGGTTTTGTGTTTTCTAACCATTTTTGCAGGAAACGAGGAAGTAATTTCTGCTGCAGTTTGCTGATCTGACCATAGTTATGGTGTAACTCATCTATGTGATTAGGCCGTAACCAACCTTTTGCAGTAGAATTTTGACGCATTACTAATTACGGCGTAATACCATCTCGATGGTTACGCCAGTAACCACTCGCTTGCGACTTATGTCGGTTTTGCCGATTCTGGTAACTCCCTCAAAGAGTTATGACGTAACCTTCCTCTGCTTTAATTCTTTCATTTTAAAACGCAATAACCTTGTATTAGTATTTTAAATGAACTTTGTGGGTGTGTTCTCTGTAAACCCTCACGAGACTTCACTCGTCCACTTGGGACACCAAGTGGTTTAAAAGACTTGTTGCATATGCTAAATGCAACCGTGATTCCTACAAAAGTGAGTTAGGTTTATTTTTCATTTTTCATTTTTTTTCTTTTTAGAATTATGCTTGTCGGTAGTGTGATTTCAGGGATTGAAGTTTGTTCATAATGCTTATATGATAAGGTTTTAAAATGTACCTTTTTGAGGGGTCGTTTAAGCCCTTATTTGATCACTTATGTATCCGTTATTACTTAATATCGTTCCTTTTCACTTTTTAGGTCTCTTGAAGGCAAATTGCTGGAATGGCACTTATTTGGACGAAAAGGCGCGGATATCTGAAGAAAATGGCCAAAGTCAAGAATCGAGACACTCAAGTCGCTAAAATACAAGGGACGGCGCCATCGCTTAGCTCATGACGCCGTCGAGCACTTCGTGATTTGAACAAGAGCCAAATTGCTTATTTTCATGTGACGGTGTCGCTTTAAAAGAGTAGGCCGTCGCAACTCGCACGACCAAGATTTGATCCGACGGCGGCCGAGAGGGGACGGCGTCACAAGCATAAGGTGACGCCGTCGCAAGACTAACATGGCCAAGACGAAACCCTAATGACGGCGACCACGACGTCACAAATCATAAGGTGACGCCGTCGAGATTGTAATCTTATATATAGAATCCGAATTTTTAGTATTTGTGTGTAGTCTTTTGGAGTAAAACCTAAACCGAACCAAGGCTGTCTTGTACAAGATTTTAGGGTTCTAAACCCTATCTTACATCAAGATAAGTGTTTTACTTCATTAATTCAATTATGTCTTTAATTATTTGTGTGTATGCTTGCATGTTCTCCATGTCCGCTAATTTACTTGTGTGTTTGCTTAGGAATATGAAACTTAATTATTGAATATTGATTGGTTGTCTCTTATCTTAATTGTTAATGATCTAGTAATGCGATAGGTCATTCGTTGTGTAATTAATGCTTGATTGATCTTTGTGAACCTTGGACTATAACATTTAGAGCAGTTGTAGGCTAAACCATCCAAAGAGTGCCTTAGAGTTAGAGTTTATAATTCCTAAAGGTTTTTGTAGACGAGACCCTTTGGTAAGTTCAAAGAGTTAGGGACAAACGCATACCCTACGACTTTAGACACATAACGCGATTAAGAATAAGGACTTGACAATTCAACCATCAATAGGAGATAATTAAGGAGTAGTAAAACCTAAGTGAACACATTTTTAAACCATCATACGAGCACACAATAATTAGACATAGACTACATACACCTTAGATTAGATAATTATATAAGTAGAGTAATCGGTAGAAATACCAACCCCCAAATCCAAACCCCGAGATTCATACCTTTCCTTTCCTAAAAAAATATAAAAAGATAAAAAAAAATAATCTTCCTCAACCCCAACCTTAGCGTAGTAACTTCTCACTAGCATTCCTATTCCCCTAGAGAATGATATCAATACGTGTGGCTTACCCTAATACTACACTACAACGATTAGATTCACTGCCTAGGGTGTTATAAAACTTGCTCGAAGAAAAGGAAGTTCCTTTGACCCCGAGCGACGCGTGTAGCGTTATCAAGTTTTTGGCGCCGTTGCCCGGGAATAGAATAGCTAGTTAGTAGTCCACCTCGTTTAGGTTTCTTTGCTTGATTCCTATCAAGTAAATTTTTCTCAATTTTTTAGCTTCCTTGTAGTCTGTCCCCCTTCTTTGTGTTTTTGTTCGTAAAACCATTTTCATTTGTCGATATGGCAAGTGAAGTAGCATTTGAATCATTAACAAATGAGGAATAATCGAATTTCGCAAGTTGGTTTGGTTTTTATTGTTCTAATGAATTTGTGAGTGAACTTAGAGATATCCAAAAGTAGATGGGTGTAAGGTTGGATGGATTTGATATATTTTGTGTTTGTGTGGCTTCTATTCAACGATCGTTGTCAGGATCAACTCGTTTTAGCGAGACCATCTGGAGAATTTTTCATAAAACCCTCCTATGCATAAACCATCAATTGAATGATCTTAGGCACCATGATCAAAAAGACCTAGTTTTTAAGAACATGGAACCTAAACCCGAACAAGATTGTGAGATGGTTGAAGCTAAAATACTTAGTTGCATGTGTGGGATAGATTTCAAAACATATGACACACGTGAGGAATACTTTAGGCAAGTAGAACATAGTGGTCAAGTTTTTGAGAACAATTCTTATGAATCGGACCAAGAATTTAAAATGGCCAAAGAAGGATTTGAGATGCTTAGGAGTGTATTTGGGTCAGATCATACTAAAACACATGATGAACATTTAGGAGATCTATATATAATGGAGAATGAGGTGGAAACTCCAAGCCCACAAGCCCTACCATCACTTGAGGATCACACATCACCTATAACTTACCCGGAAGAAGTAGAAGAGACTATAGGAACCCCGATTGATATAGAACCTTTGGACCAAACGCCACTAGAGAATGTAGGTTTAGATGCTTGTCGTCATGACCTCTCTCTTAGTCCTAGGGAAGTTCCTAATTTTGATGAACTGAAGCCTCAACCAAAAACCTTACCCAATTTTCCGTCTTTAGATGTGAATCTTGGAATTGAATTAGGCCCCAATCCACCCATCAAAATAAATAATCCGGGTAGTTGCTTGATAAAGGTAGTAGACTCTAGGCCATGTAGAGTGGAAGCTAATATAGGAGTAACCCATGACCTTACACACTTATATCACCCATTCATGGTTGATAACAAGAAACATTATGGGTTTAAACCGGGTCTATTAGGTCAAGATGGATCCTTAACTAAGAATCTTTTGAAGTTGATAGAAGATGATCCATTTTTAGAGAGAGATTTGATTCACCCGCTACACCAATAGACTTAGGTAACATTATAATGAATGGAGCACACTCCTTTGAGCATATAAATCACCCATCACCCTCTCCTCACGTAGCAAATTTCCACCCTAAGGGTGTGTATCGCTACTATCACCCGCACTTAAGCTTAAGTATAGGGAAAACCTCCCCTTTATCCGTTAAATAAGGGTAGAGTCAGGCTCGTGACTCGAACAAAAATAAGCGCTTCTTGGGAGGCAACCCATGTGTATTTGTTTTTCATTTTTATTTATGTGTCATATATCTTTTATTGATTGCTTATTCTCATGTTTAAATTTGTAAAAATGCTTTATTTTGTTTTTAACCTCGTCTTAATTGCATATAAAGGTATTTTACATAAAGGATAAGTGTAGGGAGGATTACACACGTTTTCAAAAGAAACGTAAACATGAGAATAACAATTAATTAAAAGATATATATGTGTGTTTGTTCGAGTCAAATGCTTGTATCGAGTCATAATGGATGTTTTGCGAAATTTTTCCAGATTCTAAAGATGTAAATTTTCCGAATTTTTCCGAAAATCGCAGACCGCTTTTTGTCGGGATAACGACGGCGTCAGATCGCAACCGACGGCGTCGGGAAGGAGTAAAACAATGATTACTTTTTCTCGTTTTCGAGCTACTTATAAATTTTTGGAATTTTCCAGGTCTTAATTTTCCAGAAATTCTGTAAACATCCATTCCACAAGCATTATATCCTAGTTTAGTTGACTATTATATATATTATTACCGCCGATTTTACGCGAAGGTTTCGTTTATTTTCTTCAAGTGTGCAGGTTTAATTTATCAAGAAGAAGTTACATAAGATTGGAAGGAGCTTTTCACGCACACATTCTTCTTGAAAAGGATTTAACCACTACTTCACACACGGATCCTACCGAGCTAATCAGGGGAGTATTAGTTTCTTTCGTTTTTCATTACCTTCTATTATCATAGCTTTGATACTTTCGGCCAACATTGGGGACAATGTTCAGTTTAAGTGTAGGGAGAGAAAATAAAACGGGAACTTTGAAACTATGCTTATCCTTGATTATTTGCTTTGTCCAATTGTATTTGTGTAATAAACCATGAGAAAATGTAGGTTAGGGTAATTTTGGCACCAAATTTAAAATTTTTCATGACATATAGGAGTGGGCCATTAGTCTTAACAAAAGCGTCTCACGGATAGGAAGTTATATGACTAGCACAAAACCCTTTACCACATAAATTCCACCCAAAATGTGAGGATCGCCTTAGATTAGTAGGAATTAAAGCATTCATCTTTAATGCTTAGAGTGTGAACCGTAGTATATTAGATTCTAGAACTTGTTTTGTGATGCATTCCGAGATCGCTAGTAAGACTACACTTGTGTAGTTAGGAATAACTAAATGATAAGAGGCATTAGGATAACCCTTGTTTGATACCCGTAATATAATTACTTCTTCCACATCGGTTGAGTAATTCCCCACACCCTTTGCGTTGTACTCATCTTTAGTACACGATACCCTAGTTAACCCCTCGAGCCTATCCTTTTCGCGGTTCTCGTGATGTTTCGGTTTTTCCGAATATCAATGAAGAGCATTGTTTACACCCCACCCCAAATGTACACCCAAATCGCCTTAGCCTACCCTGTATGCACTCACTTTTAGTGCATTATTGTTATCACCCTAAACCCTTAGTTCAATTATCTAGAGTTTAGAGTGTCGAGTCTTGGCTTAGCAACGCCATTCTTCGTATGCTTGTAACATAAAGATTTTTGACTTGCCACCACTAAATAGCCTATCCCACCAAACCCTTTGTTTCCCTACCGTAAGCCTAACGTTACAACCCTTTAAAAGACCTCTTTCATAGTCTTTCCTAGGTGCTTACGCCAAAGCGATGGAGGTTTGATCTATTCTCAAGCCTATGGTAATCTATGTACTAGGACCGGTTAATGAGCGTTTATCTTCCATTTCCAACTTGTTATATTTCATATACACCGAGAGATGAGAGTATCCAAACACCCCATGTGAGGTGCTAGTATGTATTTCCGTGCTTGTTATGACTTTTATGGGCTTATATGTGTTGTGGACTGTTTTAAACCAATGCTTCATGACCCCTAACTTATAAATTAATTGGCTAAAAGCACATTTGCTTGAGGACAAGCAAATACCAAGTGTAGGGATATTTGATAAGGTTTAAAATGTACCTTTTGAGGGTCGTTTAAGCCCTTATTTGATCACTTTGTATCCGTTATTACTTAATATCGTTCCTTTTCACTTTTTAGGTCTCTTGAAGGCAAATTGCTGGAATGACACTTATTTGGACGAAAAGGCGCGGATATGTAGGATCGTATATTTATTGTGTTTGATGATTCGGGTGGTCTTGGGAGATCAAAATACATGTTTGCCATTAGAGAGAGAAAGTTAGAGAGAGAGAGGGTGTTCTTGCTAGAGGTTTACACAAAGGTTGAATATTAGATTAATGAGAAGCACCACCCCTTCCATGGATGGAAGGGGTATTTATAGTTACATAAGACACGACCTCCTATCGGCCTGTGGATCAGGGATACAGTGGGTAAAGACCCGTCCTTCCTCCACGGTGTTGCACTAAACTAAACTACGCTACAAACTAACTAATAAACTGCTAAATAACGTAAACAACGACAAATCTACGAGCTAACATATGCTAGACCATTATTGGGGTGACCGACTCTTTAACATAGAATTTTCTAATTCCTAACAATCTCCCCAAGGAGGTCACCCCATGAAATACATTTTGCTTCCTAGCATTCTATCTTTGACTTCGTTCGAGCTCGTAGATTTGAATTCTTCAATTCTCGCAATCTTTGTGCTTTTGTAGCGATTCTTCAAAGTCCGCATTGATTTGTACTTTCGGTGGAGGCCTTTAATCGATCCACATCTTTGATGATCTTCGAGCTTTCATTGAGATCATCACCACAAGAAATCTCTCGGATCATCCATAGTTGTGTTGCCTTCATGTGATGTTGTGAGTTTTGGACCGACATGCTCACACTTTTGAATCATGACATCTTTCCATCGAGTAGCGAAGCCTTATCGGTTCATGATATTTGCGGCAGTCAAGCATAAGCATAGTATGAAATATCGAGCCGTGTTATGTAGATATGCACCGGTCATGATTACTTCAAATTAAGTGTGGATGTTGTGAGCATGCGGCTTTGGATTGACTCCTCAATTACGATCACCGCAACCGTCAAATGTACCGCAAACAACGATTAGCAATAAAACACACGAAAGTGTCTTTGATCACTTCATTTGAATTGAGGTACACGCCCACGGTTCCCGTTGATTAGTATAAATCGCCTGTGATCGGTAGGATTCCTAAGAATCTCCTTGACGGGGTTTCGCAATTGTTCTAGTTGTTCTCAAACCGAACGTCTCAAAGAAGACAACACGGAGTGAGTGAACCAAATAATTGAGATTCACCGATTTATGAAAATGATTTGAAAACAATCGCGTATTGCTTGAAGAAAGAGTTTTGCAATACGACGAAGGTTTTATGAGAAAGATCAATTTTCAATCAAAATACTTTTGTATTAGAGAATGAGTACACATTCGACGTGCTAGCGAAAAGAAGAGATTTGCACATCGACCGGTTTTCTAAAAGTATTTTCAATCGAGATACTTTTGAATTTTGAAAACATAAGTACACATTCGACGTACTAGAGAAAAGAAGATTTGCACATCGAACGGTTTTTCCAAAAGTATTCGTCAATTCCATTCCTGGACCAAGGTCGATTCACGAGTGAATCGCCCCATTGTTTCTATCCAGTTGTCACATGGTTGATCTATAGAATAGATCTCACATGCCACCTACCAGGAGCTTGTTTGATGTTGGCTCCAGAAGGCTTTCCATCTTCATTGTGAATACTTTTACATACCACTCAGATGTTCTGGCAATACCACAAGGATAATGCGTAGGACTCTTAATATATACTTACTTTCCACATTGTGTGAAACAGCAAGTCTTCAAGAATAGTGTCCTAATGAGATATTGTGGATGATCTCTTGGCTCTAGACTCAATAGTGCATTTTTGGTTCCTTTGCCGGAGACTAGGGAGAGGGTCTCCTTCTTCAATATCAACAATCTCTAAGAGAAAGTCGATAGATTATGTAGGTTCCCCGTGAGAATGAAACAAGCCCTTTTAAGAGGAACTTGAGTGGTTTGGGAAGTTTAGTGCAGTGCATCACTGGGTCCATGATGTCTTGTCTTCAATACCAGTGTTACCTTAGTAACCACCAATAGCATATGAATTGAACCCGGTTTACGCCCTAAGGTTGAATTGATGGAGGGCTATTTCTTTTCACCCTTTTATCATTCATTTCTTTTCATTCTTCAACCCTTGGTGCTTACCGTGACTTCATCACTAGAACCTTGTTGGGTTTATTCCAAGACTAGCTCTCTCTCATCCGCACTCTTCCCATTTCTCATTTTCTCCTTTTTCATCATACCTAAGGACTCTACACTATCTAGTGGATTGTCCCAGGAAGATCCCTCCGGTTCGGCGGATCGTGGGAACTAATACCTAACCAAACCATCCTTATAACACCATGCATAAAGTAAATTGGTCGGTCTTTTGGTGCAGTTCATTCTTCCTTAAAACCAATTGAAAAATCATTTGGAAAAACAATCAAGGTACTTGTGATACGAGATCAAAGCATTTTGTACCTTAATAGTTTTGATCATTTAGAAAACCTCCCTCAACATGTGCGTATGATTTAGAAATTGTTTAGCACAAGGAGGCAAGAGGACTTTGAAATATTTTCTTTGATCACAATTTTCATACGAAAAAGCCATCGATTTTCATGGTAAAATTCTCCCCTCAATATGTGCATAGGATAAGAGAAATCATTTTAACACATAGAGGCAAGAGTTCTTTTGAAGCACATCCACGAACACATAAGCCATTAAGAAACCATTTTAAAACTCAATCAAGGTACTTTATGAATCTCTTTTAAAAACTTTTGTACTCGATGGTTTTGCTCCCCTCAATATGTGCTTCAAGATTCGAAAGCGTTTAGCACATATGAGAGAGCGACTGCACAACCGAATCAAAACGATCAACTTTTATCAAATTTCATTATTAAATCACAAATTCTCCCCGATCAAAATATCAAACCCTTTGAGATTTTGGATCCCAAGTGATTTAATTAGGTTTAGAAAACATGGGAGAAAATGTGGCCTTGTTTAAATACTCATCTGGTTTTTGGATAAATCCTCCTCCTCAACATGTGCATTATGTAATTGAAATCGTTTGGCACATGGAGGCAGGAGTGCCTTTGAAGGACTAAAACCAATTCCATTAAAACAGATTTGAGATTTAAAACACGATCTCTACCCCGATCAGAAATATCAAACCATTTGAGATTTGTGATCCCAACTGATTTAAATCATTTATAAAATTTTGGGGAAAGACGTGGCAAGATTCAATTTTGAAAGATGATAGATAAGGACCATTTTAAGACATTAAAGATTGTTAGTGTCAGGTATGATAGTTTTTAAGAGATCTTTTAAGTAAAACAAAACAATTTCACAATCAAACAAGAACAGAAAAAATTTCATTTTGAAAGACCTTGATTCTAAAGAAAAAATCATACCATGACATAACATTAAATCTTTAGATCACCACTTATTATCGTACAAGACGGAACTTTTGTGAAGAAACATCGTTTGAAAATATTTTATTTTATTTTAAATCACTCTCCCCCTCAATCGATGACCAAAGTCAATAATTGAGTGACTTAAGTTTTGATAAAATGAAGTCCGGTGATTTTCAAAATTTAGTCCAATATATTTTCAAAACAATATTTTTCCATTTTCAAAAACAATATTTCAAAGTTTTTAGAGAAATGGTATCATCACGATTATCCCGCACAAAGATATGTTAGGTGGTTGAGAAGCTTTCGTTGTTGCCGAGGGCTTGGAAGAAAACCGTCTGCGATGCAAGTGAGACTTCTTCTTACGTTGCATTTTGAATGCCAACCGAGGTCAATTAAGCTCCGTTTTCTTCAATCACTTAGAAGAAAACCATCTCACGATGCAATGAGACCTCTTATGTTGCATATATGCCAACTCTCCATTGAAGTCCAATTAAGCTCCGTTTCTTCATTTGTCAACCCAAGAAATAGTTACCCTTTCCTTTCGCATCCAATCATCATCATTCTGTGGGATCCGGATCGGGAACATTCTTATATCCATGATATCGCACACGTTAGTGAACACACATACGTATATATGGTGGTCGACATCACCCATAACAAAGAATCGACTAATTAAAGTCAATTCAACATAACAATCGGATCATATATAGCATGGGAATAATGTGTTCATCAAACTTTAATCATCTAAACCTAACAATCATATCCTAGAAACCTAGTCCTTCAACATAGGCAATTATATTTTTCGGATAAACACGAGGATATTTAAGAAAGTCCGTTAGATGATATAAATTTGAAAATATTCTTCCCTCAATCAATGACTCTTTTTCTTGAAAAGTTTTAAAAGTGCTGAATTCATCGATTGAGTTTTTGCGAATTAATACGAAAACTCTGATCCTGATTGATTTTTTCAAGCAACTCATTTTACCACCATTTTGTTAAAACACCAAATATTTTTCTGAAGAATTTTAGACGGAAAAACATTTGTGTGGGAACAGCAGTCCTTCGACATACTTTCCTTGTTTTGTTTTTAGGATAAGTGCACGAAATATTTTGAAAATAGTTTAAGCGTAGCACTTTCCTTCTTTAAAAAAACGGGTTGCTATCTGAAATAATAACAAGCCATAGTTTAAGCACGGGTTACAGTCTGAAATAACTGCAAGCCATCATTTAAAGCCCGGGTTACAGTCTGAAATAACTGTAAGCCATGGTTTGTGACATGTTTAGAAAAGAAATATTTACACCTTCTGCTCGAACTTCATCTAAAGTCCCGTGCCATTATTGAATGACATTTCTAAGACCGTAGATGTTATCGATATCGAAGACATGTCTTGAGAAAACATATTTTTGGTATTTTGAAATTTTTGATTTTTATGGTTTTGAAGGTTTTATATTTTCTATTTTCTTTTGTTGGTTTTATATTTTCTATTTTCTTTTGTTGGTTTTATATATTTGTATTTTGTTTTTCGAATAAATATATACAAGGATAGAATAGATGATATAGTTAAAGAAGATGATGATACGAGTACCGAGATAAGGATATCGAGCAAAGACGTCGTAGAAGATAGAAGTCATCAACTCTTAAACATTCACCACCAAAGCTTCCGTGGCTCTTGAATCGAAGAAAGAAATTTAACCATCCGAAAGTGAGACTCTGCGACTTCCCCCAAACCGAAAATCCTTTGGATGAGCAGATTCAAGCTCTATTTCAAGCTTTCCTTAGCCAAGTGCACGAGATGCACACCATAATCATAAATCCACTGCTCCATTTAAGAACGATAATCGAGAATCTCCGTTCGGGTTATATCATCCATAAGAACAGACCATGTATCATCCCACACATAAATAATCTTCTCAAATTTCATAACCATCAAGTCCAAGCGATCCATTCCAAAAAGGTGTCAAGAGAACACTTCCCCACGTAGTTGAATTGACGCATCGATCTCTTTGTATAATGCTCAAGAACTCTCCCGAATACACATCATGAGGGTAATGAAGAACACCTCCCCAATGTTCACATCTTTCGTAGAACCCACGATGATCGTGTATGAAGCTCAAGAACCCAAGTACACCACTATCCAAGAACTCTCCGAATACACATCATGAGGGTAATGAAAACACCTCCCAATGTTCACATCTTTCGGATGTCGATGATCGTGTTAAGCTCAAGAACCAGTACACACATTCCCACCGAAAGAATCCCCGATAACACCTCCTCATGTTATACATTTATCTCCCCGAATATGTCATACTTGTGTACCTCTTTATCTTCGTAAACTTTCTTACATCTCTTCCCCACGTAGTTGGAATAAGAACACTAAACGCTTTGATGAGTAAAACCTTGAGTTTCTCTACGGTCATGACATTTGTTTTCCCGGGATATCTTCAATCACTTAGAAGAATTAAGTTCATCAAGTTTACTCGCCATGAGTCAAACCTTGAGTTTCTCTGCGGTAATAACATTTGTCTTCCCGGGATATCTTCAATTTCTTAGAAGTATTAAGTACATCAAGTTTACTCGCGTTTAGGTGCTTGACTCCTTCCCTCTTTCTGGTTTTGATACTTCAGAATCAGCACCTCTTTGAATGCCCAAATACTTGAAATTTGTTGAGAAGATCGCTTGAAGTCTTTGTGAGAATCAACTTGCTGAAGACTCTCTCTGACTATTTATATCAACCCTTCTGTAGACAATTTGAAGTGACCACTCAAGAAGAAAACCCGCTATACCATACTTGAAACCAAGTCAACTTCCCTACATTTGTATCTTAAGCTTGCACCTAATGATGGAAGAACGGTGTAGAGAATCTATGCTTCAAGCAAATCTCTAAGTACTCACTACCCAAACAAAGTATGAGACATTAACACCTCTTGCGATTATCCACACCGTCATATGCGTGTGACATCGAGTAAAACAAAGTAACTCCTAATTGTGATAGTTAACCGTGTCTTCAACCATCCACCTCGATTGCGGTAACTAGATAAACCAAGTCTTCAACTCAAATTCTTAAGCCCGAGCAAGTTATCGAATAAGAATACGCCTTTGTGAAAGTCAACTTCAATCTCAAATAAGTGATAAATGATTAACTCAAGTAATCAACTTGAGTCAAATGTCCAAAATGAAATAGTCAATAACAACGTCTCGAGGAGTCATCGCTAACGAATATGAGCAAGTCTAATTGGGATTGAATCGACTTATAACATACTCCCAATTAGTGCTCTCCCTAAACCGACAATCTGTATGATGAATGACCAGATTAAGAAGAAGTCTTTAGATCGTTAAATGCAACTCGTCTTTAGTCTTCTAACATGTAGCGTAAAATGTAGAATGCATCAGACTCGACCTTCTTCAAGATTGTTCGGTTGGGGAATAGATAGTTAACATCTTCAACTCACACCAAAAGCATCCCACCAAAAGCATCCCAATTAACTTACATCTTGCAAATCCCTTAACTAAAATCTCTCCCAATCAAACAAGAACGTAAAGATGTTCATCAAGAAAATCAACAATAAGGCCATAACGAACACACGAAATGGTAACACCAAGCAAACAATCACATCAAACAAGAACAGAAGGTTGTTCGGAATCATCATGTTGATGTGCACGTGAAGCATTAACCGGAAGCACTTTGTCGATAAACTCATCAATCCGAGTGAAGATGTCAACCAACGACTCTTAGAAGAAACTCCATGTAAAGATGATCCGATAAGAAGAAGCTCGGTTCTTACATGAGTTAGGAGCCGTTTGACCATATATTCTCAAATATTAATCAATCATGCCAAAAATTCACACTTCTTCTCCCCCTCAAGAATTGCATACGGAGATGCCATTCTTGATTAAATAAGTGAAAATCATCCGAATGTTCTATTCACACTTCTCTCCCGCAAAATAAGCACGTGATGTCGCCATCTTCATTATAATCGAGCAAGTGGAATGAGAAAACAATCGGTGGTAGCCGGTTCACTTGATGGACCAAGCGCATGGAAAAAGTATGAAGCATGTTGATGAGAATGGTCATAATAGAGAATTTCTCTTCTTGAGAAGATAAAGAATATTTCTTTTCTTGAACGATAAGATAAAGCACCGACACGTACACTTTTCTTTTCTTTAGAGTACGAGGCATGAACTATTGAGTTCATACGTCATAATCTCTCTCTTTTCTGCTCTTTTGGCAAAACATGTAATCAACCCCATTATCATTCAGTAGGCTCTTTGCAGTGACAGCTGATGGAGATGACCCAATATGATGAATTTGACCCTGAAGTAAACTAACCCGAACTCGTGACTTAAACTTGCACATATGTAACAAAGAGCGGTGCCGAGAATTCATGCTCCATTGAATCTCTAATTACTCTATACCCTTCAACCAACCAACCATCGAGTATAAGACGTATGTCACCTCTTGAAAATCCACAATTGAATGTGACACTGAGCACTACAACGTAACTCCTTAAAGTGATAGTTATTTTGTGGTGGTATGAGCCCAATTCCCCAAGTGGTAAAAGAAAAGGTAAAAGACACCCAACAATAACTAGATTTCCAAGTCTTCGTTTTTGATAATAAGCTTGAACAAGGATCATGAAGAATCTTCATCCATCCATCCCGATACCTTCGGATACTAAGTACACTCGCCTTGATAATTCACTTCAAACTCAAATAAATAATAGTGAATTAACTCCGTTGTCACATCTATCGGTTAAAACCTCAACACTAGCCTCCTTTGACGTTTTAAGTGAACTCTGATAATGGTTTTCATCCCGACCATGGTTAAAAGCACATAACCCCGTAAAACCTTGTAATAACCAAACTGCCATGACAAATATCCAACCACACATCCAATTCTTTAAGTACACCCTTTTATCCCTTCTTCGAAACAGAAAACGTAGCACCAGCATCAAATAAGATTCCGAAATACACTTTCCTTTCTCCAAGATGGTTCCATCAATACGGGATTTTACAATTCTATGGTTTAAACCGAGAAATAGTTTCTTTCGGGATTTTACAAAACCAAGAATAAACCGTAAGATAGATCCGAAATGCACTTTACAATTACCGGGATGTTTCCATTGTCACGGATTTTACAAGTCTATGATTCAAACCGAGAAATAGGTTCTTTCGGGATTTTACAAAATCAAGACAAAACCGTAAACAATGTCGGTTTGAATATGTTATGACAACTTTGGTTTCGTGAATATCATTTTAGGGGAACATTCAGAGGTTCCTCAACGGTTCATTATCCAACAACATCAACATCATCAACCATCCAATGAACACTTTGGTAAACACATCATTCACGCATTTTGTCGACAATTGCAGTGATAACATGGAGAAGTAAGCCCGATATGCCAAACTTGATCATGAAGTGAACTTCCCCAGATTTGTTACTTAAACTTGTACTAATCCTCGTGAAAAAGAAATGGTGTACCCAATGTACAAAACCTCTTGACATATCCTCAACTGCGTGAGACACCGAAGTGATAGCTACGTTGTGGGTAAAGTGAGAAAGAGTCACAACCGCAACTAAATATCCAAGTCTTTATCACACTCAATAAATGCCCAAATAAGTCATCTTCGCGGAAGGGTAGAAAGAAAGAAGACAAAATAAGTAAACGTGCCCGGAAAACGTCACTTCAAATCCAAATAAGAAATACCGTTCAAACAACCCCATAGTCAACCTAGTTTCAATAATAATTCAAGCCTTGACAAAATATTTTATGTGAAAATGTATACACCAAAGTGCCAAGCAAGAAACACACCAAGTCTCGTCATCAAATCTCATAACCTCTCTCATGACAAGTTTGAAGCCCATGTCATATAGTTCATAAACCCAAAGCAGATCACGAGTCCAAGTTCATTAAAATACGATAGTCCATAACCACAATACCATCCATTGCCAATATAAAATGTGTACCCTTAATAATTTGTAAGAAGGAAATCGGTAACACAAATTTATCCTTGACATCAAATACATCATCTAGTTTATTCACGACCTACGGTTCATTAGATAATTGTGAAAGCCTCAAGTGAATTGATCAATAATCCATATCCGGTTAAATGATCAAGCTCATCAAATCACTCATGGAAACCCAAGGCCCACGGTTCATACACATTTTACCCGGCCCAAACACATTAAAAGTCACAATGTCCATTTCACATGTAATAAATCGACCCAAAGATGTGAATATTAGGCCCATTGTAATCATTCAACCCGATGCACTAAACAATGTTATAACTTGTATCACAAAGTTAAACAATGTCATATATTAACTCATTCCGTTCCAACTGATAAGTGATAGCACCTCAAAATATTATAATCACATCAAATCATTTATTATCACCTCAAAAATAATCACTCGTAACAGATTTGTTACTCAAAGTTATATACGCAGCCCATGGAAGAATTCGGTCAAGCCCATTTGGACCCAATTTGCATAGCGTTTGGGTAACAGAAGCCCATGATCCAACAAAAATTGTTAACCGGATATAAGACTACACACAACCCTAAATATTCGGTAATATTAATACCACCTCACACTTAACTCAACCCTAAAATTACTCCTCATAGTATCCGCCTCCCACTTCTTTACAGTATCACAATCTCAAACTTTTTGACCACATCTCTCAAATACATATCATAAACAAACGCCTAAGAAAAATCACATCATCTCCTATACACGCATCTCATTACATAACAACAAATCAAAACGCTTTATCACATCTCAAATCCAAATTGTACGCCTTACATCAACAAGTCTCATCTACACACAACATCTTAAGCCACAGGGATGGCTTCAAGATTATGAAGAGGCCACAGAGATGGCTCGGACTTGACATCACAGCCACAGGGATGGTATGAGTTTGTATGATGGCCACGAGATCAAATCCAAACAATCAAAGGTAGGTTTTGTTTCTCTTATGCATCCTTGTGTAAAACCGAACACTCTAAAATCTGATAACATTCTTGTTATTGGAATTTAGAGATTCGAATATTTAACTCGGATCATATTCCAAAATTGATCTATGAGGCATACGTTCTTGTGTGAATAGATCGTTTGAGATCTATGTGTTTGTAGAACCACTCACATAAGGAACAAGGCTGAGATCTTTGTCATGTTTAAACTATTAAGTTTGGGTCGATCTATGATGATAATCTTTCTTGGGTGTGACCACTTGTGGTCGGATATAACCCGAGAGTCAATATGAGATTCTTGATTAGTTATATTTTTCGTTTTTGAGTCTTGTATGAATGAGAGATGGGGAGTGATGGTGAGGGTTCATTGAAGTGAGTCTAGATGTAGGTTAAGGTGGTTTCGGATCTGTTCTAATTTTCATTTTGGTTTGAGTCTTGATTGGACCGATGATGGTATAATGAAACTGAGGTCGAGTTGTTTTTGATACAAAGTATGTGTGGGTGGGTCCGAGTCAACTCATCTTCTTCATTTCGCCTTGTACACAATGGTCAAGGAGTTACTTTTTATGTTTGGTTAAGTCGCTAGTGACAATGGTCTTGAGCCAACTCGCTAGCCAACTCGCTAGCCAACTCGCTAGCCAACTCGCTAGCCAACTCGCTAGCCAACTCGCTAGCCAAGTCGCTAGCCAAGTCGCTAGCCAACTCGCTAGCCAACTCGCTAGCCAAGTCGCTAGCCAAGTTGCTAGCCAAGTTGCTAAGCTAACTCGCTACGACTTGTTAAATAACAAGTCGCTAGGTCTTCAAGGTCAATTTTTAAGTCGCTACCAAATACAGTGAATCTGGACAGATTAGACAAGTTGCTAACATGATATTCCGGCGAGTTTTCCGACCACTTTTCCGACCATATTCATCTAAACCCAGAAAAACATTAAAAGTTTCAACTTTTTGAGCTCAAAATGACCATAAAAACTGATGTTTAACCATTTGTTAATACACGTATAATGGTACAAAGACAGTCACTAAATGAAAAATAAATCAATGTTTGACCATTAAAATCAGTTTACCAAACAATAGCAGAGAAAAAATCCGACCACACACAGGAACACAAAACCGTATTGCAACGAATCAAAGACCCCAATAAATCGACACAACAACATAACCTTGGCTCTGGTACCAATTGTAGGATCGTATATTTATTGTGTTTGATGATTCGGGTGGTCTTGGGAGATCAAAATACATGTTTGCCATTAGAGAGAGAAAGTTAGAGAGAGAGAGGGTGTTCTTGCTAGAGGTTTACACAAAGGTTGAATATTAGATTAATGAGCACCACCCTTCCATGGATGGAAGGGGTATTTATAGTTACATAAGACACGACCTCCTATCGGCACGTGGATCGGGGATACAAGGTGGTAAAGACCCGTCCTTCCTCCACGGTGTTGCACTAAACTAAACTACGCTACAAACTAACTAATAAACTGCTAAATAACGTAAACAACGACAAATCTACTAGCTAACATATGCTAGACCATTATTGGGGTGACCGACTCTTTAACATAGAATTTTCTAATTCCTAACAGGATATACGAAGAAAATGGCCAAAGTCAAGAATTGAGACACTCAAGCTGCAAAATTACAAGGGGACGGTGATCGATGGTGAACCGTCAAGTTTTGTCACACAAGCTGACCACTTGTGAATGGCTAACCGTAATAAACTTCAAACAGCTCAGACACCAATGCAATGAAGATCAATAGGAGTATAGTGTTTCCCGTGTCGTTATGTCCCAACGAATGCATGCGATGAATAATCAAACGAATAGTGATCGAGAGAATTTGAACGGAAAAGAGATATGATTGATTATACCTAAAGAAAAAGTTTATAAATTACAGGGCTTAAATGCAAATTAAGGAAAATTAAAAGATAAATTATATTAAATAAACGCTATCACTATTTTTAGATTGATGTTTTGATTTTGATTTTACAAATTAAAACTACGAACGCATACAAAAGAAAATGTGAAACTGAAGCAATATTAATCCTAAAAATATAAAAATGACATTTTTACAAACCTAATGATAAGAGAAAATTTTTAGAAAAAGAAAATTGTTTTTATGACTATTTATTTAATTATTATTAATTAAAAACTATTTTTAACTATTTAATAATACCCTAAAATACAAGAAAATATAAAATGAAATTATGACTTAGAAAAATCTAAAATAACTAAAGAGAATTTTCAAAACTAATTTTATATTTTTCTGATTATTTTTCTATTTTCTATGAATTAAAACTATTTGAAACCGCTTAAATTGCTAAAATTACAAATTTAACTAAGAAAAATCTGAAAAATTATTTTTGCTTTTATATTTATCTTAACCTAGGAAAAATGAAAACTTATTTTTTTGAAGTTTTTCTGATTTAATTGTATTAAAAGCTAATTAAAAAGACTTAAAAACTTTTTTAAATGAAGAAAAATAGCAAACTAAACTAGACAAATCTGAAAAATTCAGGAAAAGTCTAAAATAATATTCTTAATCTAAGAAAAATATAAAAACAGTGGCTTATGTGTGAGATTATGGAACTGCAGTGAAAAGTGCTTATAAATAAGCACTTGGATTAAGCAAATGAAAACCAAAGACCACCAAATTATCACAGAAGCTATAAAATGCTAAAACTACTCAAAAGCAACTAGTTACAACTGGCCTAAACCTCTAAAGTTCAAGCTACACAAATTTGATGATTTGAAAACCAAGTGCTAAACCAGTTTTTATGTCTACTTTTAAGCTAATGCAACTGCTTATTGAGAAAGCTTATGTGAAAAGCAAAAATGAAGAACTCAAGTCCACCAGCTTAACTATCTATAAACCAAGTCTCAGACCCTAAGAAGCTAAAACCAGACCTATGCAAGGTCTGCAAGGTGCCTGTCTCACACTCAGTGTATGCTGAGTGTGCACAGGGCACTTTGCAGCTTATCAAACAGCTTATTTGGAGCTTGTAAAAAATTGCAAAAATTCAACAAAAATCATATTAAGAAACTTGACCAGCTGAACTAGAAAAACCCACAATTTCACTTGATTTGGCCCAAAATTGGATCCATGAAAAATCACCCAAGTTGGGTGAAAACTGAGATTTTCACTTTTGACATTCAACAGTTTTGACAATTTTGACCAAAATGAGATTTAAGCTTAATTCATGAACTGATTATGATGTTTCAAACTGAAACAAAGTTACAATAAGCTACTCAACTGAATTCTAGACACACATCAAACCTATGATCTTAAGAAAATTCAACAGATAAGCAATAGGACAGATTTTATGATGATTTTGACTTTTGTGGTTCTAAGTTCCAAGTTTATGACAGAAATGGACTAAGTGAGCTTAAATGAAGCTAAGGAAACTGATTTAAACCACTAAGCAAAACTCTAGCACAGGTTTAAGGCCTGATCCAAACACTGCTTATGAAACTGAAATGCAAAATTAAATCACCTACTTGCTCACTAGCTTATACTAGCAATTAAACTGCAAAAATATAATCTAATTACAGCTACATTACCAGATTTAGACAATCAAATACCATAGATTCAACTCCACAGAAAATGCAAACTAGTTAAGTTATTGAAATTGAAAAGATAAAAACAAACTCACAAGAGGTCCAGCTTATAAAGCAGCTTATACAGAACCCAAACTAAACTAAATGAAGCTATTCCAACCCAAATCAAGCTCTGCAACAACCAATTCCATAACCAAGTCCAATTGAAGCTTTTCAGTTGACTTTTGTTGACCAAGGGCAATTTTGCTTAAAAATGAATTATAAGCTTACTCAAAGCTATGGACAGCTTAAGTGAGCTTATTTGAAGTATAATGAAGCTTTTTGAAGCTTGGTTTTTAGTTCATTTAAACTGAGCTTATAATAGGAGATATAAAACATGAAACTATGATAAAACCTTTGAATTGATACTTGAAAACAGATTATAATGATAAAACAACTTGAGTTTAATACATAGAAACAAAAGATTACAACTTTTAACTTAAACTAAAACATTGATATAAAAAAACGACATAAAGGAAATTTGAAACTAAGTACTACTCTCTATCTCTCCTTCTCTTGCTTCTTTTTATACACCAAAATGCTTCCACTTGTCTTCTGATCAATTCCCACTAAAAATCTCAGCCATTGGATCATTTGAGGACATATTGGCCATAGATGAGGTTTTGGCGCCAAATTGGTTTTTAACAGTGGAGGGGTTGAGTGCAATGGGGAGAGAGGCATTAAATGTTTCTTGGATGGTTGTTGAGGTGGGGGGAACATGGAAAGGAGAGTGTGAGCTGGAGGGATGGAAAAGGTTGAGTGTTTGCAGGGAGCAGGTGAGGGAGAAGAAGAAAAAAAGGGAGGGAAGGCGTTTGTTGACCGGGGTGTTTGACTTGGTTGTATTATTGTGGAAGGGGTTCACAAACAGGGGGGGTCAAAAGGGTTGGCAGGGGTCCAAATGGAAAGGGTCAAGGTCCAAAGGTATATATGGCAGGGGCCAAAGGATACAAAGGGTTCAAGGGCTTGTATTAAATAACAAGGACTTGTTTTGCAATTTCTGATATTTGGAGGACCAAAGCTGCCAATTTCTCAAAGTTGTTTCAAGGGACCAAAAATGACAAGCTTCAATAGTACAAGGACCAAAATAGACATTTTCAAACTTCCAAGGACTATTTTTGCCAAATTTGAAACTTGAAGGACCAAACTTGTAATTTCTCAAAACTTTTGATATTTTTCACCAAAGGACTAATTATGACAAGTTATAATTTTAAAAGGACCTTGGTGATTTTTCTTTGAAATAAGTGCTCGTGGACTATTTCGACAATTTTTGAAACTTGGGGACTGAAGCGCCAATTATGCAAACTTAGCTCATTTTTCATCCGATTTTAAACATTTTGCATTTGAAACATATAAAATGCAATTTTGAGATATTTTCGTATTTTGATGCATTTCGAGCATTTTAAATATTTTGCGCTCAGATTTGACCAAAAATGATGAGTATTTACACACTCATCGACGGCCATCGCTTAACTCGCGACGCCGTCGAGCACTTCGTGACGGACAAGAACCAAATTGCTTATTTTCAAGTGACGGTGTCAGCTTTAAAAGAGTAGGCCGTCGCAACTCGCATCGACCTAGATTTGATCCAGACGGCGCCGAGATCGAAGGGACGGCGCCACAAGCATAAGGTGACGCCGTCGCAAGACTAACATGGCCAAGACAAAACCCTAATGACGGCGACCCAACGTCGTCACAAATCATAAGGTGACGCCGTCGCGATTGTAATCTATATATAGAATCCAAATTTTCAAGATTTGTGTGTAGTCTTTGGAGTAAAACCTAAACCGAACCAAGGTCGTTTTGTACAAGATTTTAGGTTCTAAACCCTATCTTACATCAAGATAAGTGTTTTACTTCATTAATTCAATTAATTATTTGTGTGTATGCTTGCATGTTCTCCATGTCCGGCTAATTTACTTATGTGTTTGCTTAGGGAATATGAAACTTAATTATTGAATATTGATTGGTTGTCTCTTATCTTAATTGTTAATGATCTAGTAATGCGATAGGTCATTCGTTGTATAATTAATGCTTGATTGATCTTTGTGAACCTTGGACTATAACATTTAGAGCAGTTGTAGGCTAAACCATCCAAAGAGTGCCTTAGAGTTATTGTTTATAATTCCGAGAGGTTTTTGTAGATGAGACCCTTTGGTAAGTTCAAAGAGTTAGGGACAAACGCATACCCTACGACTTTAGACACACAACGCGCTTAACAATAAGGACATGACAATTCAACCATCAATAGGAGATAATTAAGGAGTAGTAAAACCTAAGTGAACACATTTTTAAACCATCATACGAGCACACAATAATTAGACATAGACTACATACACCTTAGATTAGATAATTAGATAAGTAGAGTAATCGGTAGAAATACCAACCCCCAAATCCAAACCCCGAGATTCGTGACCTTTCCTTTCCTAAAAAATATAAAAGATAAAAATAATCTTCCTCAACCCCAACCTTAGCGTAGTAACTTCTCACTAGCATTCCTATTCCCCTAGAGAACGATATCAATACCCGTGGCTTACCCTAATACTACACTACAATGATTAGGTTCACTGCCTAGGGTCTTATAAAACTTGCTCGAAGAAAAGGAAGTTCATTTGACCCCGAACGACGCGTGTAGCGTTATCATTATACGAAGGCACGTCTCTTTTTCGTGAGCCTTCTTTCTTTTTGGAGCAAATTTCAGCGAAGTTCTCGCTCTAACTCTACTTTTCTCTTCACCTTTATTTAATGCTTAGTACAAAAGGGACTTTGTACAATTCAAGTAGGGGGACAGGAGTAGAATTATATCTTGAACATTATTTTGCCCTCATTTTTCTAGTTTATTTTAAAAAATTATGCCATTTTTAAAATTTTGACATGTTTTTCTTAACCTAACTAGATTAGACCTTAGCCAAGCACATATAACCCTTGATATTATATGGTGAGATTAGCCTTATCTGTTTCCCATATTTTACCCCAAATCCACCAAATTATGAGTGTGCCGGTAGCTTGTAAACTTTAGAACTTGGCCTTTGCATCATTTCGAGACCATAGACGAGGTATGTTGAGTTAGCTCGATGTATTTGGACTTTTCAGTTTTAGAAGGCAATATTTTAGGATTATCACCCAAATAGCCTACCATTGTGTGTCTATCGATTAGTCACCTCGACTTCTCGACCCCCGTGAAACCCTTTGTTGCACTCACCTTTAGTGCAAGATACCCTAGATACACCCATCCGAGCCATTCCTTTCATTTTGTTAACCCAATATATTGTTTCGATACACCTATACACCTTAGCCTACCCCGTAGTCTTTATTTGTGATTGGGAAGTCATCAGTTGCCTAAGTTCAAGGTTCAAGTGGAAAGGTTCGGAAATCACGCTTTCATCGACAACATATTCCTGAATATCATTGAAGACCCCCCGAATTCCCATTGTTCATCTCAAGTGGGGGGATATTATGTTTAGTTATTATTGTTATGTTCGAAAAAAAATAGTTGTTATGTTATTTAGTTATTGTAAAGTGCAATGTTATAAGCACTATGTTATGAGCTTGATAGACTTAGTATCGAGGAGGCCACCTCGGTCACATTCAAAGATTGAAGTTGGTAATTATGCCAACAGTTGAAGAAAAGGTAGTGTGCCCATCACGACGTCCTCTAATGACACATCTACCTAGTATTTCATGATCCGGTTTCTTGACTTCAAAGCTTGAACTTTGGGCAGACGGTAAGTGGTGATGACTTGGTTATAGATTTAGACTACATGCTTGTTTTTTATTTTACACCATATACATATCCCATGTCTTATCCTACCCTTTAGTCATGAAGTGTGTCTAGGTGATGCAGTGAGCAATCTTTGGTGTCTTGGCCATGGATTTGGTCATGTATCATTGATTTTGTCCACTTGCCGTGACATGTTAGTAATGACGAGTCACCCTTAACCTTTTCGTGTCACCCATATTGCCTTCGAGAATTGTTTAGCCCTTAACTCTAGTGGTGGAGATTTGTGTAACCGCCAAGCTTATGATAGAATACATGCTATGACTATGCGATTGAGTGATCACCCTGCATTGACACTTAGAATAGTTGAGAGATTTGAGTGTTCGCTCCCATTTCGTGAGGTGTTCGGCTTTGTTTTATTCTAGCATAAGGGATTTGTAAACTTATATTTTCCGGTTTTGGGAGATATTTTTAGGAATCTTTCTAATAAGGTCTACTTGAGGGCAAGTAGAGTTCAGTGGGGGATATTTGATAACATCAAATAGTCCCGAATATTAAGTGTCAATTTCCCCCGATAATGCTTGTAATTTATATCATTTATATGGATTTACGCTTGTTTTCCATTGTTTTCCACTTTTAGGTAAATTCTGAGCACTGGAGCTAAAGAGACTCGGAATTGGAGAAATATCAAAGATTTATCATAGTATGCTGACTTTGAAGAAGTTACGGCGTAACTCATCTCTCACATTATGTCGTAACTAAAGCGTGACTCAGAAAACCAACTCATCAGAAGGTTACGGCGTAACTCTCCCCAAGGACTACAACGTAACTATATTAGGTCAAATGAGGATCCACGCCACTGATAACTACGCCGTAACTCTTTCATAAACTACGGTGTAACCAAGTTATATTGAAGATACGGCATAACCACTCATAAGGTTACGCCGTAACCAGCAGATCTAGTGCAAAATACAAAGGAATTGAAGGTTACGACGTAACTCTTATATTAGTTATGCCGTAACCCAGATATGGCCTATAAATACCCCACGATTTCCAGCATTTCAAATCATCCCATTCCACACATCATAACCAAAGAACGTGGGAAGAAGCCAAAGGCAGGTCTAGAGGAGCATACGGAGCTGTCTCCAAATCACTCCCCCACAATAAGCATTATCATTTTATCTTTTCTTTACTTTCGATTCATGTATTTCGTAACTTTTAATATTGAATTGATTTGTATGGTTAATATGAGTAGCTAAGCACCTCTTGGTGTTGTCCTAGTTATGATTCCTTAATTGTTTTGTTTGCGTTTAAATTACTTCCGTATAATTAATTTCTAAGTGTATGCATGCATAGTTTATTGGTAGCTACCCTTGTTTCGGTAGTTTCGAATGGCGGTAGAGGCCAATTGCCTAGGAGATATGACCAACTGACCCTAGGTGAGCGGACTGAGACGGGAAGGGTAAGATATGACCAACTGACGACCCTTTCTACTTGTGCGATTTAACCAACTAATCACCCACCGCTTGGATGAACTTAAGAATTAGGGGTGAGTGTTTGTTGCTAACGCCCGGCACTCACTATTATAAATCTAGCATGTAGCAAGATTTAATGACTTGGCTTAGGGACCAGAACAACATGACTTATGAGGGACACCGACTTCTCCGTGGTGGCATCTTTGCCGATAGGTTAGGCGAATTGACCAAATGTCGTCCTCTCAACTTTGACCCCACCTGAAGTAATTGGAAGTAAGTAGACGTAGACATTACTAGCTAGGAGGAATAACTAGGTTAGCACCACTCTCCTCTATTGATTTATCCTTTGCCTTTTATCTGGTTTAGTAGTTAATTAATTATTTCCTCATCATAGTCATATTAAAAACTATGACACCTAGACTTAGTAATAATCCAACACACATAGCTCTTGGGACGACCTCGGTTTTACCGAATACTACACTACACACGACCGGGTACACTGCCCGTTAATGCATTAGGGTAGACCATAGGTATAACGAGACTATATAAATTTTAAAACCTAGTCAGTAAAACCTGCATCACCTTTTCAAATTGGGTGAATTAGTTTTAGTTAAATAAAAACTCAAGTGTATGGATGCTCCTATAAATCCCTTTATGTTGATGTTATCGTAGAGGATAGTAGAGTAAAAATGTATGAAAAAAAAATCGAAAAAAAGGAGAAAAAGAGTTGTTGAAAAAAAAAGAAAAAAAAATGAATAAATGAAAAAAAAACATACGGGCTACCATCCTACATCTATCTTTATATTTATGTTTTTAAGTTTATGTTTGTGTTTGTTTCAAGTTATCTAGTGTTAGTGAGTCGAGTCTTGGCTTAGCAACGCCACGCTTTACATGCTTGTAACATAAGATTTTTGACTTGCCACCACTAAATATCCTCTATCCAAAAAAACCCTTTACTTCCCTACCCTAAGCCTAACGTTACAACCATTGTAAAGACCTATTAGGTAGTTATTCCTAGGTGCTTACGCCAAAGCGGTGGAGGTTTGATATATTCTCAAGCTTATGGCAATCTATGTACTATGCCAGGTAATGAGTGTTTATCTTCCATTTTCATTCATATTATATTTCATATAAACCCGAGAGATGAGAGAATCCAAACACCAATTGTGAGGTGCTAGTATATAAATTCCGTGCTTGTTATGACTATTGTGGTGCTTGTACTTGTTGTAGACTAT
This sequence comes from Chrysanthemum lavandulifolium, assembly GCA_022545495.1. Lineage (NCBI taxonomy): Eukaryota > Viridiplantae > Streptophyta > Magnoliopsida > Asterales > Asteraceae > Chrysanthemum > Chrysanthemum lavandulifolium. The sequence goes on along the minus strand of CM040243.1, from coordinate 31,376,599 downwards.
TTTAAACCAATGCTTCGTACCCCCTAACTTATAAATTGATTGGCCAAAAGCACATTTGCTTGAGGACAAGCAAATTACAAGTGTAGGGATATTTGATAAGGATTTAAAACATACGTTTTTAGGGGGTCATTTAAGCCCTAAATCGACACATTTTATATCCGTTACTACTTAAAATCGTTCCTTTTCACATTTTAGGTCTTTTTGAAGCAAAATGTTGGAATGAAGCATATTTGGATGAAAAGGAGCGAAAACATGAAAAAAAAAATGGCAAAATCAAGATCAAAGGCCATTTAGTGCCAACCAAAGGGCAACGCCGTCCCTATATAGAAGTTTTGATTAAATTACACGCGACGGCTCAGCTGAATTTTTGGTTCTAAAGACTGACGACGTCACGCCTAAACTCTGGAAGGCGTCACTCTTAATTTCAACACCAGACGCCCAAGAACCAATCTCAGACGATGTCCCTATGGAAGACAGACGGTGTCACAGTCATAAGCTGACGCCGTCCCAACGATGACTTGGCCCAGACGAAATCCTAATGACGGCGACCTGACGACGTCACTAGCAAAAGGTGACGCCGTCGCACTTGTAAATCTATATATAGAATTCGATTTTTCTGTTTTAAAATAGGTGGAATTTTGGAGAGCAAACCCTAATTCAGTTGTAGTCCGAATTAGATAGTATCTAAGGGTCCCATACCCTTCTTTACATCACAAGATAAGTTTGTTAATCCATATTATCATTATGTCTACCCCATGTTTAATTGTATGTATGTATGCTTGCTTGTTTAACATGAGTACCTAAATTATCCTTGTGTTTGCTTAGATCTATGAAACCTAGTTGTTAATTATTGTTAGGTTGTCTCTTGTCTTAATTGGTAGACGCTGGAGTAAGGAAAACTGGCTTTTTCTTTAATTGTTGCGAGCTTGAACGTCCTAAATAGCAAAAAAGCTTAAGAGTGAACTTAGGCCATTCGTTGTGTTTATTGCGTGAGTTGTAGCTTGAGGATAGTAGAGTATTCGGGGGAGATACCATTGTACTCGCCGATCCCGGATAGTCTTGAGGAGAGTTACAATTCATAGAACTAGGAAATTAGGCACCACCCTACGACCAAACGGAATACAACGCACCAACTAAGATGAGGATGTGACAATTCAACCGACCAATAAGAGATAACTAGGGAGTAAGAACATCTAAGTAAACACATATTTAGTCATCATACGAGCACATCTACAATTAGCGTAATCTATCCATAGTTTAATTAGTTAAAGTAGTTATTAGTCTTAATTAAAAGTAGTTAAAATTGACAGAAGTACCACCCCCACTACTATACCCGAGAAATTTACCTTGCTTTCATAAAATTATAAAAGATTAAAAAGAATCTCCCTCAACCTTACCTTTTCGTCATACATCTCTATCCGGCATCTCTATTCCCCTAGAGAACGGTCAACCTCATGGGCTTACCCCATACTACACTAAAACGATTAGGTACACTTCCTAGAGGGTTGTAAAACTTGCTCGTAGAAAAGGAAGTCTTTTCAACCCCGAACCCACGTATCAGCATGGTGCTACAATAAATATGAAGGATTAGATAAGCCACATCACCCATTCAAAATAAAAAATTGACACGTACAAAGTAAAGAGGTACTTGATTGAGGAAAAGGAAAATTTTCACCTTGTCAAGAAATGGAAAACAAAAGAGTTACACCTTAGTAGGAAGAATGCTAGAATGTTGAGAGACGGCATTAAGAATCAAATGGATACAACTGGACGTGTCTGAGGGGTCCCTTAAGCCCTTTAGGCTTTGAGTATAACTTAAAGACGCGTTAATATAAAAAAGTGCTTGTCGGGAGACAACGCATCCTTTTCTTTCTTTTATTAGTTTAAATTGGCTTGGCATGTTTTTTATAACTTTTTGTAGGTATTGGAAGAAGTCGGATGACTTGGAACTACCCATGGAGTTTTACACTCCTGGAAATAGACCTTAGAAAGTTTCTACGGCGTAACCCTGTGCTATTGTTACGCCGTAACCATCCCCAGACATCAGCAATTTTGTTAGGTCTATTTACCTATGGCGTAACTCGTTTCTTGAGCCTACGTCGTAGATCTCCACTGTAGAATTTTTTTAAATAAAATAATAACTTACATTCCATAACCTTGTATTAGTAACTTAATTATCTTTGTGGGTGTGTTCCATGTCCACTCGAGACACCGAGTGGTTCAAAAGGCTTGTTGTATATACTAAATGCAACCATGATTCCTACGAAAGTGAGTTAGGCTTTAATTTGTTTTTATTTCTTTTTGTTTTTAGAATTATGCTTTTGGGTAGTGATGTGATGATTTCAGGGATTTGAAGTTTGCTCATGGAGGTGAAGTCACGGCATGTATCTTCACGTGATCCTTCTACCATTTTTAGAGCAAATTTCAGGAAAGTTCTCGTTCCAATTCTACTTATCTCTCTTTAATTTCAATTTATGCGTGCAATAGGGACATTGTACAATTTAAGTTGGGGGGGAGTAGAATTATAACTTGAACTTTATTTGCCCTCATTTTTCTAGTTTATTTTAAAAAATGTCATTTTAAAATTTTTGACATGTTTTTCTTAACCTAACTAGAATATACCTTAGCCAAGCACACAACAACCCTTGATTCCATTGGTGAGGTATAGCCTATTCGTTTTCACATATTACATAAATCTATCAAATATTGAGTGTGCATGTAGTATTGTAAACTTTAGAACTTGGTCTTTACATCATTTCGAGACCATAGACGAGTAGTGCATTGAGTTTTCTTGATGCATTTGAGATGGATAGTTTGAAATGGCAATATTTTAGGATTTACCCAAACAGCCCATATGTGTTACAATGTGTGTGTTTATCGATTAGTCACCTAGAGTTTTGACCTCCCATGATAAACTCTTTTGTTGCACTCACTTTTAGTGCAAGATACCCCCAGATATACCCTTCCAAGCCAATCTATCATTTCTTAACCCAAATTATATTGTTTCGTTTATACCTATTCGCCTTAGCTTACCGTGTAGTCTTAGTTCTATGATTGGGAAGTTGTTGTTTGCCTAATTTCAAGGTTCGGGTCAAGAGATTCGGGAATCACGCTTACATTAAAGACACATTTTGAAGTTTATTGAAGACCCCCCAATATTCCCCATGTATGATTCATCTCAAGTGGGGAGATGATTTATTTATTTGTAATTGTAGTTGAAAAAAAATTATTAGTAGTTTATTTATGTAAAAGGGTTAGTGGAAACACTATAAGCACTAATCCTAAGTGTTCATGATGGAGCTTATTGGACTACCAACGTGGAAATTGCCTCGTTCACATACATATGACGGTACGAGTTGGTGACGTAATTACACCAACTAGCATTTTGAAGACCAAGTCGGTATGAATCGGCTAACTTCCGGATGTAAGGATACTTGGCTGAGAAAAGCTTTTTATACTCCGGTTTCCATAAACAAGGAGCATCCCTATTGACGTTTGAAATTTTATTTAAAGCCTCACCAATCTGCTCTTATGTCCTCCCTACACTTGCCCCTGTAACAATCCCGGCCTGATAAGTTAAACTGTACACTTTGCCGAGAGTCCTCTTATATTCAAGGCTGTCTAGCAGTCGGCGAACGGCTGTCGGGAGAAGAGACCGGACGGTATTTTGCTTGATCACCTCGGCTTGGGCAACCTCCGCTGTCAATTTTTCATAATCCCTCTTTAAGGGTTCTAGAGAGTTGTTTTTAGAAATTAAGTTCACTCTCTAGCTTCCTGATTTGTTCGGCTTGTTGAGAGGAGGCTCCCATCCATTCGTTCTTTTCCTGAGTCACTCGGTCAACCTCATCTTTTAAACTTTTCTCCCTGCCGATACAAGCCTCGTGATCAGCCTTTAATTTCTTAAACTTTTCCAACAGCCGGTCCCGTTCTTCTTCGGTAGCTTCCAGCCTTTCAAACATGCCCTGACAACCCTCGTGAGCATGAGAGAGTTTTCAGTATCCTGAATTGAGAGTCTTGAATCGCCTCAGAAGCTCTCTTTGAGTCACCACACTCATGCCAAATTCTTCATATGCCCGGCGAGTTAGCTGGACATTTCTCAACTCGCCGAGTGCCTCTCGCACGGCCGGAGTGGAGAGGTTTTCAATAAGCTCTCTGTAGGCCCGGAAAGAATCAATGCGGACATGATCTTGTAGGGTCCAGTTGGGAACAAAGATGTTCGCTGCTTCGTCTATACAACAAAATAAAAGACAAGGTTAAGTGTAAAAAAAAAGAAAAAAAATAAAGAACATACCAAATTCCTCCAAGATAATGTTCTCAACAACACGCCGGGAAGGACCGAAATGGTGAGCAGAAAAAGCTGAAAGTGTACAACTACAAGTCAACATAAACCGCGTACAAATAAAATACAAGAAAAGGAGAGACGATAGTGTGTACTTACCATCGAAGTCACGAGGAAGAGAGTTCCTTGGTGGAGATCCGTGGCCCTGGTCATTGGGGGAGTAGGTGTCCGTGGGACACTCCTCTCCACATTTTCATCCATACCCTCTTCGTGGGGTCCTTTCCCACCATTTCCACCAGTGGCACCCTCGATATTCTCCTAGTACTGGTTACGTGTTGACCCGCCCTCTTGATCATTTCCAGGAACAGCCTGGTTCAAATGCTCAGAATAAAAAATGGGCTTCCTGGAGGAAATGGTTTCCACATGTGTACCTCGCCTCTTTGTTCGTCTGTTTGGTGCGGCGGAGGTTCTTCCCCCTCCTCGCTTACGAGCAGCAAGCCTCGCAGCGTTTTCCCTTTCCTTCTTCTCTCGGGCTGCTACAACTTCTGGATCCGCCTCTTTGGCTCGACGAGTTAATTGGTCCTTTGGCAGAATAGGCTCCCCAACACCCAAGGGGTCGGTCGTCCGTTTTGGTTTGGTTTGGTTGGGAGGCACAGGTGGACCCTTGCTGATGACTATCCCTTCCCAGTTAGGAAGCTCGAGGTATTCTGACATATTAACAACTGCAAGAGAAAGAAAAAGCAAACTCTTTAAGAAAAAAAATAGGAAATGTCCCATACCCATAATGTAACTTAGATCGGGCAGATAATTACCATGACCCTCGGCATCCTTTAGAATGGGCTCGAACTCTGGATTCTTGAAACCGGGGAAAGATGGCACATCCACAGTAAACTCACGGTGGATTTACGCAACAAGATAATAATCTGACTTAGCCTTTCGGCGTCAGTCTCCGGAAAAGTACCCGGAAATTCATTAGAAATTTTAGAAACTTTGTGCCTCCAAGCCATGGCATACGGAATTTCCCTTGGTCTATGAGGAATAATTTTTCCTTCCAATGTTTTAGCCCAGTAAGTACTTCTTTGAAGCATTTGAAAGCCTTCTTACCCGTCCGGTTTTCGAAGAGAACCAATGTCCCTGTTTACACAACCGGTAGAATAGCCGGAACAACGAAACTCTAGGCTGAATATTAAAACTATAACACCTTATCTCAAAAAGGATCACGCGATTTAACCCAAGCAGAACCAATTGAGAAAAGTGAACCCAAAAGTGTTTCATAACGGCTAACAAGAAGGAAGAAAAAGGAATCCTAACTCCACCAATATCTAACTGATGAGGATGGACTCCGGTCTTATCCTCCGGTAATCTATCCATGGTCATACCTTCCGGAGGTAGTTGAGGGTGTAAATCGGTAGGAATTCCAAATTCGACAATTATATCGTTTAGTTCAGACTGTTTTAGTTTGGACATATAAATGTGCAAGTCAAACTTAGGCACAACGGAAGGTTGGGTCTGGGTCTTGGCCATTGCCTCCGTTTGAGGCACGACCACATTTTTCGTGAGTGGAGTGGCTGTTTCCCCGATTTCATGATCGGCCATGACTAAAAGATGCTGAAGGAAAATATACAAGTAATTACAAAGGAGAACGAAACAAACCTTGGAAAATGTGAAGAAACGACGTCCGGCTATGAGAAAGCAGTTGTTTGAGTGTAAAATGTGAAAACAAATGAGGTAAAAAGTGGTATTTATACCGAGGTAACCCTAGCAGACTGTCAAAACGTCTCATCAGTCAGTAAAATGTGACGTGGCATAATATGAGCCGGCCACGTCGCACAGATTAAAAAATTGATAAAACAGACAAAGCCCAAAAGATGCCCAAACCCATCGGGCCAACCCAAAATTTATAGGCTAAAGAAGACGTCCTTATAACATAGGAAACATAGGAAGGCCCCATAGCGCATTCCACGAGGAATCCGAACGTTACTAACCGGAGAATGAAACCAAACGTTATTAACAAGGTTCAAATATTTCTCTAGTATTACATCACCGAATTCCATTCGGTAATACAATACTGGGGGGGGGACATGTTGGCTTATGTGTCCGGACGATATTTGGTCCAAAGGACCCAGTGTCCAGACAATACACCCTTTTACCCAGTTGACTCTATAGCCCAGTGAGCAAAGCGAACAACCATGCCAGTGCCGCCTTTCCAGATCTTCTGGAATTCCATCACCGTGGCCTGACACCTACTCAGTAGGCTGGCTACAGGTCTGCTGCGCCTATTCCCTAGGCCAACTAGGTTTCAAGGATTGGGATAGTATAAATACCCCAACACATTTAATACTTGCATTCAATACACACACATACTCTTTCATATTTATTACCGCATTTATTATACTCTTTACCCCCTACTTATTCTCACGCCGGAGCTTGGTCTCAGGATAACCCTCGAGGCGAGGCTAACGTGTGTTGTTCATTCTGCAGAGAGGACATCTCTCTTTCATCCGGATAAAAGATAAAGGACACAGGATCCGGACAATAACCGAGGTGCATGATTTTGCATCAACAAAAACTTAACATATTTATGTCATAATATTCATAATTAATAAACAAATTGCTATAAATTGTCCATAACCATCAATTATAATTAAAACCTCTGAAATGTAATCTGGAAAGTGAAAACCAAAATACAAAATAACAAAGTTCCAGCATTGCTTGAAAACTGAAAAAGATATATTGAATAAACTAAAACTATGTGTAAAAAATGTGACACAATGATCATAATAAAAAGATTATGCCTTTGACAGTTATATATCTAGATTGCTAGATTGCATTTACTTATGCGAAAAGTGATGCAATGACCGTAAACGGCCAAGTAAATCGATAAAAGAAATCAAACAGATAGTTGAAAGTCGCAAAACACTTAAATATGGGCCTATGTTTTAGAAAACTTAACATATATAATACTTATGTAAAAAAAGTTATTTTAGAAATGTTAAGGCCCTCCACAAAGATGGGCCCTGTGCATCTGCACTGTTTGCACCCCCCATCCACCGGGCCTGACAATTAATATTGTGGTTGTCAAAGAAGGTTGATAACGGCGCAAGGGCAGGTTATAGAACTACATAAAATTTGTGTTACTAAGCCCTTCTTGCTGATCTTGGTTAAAATATATAAGTATGATCTAATGCTTTCCGTTACCAGAATAGTTTTTTGGATCATTGAGAATAGATTCAGATATTTGAATAGTTGAAATGAATCAACCATACGCAAATTGATAGTTTGTATGATATGGTGCAGCACAGAGCTTATGCATCCCCTCTTTGTCTAATCTTAATGTTTTAAATATTTTTACTAGAAGTGCCACAGGGATGTATTTTGCAGTTTACTCTCACCTAAATGAACTAATACAATACCCTTTTTTTACAAGAATGGACCATTTTTTTTAATCATTTTACCTATCTGAACTATGGCTGTGAGGATACTTGTAGTTATAGATATAGAGATTGCAAATCTATGTTAAGAATTTGACACAGGTTTGATGTCTCCAGGATCATTATGATCAGACAAAAACATGTATAATCAACCACTCAAAGAATCAATAATAATGAAACAAAGAAGATATAGGTTGAACCCTATAACTGATATATTGATAATGAAAAGGGTTGCCAATTTACAGGATTCCTAAATCTATTTATATATGATGAAACGGTGTGATGATGAGTTATACCGTTTCAATAAAATCTAAACATTGTAACCTAAAATAACCGTTTATCCTATAACTGCCATCTAATGGGTCTGTTGGAGGCCCATCCAGAAAATACAGGCTTCTTCCTTTTGGGTTGTGCATGCCTAAGAAAACGTTTCATGGCTTCTGTTTGGCATGCTGGGCATTATCGTCCAACATCTCCCCCTTAATGTCATGATGCAAACTTCTTGCCTTCAATCTTCTTGTTTTTCTTTCATCCTTGATGCCTTCAATCTTTAAAATTTGATGTCTTCTATGTTTCTTAACTGGGTCCGTCAGGGCAGGTTCCTTTAGCCCTCTTCTACAAAGTTGTAGGAATTTATGCAGTCACTCGATCATCTCGATCAAATTGGTGATGCTTTGGGCATGTTTCCTCCTAGCCATCATCTACGAAATTTGTAGTCATCTCAAGAACATAATTTTGTTCGAGTTTTGGTACCCTGTTAGTGCTTTAATAGCACTTGAAAACATCTTCTTCCCGGTTAAATCCACCGTCTCTAATCTTTCTTCTTCAATTGGCATCTCTTCTTCTTGCTGCGTTTTTTCTTTCAGTGATATGCGACGCAGGTTTTGATTCTTGAATGATGGTGATACATGAATTGGTTGTGTTGCTTGATCCCCTTTGGCTCTGATGCCACTGTTAAGAATTTGACACATGTTTGATGTCTCCAGGATCATTATGATCAGACAACAACATGTATAATCAACCACTCAAAGAATAAATAATAATGAAACAAAGAAGATATGGGTTGAACCCTATTACCGATATATTGATAATGAAAAGGGTTGCCAATTTACAGGATTCCTAAATCTATTTATACATGATGAATATGTGTGATGATGAGTTATACCGTTTCAATAAAATCTAAACATTGTAACCTAAAATAACCGTTTATCCTATAACTGCTATCTAATGGGTCTGTTGGAGGCCCATCTAGAAAATACAAGCTTCTTCCTTTTGGGTTGTGCAAGCCAAAGAAAACGTTTCATGGCTTCTGTTTGGCATGCTGGACATTTTCGTCCAACAATCTAAACTATCATCTTAACGATGTGTGAATGTGTCCACGTTGTTGTGATATGTACATTTACTATTTTTGTGCCTCGCCTTTGGTAAAATCCGTTGATCAGATAAGGTGCCCACCTATACGACCGAAGGTGGGCTAAGTAGACCAATTGTGCCTGATTGAAGTAGAGACTAAATTCTAGTATTTGGTCACTTTTAAGAAAATAAAATTATTTTGTCTAGGCGGCCTTTCTAAACCGAATTAATATGCTAGCCAATTATATAAACTGCATACTGCTAACCCGGTGTCCCTTCGTTATAGCTCGTCATAGCCTAGTCAGCATGCTTGCCGTGCCTCTTCATGACCCCCCTTGTTATAGCTCTTCATCCCAACCCTCGTCGTCTGCACGGCGATGGTATAATTCAGCTTTTTTTTTTTTTTTTTTTTTTTTTTTTTTGGTGGGTGTGTGTAAATATGTAATGTTATTATAAATGGTGGGCCATAAATGAGTAAGTTGAGGTTAGTTGTGAGTGAGAGGGTTAGTTGTGGAGGTTTGTTATAGTGATGTGGCACCCCGTGGGCTTCGAATGAGTAACTTACCCTTGTCATGGCACCTAGTGCTCTAAGTAGTAGGCTTCTTCACATGTGTTATCTCTTTACTTCTCATCTCTCATGTTTGTTAATTTTGTTTATTGGGTTTGAGGTTATTTGAATGTTTTTTCAATGTTACTATTGAATAATGACTACATTGATGATGTTAGTTTTGTTGAACATCATTTGTTAAGTTACCAATATTGGAGATTCTCAAGGTATATGTTGTCATTGTTAATGTATATATGCATGATCACTGCTGTCTAATGGTTTTTTATATGTGCTACTATATCTAAACTTTTTGTATGTTATGGGCAGACCTTTAATGACCATTGTGCTTTCGCTACGCCTCACAAATTAATTATTTGGTCTTACTAGTTTTTCCTTCATGTATATCTACTAATTATTTGTTAATTTTGTGACTAACTTATGCGCAGCTCAAGTAAGCTTCAGACGATTTCCCTTACAAACTGTTACAACATTACAAGCCGTGGGTTAAGTCACGCAGCTAGAAAACCTTCCGCAGCTAGAAAACCTTCACCTTTACTACATCTCAATTCATGTAGAAGACATTGAAATAATCGGAAACAATTGCCCTAATCTCAAATCCTTCAAACTAAACAAAGAATTCAGACGACCACATATCGAATGTGACGGTGATGCGATTGCCATTGCAAATACTATGCCCGAATTACGCCATTTGCAACTCTTTGGTAATATTATGACTAACAAGGGACTTCAAGTCATTCTTCATAACTGCCTGCATCTCGAATCCCTTGATGTTCGTAGGTGTTCTAACCTTAACCTTAGTGGGAATTTAGCAAAATTATGCAAAGAACGGATTACAGATTTCAAGCGTCCTAACGATTCAACAGAAAACTGTGGATTCAATCCTCAGGTACAAGGGTTTGATGACTTTGATGATATGTATTCATTTGGATATTCTGATGTGAATGACTATTCTGAAGATGAATTCTATGAAGACTATGAATTTTCTGATGGTAGCGCGGTTTCTGATTATGATTACTTTGATTTGTAATTTGTTCGCGGGTGCGCAACATATTATATGTTGTAAATGTTGTGCAGTTGTGTTGACTCATTGTGGTGTCGATTGCAGCCCGGCCATGGGTTAGTTGGTCTGGTGCTTTTGTTAAAGATTTATAGATATTTTCTACTTGCTTAAAATTAATATATATAATCTTAAACAACGTATAAACTTTCGCTGTATGAGGGTATATATCATTTGGCTTACAGAAAAGAGTTGCCTTCATGTAGTGTATGTTACGCTCATAATTAAGACCACTTTCTCAAAAAAGCCGTTATAGGCCAAACCTTGTGAATATTTTGAAAAAATAACATGTTAGTGGTGTATTATGAGGGAGGGTGTTTTAGTTATTGGTATGTTATTGGGAGGTGTATGATGTGGCGCTGAAGTGAAATACCAATAACGTGTTATTTGTATCTCCCTCACCTTGTGCTCATAGTAACTACTTTGAATTGCATCTGCCATTGGACTGTTGCTTGCTTTCTTCTTTCTTCTGTTAATGAAATGACAACCTATAAGGCTATAATCGTGCTTGTCCTTTTTCCTTTGGTTTCTTTTCTATCACTCCTCTTTGTATGCATTTGTTTTGACTTCCTTTGTGTTCTGATGAGCCAATGAGTATCTTTTCCGACTCATCTGATGACACTTTGTTACTGGTTTTACCAACTACTACTTTTACTTATTATCTACTTTGTTATTTTACAGGACGAAGCATTAAAGATAGCTAGCAGGGCATGGTACGAGGTTATGATCTCTGATAGTGACTATGCTGAGTTTGACGTTTTCAGCAAGTGGCTCGGAGTTTCACAGTGATTTCTAATTACCAAAGGTCCGAAACATTGCGATTTAAAAAAAAATACGCAAGGTTTGCTATTTTTATTTCAAAAAATGCAAGGTTTGCTATTTTTCTATTTTTTTTGCAAGGTTGACCTTGTTAAGTCAACCTTGCTACACCTAGGTCAAACCTTGTGATTTTTTTAAAAGATTTGCAAGGTTCAACTTCGCTTGGTAAAACTTTGCGAGTTTTCTAAAAATCCGCAAATTCTCGCAATTCTTATTTTTATTTTTTTTAATTATTTTTTTATTAATTTTTCTTTAATCTAGGTTTCCGTCTTGACATTGCGAGCCGATTAATCCCAAGGCGACTACCTTTTTGGATAAACCGGAGTCGGCGTAGGTGAACCTCTGTGGCCACAATGGAAATTGAGTATTTGTTGAAGTATATTTGATTGTAAAATTGGTTATTTTTGTCTTATAATTTTAACTTATTATATGTTTTAATCCTGCTTAAACATAAAATTGTCAAAATGAAACATGGATCAAAGGAAGTGTTGGCTGGTGCTCTCTCCGAGCTTCTTCGGCTAGCACATATAACTTCTATTTTGTTTTGACCTGAACTCAGTTTAATGTGTATTGATTAATAGCTTGCAACTATATGTGGGGCATGGTCACATAAACTCGTATATTCTTAAATGCTTGAAGATCGGTCGATTTTGATATTTTAAGATGTTATAAGTTTAAGCCATATTAGACTCGAACATGATTCAAATAGCCTTCTTGCCAGACAAACACCACTTGACGAGTTCATATGATCTACTTCTCGCAAAGAGTGTTCCTTATTTTTCACATACAATTTCGTGAAACATTTGTTACTGCCAACAATCGGTTTAGCATCTTTAATTAATCCCATTAGGTCATCATAGTTTTTGAACTATTATTAGCTGGTAGTGTTTATAACTATATATTAACCTTTGTGGGAACCCCCTTAAAAGATCCGTTTGATTATACTTAGTGGTCCTAAATGACAGTAAAAAAAGTGTTTAATTTTGCATAGTGGTCATAAAAATGTGTTACCGCCAACAATCAGTTTACGTTATGTTAAGCTGGAACATGACTCAAATAGCTTATACTAAATTTAGGTCATGTTAGGCTTGAACATGACTCAAATAGCCTAAGTCCATTTGATCATGCATCCAAGTCTTGTAAAAAAAACACAGGGTTTAATATGATCTACTCAACAATGTGGGTGTTTTTATTTTTCACATTGAACATGAGTTAATTACCGCCAACAATCGATCGATTTCTCATCGTTATTTAATTCCGTTAGGAATCATAGTTTTCAAACTGTTGTACATAAATTCTTCTTTAACAACAAAAGAAGACCTAAAAAGTTATCAGAGGTTAAAAATGAAGATGGGTAAAAAGATAAAAATGCATCTATGTGACCTAGAGGGAGCTTATGAGAAAACTTAACGGATGATTGGTCAAAGGACTTGTTTCATAAAAAGGGCAAAAGCATAGGGATAAAATGCATACTTTACGATGTGTAAGGACTAAAGATGCATTTTGTGTGAACCCCGGGGACAATTTGTGTAAACCAGATTAGTATGTTATAAAACAAGGGAGCACTAAGCAGCATTCAATTACTGCTATTCATAGACAAGGTATAATAGTAACTAGCTTCTTTATTGTGCAAAACATTTCTTCAACGCTGTACTATATTTTTGTGTTTATGCTATTTTTGCAGAGGAATGGACACTGAAATGGAGACTAAATCGGAGACTGAAATAACGGAGCTGGAAAAAGGAATAAAGAAAATATCTGAGGAGACTCAATGGTTGTTAAATAGTCAAAGAAACAAAGATAATCGTCACAATCAACATTCGCAATCTATCTGCAGAGTTCCCGAAGACATTAGTGGACCTAATTTTCAAACAAAGATCAACGTAGGACTATTTGCAATTGATAAATGGCCAGGGCCGGATTACAGTCATGTCAAAATCAGGTACATGTTTGATTTATTTGAAAGTTTAAAATCTCCACCGGATGAAATCATGAATGAATGTATGCAAATGGTGCATGCTAAATTAGATCGAATCACGGCATGTTATGATGAGGATGTTATTACAGATAATAAGAATTATAGTTATAAGCTTGCAACAGGTGAGACAGTTACTGAATCTTTCATAGTTTCAAAAAATATGGTAATTGACGCTTGTTACATACTCGGACTCATTCACAAGTGGTCAGAGTATGTAAAACATGAGGGCAGTTCATTTTCTAACAAGTTGTTGGTCAGCCTCCAAACGAAGCGTGACCTGATCGTTCTAGACAACCAGATCCCTTTTTTTGTTCTTCAAGACATCTTTGAATGCACCATTTTGAAACTTGATCCAACAGCCTCTCTTATCGAACTTATCCTTTCCTTTTTAAAAGACATCAACCCCTTTGAGGCAAACTCAATCACTGGCCACCATGATACTCGTGATACACAATATAAACATATCCTTGACCTTCTCTACAAAACTTATCAGCCTGCTGATATCCGTTCATCAGATAGATTATCCACTGTGACAACGACCTACTCAGCTGTAGAACTGAGAAAAGCCGGGGTGAAGTTTAAGCCTTATCAAGGTGAAAATTGGAAAATGGACATAAAATTCAATTCATCCTGGAGTAACACGAGTTTGACAATGCCAGCAATGCGTATAGAAGAATCCACTGTACCAGTTTTGTGGAACCTTGCTCTCTACGAGCGTTCTTTTCCTGAAGTTGGTAATTACATTGCATCATATAGTTTTGCTATGATGATGCTAGTCGACACGAAAGAAGATCTTCTCGAATTAGTAGAATCAAAAGTCATTAGAAATCCTAGTGGACACCAATATATTGTGGATAATATCCACGAAATATGCAAAGGAGTTTTTCTTAAGGAGTTCTCATATGCCAAAGAGTGGCAAAAAATGAATAACTACTGCAACAGCTGTCTAGGATATACCAGGCGTACCTACTTTAGCGGAGCATGGAGTTACATAGCATCAGTTTCTGCGTTGATCCTTTTCATTCTTACTGCAGTTCAGACTTACTGCTCTATTCGTGCTCTTTAATCCAATACTTTATCTCTTTAATCCAATATTTTATCCTTGCTTTGTTTTCCCTTATGTCTTTAATGACTCAATAAATCATTTTGTGTATCTCTTCCTTGGAATAAAACACTTTCTTTTGTTAAGTTTCTTTCTTTTTGTTATGCATCCATTAGTTTGAGGTATTCATACGCCAACAATTTATGTTACTTACATATCGTTATTCTAGGTTTCTTGAATATAAACAATATAATGAATCATAAATGAACATAATTAACCGCGTCCATCTCTTAGGTTATCCGCATATACGATGACTACTAATAGTTTCCGATAAACATCATTTTTGGTGTTTCAAAGTTAGGTGCAAAGGTCTATACATGTTAGGTGTTTTTGTGAAGCTTAATTTGGCTGCTTTTTTTGTTAATTGCACAAAAGTGTGTAGCTTAAGTTGGCATTTTTCTCTTTTATGCATGTAGCGTACTTTTGAATTCGGTCTTTTTGTTGCATCATTTGACAAGTTATGTATATTATTTGATCATTTACACTTCAATTTACACAATCCAATTTTATCGGAAAAGAGGTAAATCGGTTAAATAATACACACAATTGGTTATCAAAAAGATAAATTTAAAAGTATACATAGAGTACTTACAAACAAAATAGATAACAACACAAAATTATAAAAAATGGCAACTAGAGAAGGCATCAATGTACATTGGTTATCTTCTGTAGATGTGAAAAAAATAGAGTAAAAACTCCAAAAGCTACGGTCTATAATCTTCACAATGTGGAACAATAAAATTTCATCTTTATATTTTGATTAGTTAAAATCTAAGATGGACATTTATTTTGTGATATGCGAAAATACAAAATGTGGACACTTAATTTGTGAGATATATAGTGTAAATTGTTAAAAAGACATTGGCTAGTTGTAAAGTATTTGTTTCGTTAGGTAAATTTCTTTGGATGCATTTATAACTGTGTTTATAAGTCACTAAGTCGAAAAGAAACAAAATTATATGAACAAATGGAACATATACCTCATAGGAAACAGTTTAACAGTCAATGAATAAGCGAATTTACGTTATTGAGTTACGGTGTGAAATTAT
Organism: Chrysanthemum lavandulifolium; assembly: GCA_022545495.1. Lineage (NCBI taxonomy): Eukaryota > Viridiplantae > Streptophyta > Magnoliopsida > Asterales > Asteraceae > Chrysanthemum > Chrysanthemum lavandulifolium. The sequence continues at coordinate 31,360,963 of CM040243.1, read as the reverse complement.
AGATAAAAATACATTTGGAGTCTGTAAGTTACAGTTCTCCATGAAATCTGCATTTGTCCACATATCTACAACCAAATGCAGCTTCCCTTATATGGTAAGTTCTACGAAAGTTACACTCGCAAGTCACAACTACTTATAATCGAACCAAGAATTTGAATTACACTCGCAAGTCAAACATTTTAAAGTTTAAAGAATCAAAAGCGAAATGTTTAACGTAGCTACAAATAAAATCTAACGTTCCAGTCTCGCATAAAGCTTGCAAAAGATTTTTCACATATGTTCCAAACTTGAAACTCTCCTATCCAGGTATCTTAAAAGCTGGCAAACAAGTTTCACATATGTTCCAAACTAGAAAATCCTATCCAGTTATCTCAAAAGTTGGCAAAGAATTTTTACATATGTTCCAAGCTTGAAACTCCTATCAAGGTATCTCAAAAGCTGGCAAAGAACTTTTACATATGTTCCAAACTTCATACTCACCTTCAAATGTGTTTCCCATTGAAGAATTTTCGAATTGTTGCAAAAGAGTCTAAAAGAACAATGGCAAGTAGGTAGTGTCATATTTAAAATCTTTTTCCAAAAATTATAAAGGCAAAGTAGCATACTGGCATAGTCATTCACAAAAATCAATTCATAAAGGAAAATCTCAAGTGACTGATTTATATAATAACGGATTATTAGCTAACTATATCAACTACTATAATACAAGAAAAAAAAATAGAGAATTTACCTCTTCTAGAAAAAGAAAAAATAGAGAATGGGACAAAGATATAATTTATTCTTATTGATATGTTTTACTGCATAATGTCACAAAGTCAAACGGGTCAAAATAGCAAAAGTCAACTCAAAAGTCAAATCTTGGAAATGGCGGGAAAAGCTGTTAAGAACCAAATCACATTTAAAAACTAACATTTCATTGTAATTCATTCATTCTCAATTCGTAAACTCATTTCCTTCTCTCTGATTCCGTAACAACTCATTGTAACAAACACATTATCCAATAACAAAACACTTTCGGATCTTGATTCTAATCCTATAGATTTCTAAGTGTATTGTTTCCAATTGAGTTTTGTTCTTCATTTCTTTAGTGAATTCTAGAACATCACGCTTCAATTGGTATCAGAGAGGCTCCCGGCTGTTCAGATCATCTTCTTCGGCCAAATTCCGGTGAAGTTGTTATTTTCCGGCAAGATTCTGTTAATTTTTCGACGAAGTTAGTCACCACTAACTTCATCTGTTCTTTTTCAACCGATCAGTCTCAAACACTTATAGCGATCACGCGAATAACCCATTAGTGGTTAAATTCTCTATTCGTGAATATATGGTCAATGGTATTTGGTTTGAGTGTTCAAAAATAGACTGATTGATAGTTATCACCCATAGTTGATGAGTAGTGATAATATCAAGGGTAAATGACATAAAATAACAACCTACTTTCTCTAATTTGCCGAGTTGAAACACTTACTTTTTTATTACCTTACTTCACCAATGTTCTTTCAAATTTTGATCTGATTTCACCCATATGATTAAAATAAACTTGCATCGTTAGTCCTTTATACTAATGGTCGTAAGAAAATAACTTAAAATTTGGTTTTCTTAGGTTTTCGTCAGTTTTTACACATTTTCGTTAATTTTTACACATTTTTGCACGTTTTCGTCTGTTTTACACGTTTTCGTTCATTTTTGCACGTATAAAAACCGTGTTTACACGTATTCGTCTGTTTTTGAACGTTTTCGTCTGTTTTTACATGTTTTAGTCCGTTTTTGCACGTTTTCATCTGTTTTTACATATTTTCGTCTGTTTTTGCATGTTTTCATTTGTTTTTACACATTTTCGTCCATTTTTGCACGAGTTCATGCGTTTTTACATGATTTTGCATGTATAAAAACCGTTTTTACCCGTTTTCGTTCATGTTTACACTTTTTGTTTGTTTTTGCACATTTTCGTCCGTTTTTGCACGTTTTCGTCCGTATTTGCACATTCCATCCATTTTTGCACGTTTTCGTCTGTTTTTCCACGTTTTCGTCCGTTTTTGCACGTTTTCGTCCGTTTTTGCACCTTTTCGTCTATTTTACACATTTTTTTCCGTTTTGCATGTCTAAAACCGTTTTTACACATTTTCGTTCGGTTTTACACGTATAAAAACTGTTTTTACAAGTTTTCGTTAGTTTTTTCATGTTTTCGTCTGTTTTTGCACGTATCAAAACCATTATTACACACTTTTGTTCATTTTTACACGTATAAAAGCCGTTTTCCATGTATAAAAATGGACGAAAATGTGTAAATACGGTTTTTATGCTTGTAAAAACAAATAAAAGGAGTAAAAACGGACGAAAATATGCAAATACGGACTAAAACGTGTAAAAAGAGACAAAAACGTTTAAAAATGGATGAAAACGTGCAAAAATGAATGAAAACACGCAAAAGCGGACGAAAACGTGTAAAAAGGACGAAACGTACAAAAAACGGACGCAAACGTGTAAAAACGGACGAAAACATGTAAAAACAGGCGAAAACGTGCAAAAACAGGCGAAAACGTGTAAAAACGGACAAAATCGTGCAAAAACGGACGAAAACGTGTAAAAACCGATGAAAACGGGTAAAAACAGACAAAAAACATAAGAAAACCGCATTTTAAACTATTTGCTAACGACCCTTAGTATAAAGGACTAACGACGCAAGTTTATTTTAGTCATATGGGTGAAGTCAGATCAAAATTTGAAAGTACGTTGGTAAAGTAAGGTAATAAAAAAATAAGTGTTTCAACTCGAAAAATTGAAGAAAGTAAGTTGTTATTTTATTGTGTTTACCATAATATCAATTCAATAATTATGAACACAAGATCCAATGATTATGGTGTAAACCATCAAGAAGGTGCAGTAGCATGAGTGCTATAACAAGATTGAATGAAACTTTAACTTCATTGCAAAACAAGATTGATCATGGTGAAGGAACTAGCCAAAGGAGGGACAATCTTGGTGGTCAAAATGGTAGCTAATATGGCAGATTAACCAAGGTGGAGTTTCCCAAGTTTGAGGGAGAGGATGTACAAGGCTGGTTGTATAGATTCAATAAGTTTTTTGAAATGGATCATATTAATGATGATGGCCAAAGGATTCAGTGGGTATCAATGCATGTTTTTGGGAAGGCTCTAAATTGGCACAAACAATTTATGAAAAGGTTTGGTGATGTCATGACTTGGGATGTGTATGAGACACAAATCCAGAAGAGGTTTGAGTTAGTTTTTGAAGATCCAGTTGTGGAATTGAAAAATCTCAACCAGACTATCAATGTGAAGGTATACCAAGATTCTTTTGAAGTTTTGTTGAATAGAGTTGATTTGCCTGAAAATTACACTATTAGTCTTTTCATTGGTGGATTGAAAGAAGAGATTGCATATGTTGTTAGGATGTTTAAACCTACTAGCTTGAATGATGCATTTTATATGTTTAAACTGCAAGCTAGTAATTATGTGTCAAGAAGTACGAGTGTACCACTGTTAACTACTCCTAGGACTAATGTAGCAATTAACAATGGCAATAGGGGTGGGGTGTAACATCCTGTAAAATTCCCAGTTATCAATAAACATTAATCAATAAGTAAACTAATATTACAGTTCACTTAACCATTTTTGCGTACAATTTTTTTATATATATATATTGTGACATGAAACAATATATCATTACGGGATTCACATTTCTTTGGGACGAGCTCACACACGTACCACGATGTTCCAAGTATCACCAAAACACAATATATAATACACAACCCCCTCATCTCCTTTATCCCTTAATGGGCCTAATAAACCAAACCGGACCCTTAATATATTATAAATGGGCCTTAACCCAATCTTAGCCCAATAACCAAATCCAAAAACATAACTAATCTAGTTTATACATGCCGCGACCTCCTAACACTTTGGCTCTATCAATCGCAATCTCGACACACAAGCTATATCACAAATCACATGACTGGATTGAGCTCATGACATAGAATCAAGAACACAAAAATATAAATATAACTTGAAGATTCAAGCATTAAACGAACCTCAAAGTAAATCATACTCGTCACCTATATCTAAAATGTCTAAATTTCCAAAAATGTTCCAAACTCTTTCTAGTGATTCTGATGTGGGCCCAAGTGTTGATGAGCAGGCTATGATGTTTCTGGAGGCCCAAGATCGTGTGACAAAAGGGGCCTCACTAAAATGGGCATAACTTGGGCTACGGGGCTCCGTTTTAGGCGAATTACCAGTCAAATCGAAGCTTGGAACGAGGAGCTCATGATGGGAAACTGACTTTGTCGGTTTCAGAACTTCCGAGCCCCGAAACACTCTATTTTATGAGTTATTTGCATTTTAGTGTTTTTTGGTCTTTTGGACTTTGTTTTGTAATAACTTTCGCCCGTTTGTCTTTTAAGGCCCGTTCGCATTTTGTAGTCCTATTTAATAGTTCCTTTGTAATGTGGGATAATCGGCCCAAGAAATATGAAAAGTGAATTTTGGCGACTTTTGCTAAGAATTATCCTAGTAATCGGTATTCAGTGAATCAACGATTATTGGAAGAGTTGTTCCTGGCACTCGTGTGAATCAACAGGATCAATTTGTGTTATCTTGTTTTAGTACTACATCAGTTGGTATCAGAGCTAAAAGTTCCTGATCATTATGCCTCCAAGGAGGAATAGGAATACTAATGACGTCTATGAGCAAGAATTTGAGCGGCGTCTTATGGCAAGAATGGAGGAGCGAATGGGTCAGTTTGTTGATCAATTAACTGATCAGATGGTTGACTTAATGAATCAAAGAAGGCCTCGTAATCGTAACCATCGGGAAAGTGAAGACGAACAGTCAGAAAATCCATTCGGTGAGGGTGACGGTTCATCTTCTGATGAACAACAAGAAAGGCGACCAAGGCAAAATGAAAGGGAGGATAATAGGCGTTGGGAATCTGGACTGAGGGTCAATATTCCTGAGTTTGATGGGGATACTTTGAATCCCGAGGGGTTCATTGATTGGCTTGTTGCGGTCGAAGAAGTGTTTGAATTCAAAGACATTCCTGAAAACAAGAAGGTTTCACCGATCGCTACCAGTGCGTGGTAGGGCATCCGCATGGTGGCGACAATTGAAACCGACACGGAGAGAGTTGGAAAGCCAAGAGTCACGACTTGGAGGAAGATGAAAAGTGCATGAGGGCCAACTTTATTCCTCATAATTACCAACGGTTGATGTACCAATGTTCTGAGAATCAAACAGGGGCCAAATCATTGAAGATTACACAACCGAATTTTACCAATTAATTGCAAGGAATGATATTCAAGAGACCGATGAACAACTAGTCTCCCGTTACATTGGTGGTTTAAGAGTCCAGATCATGGATTCTGTTAACATGTTTGATCCGGTGACACTTTCAGATGCATATCAACGTGCATTATCTTTTGAAAAACAGAACCGACGTGTGGGAGGTTCCTCTTATTCTGCTATAACAAGTGGTAGTTCTGGTTCGGGTAACGTAACATCACGTTTTGTTCCTAATCAGGCGAGACAGGGTGGTAGCAATACTGGACCGGTTTCTAAAGGGGTTGGAAGTAGTAGCTTGAAGTGTTTTAACTGTGGTGAACCCGGTCACCGACAGTCAGAATGTAAGAAGGCAGGGAAAAGGCACCTATTCGCTGATCCCGATGGCAATATGTATACGTGGGAAGTTGATGACGTGGCTGATGAGGGTTATGAAGAAGGCCCAACATTTGATGAAGATGTTGAGTATGAAGAGGAAGTTGTGAATGGAGATGTGGGGGTAGCTTTGGTGGTAAGGCGCTCTTGCTTAACACCAAAAGTCACATGGCGATGATTGGCTCAGCACAACATCTTTCACTCGACCTGTACTATCTCGGTAAGGTGTGCACCTTTGTGGTTGACCCGGGTAGTTGTGATAATTTGATATCTCAAGAGGCGTTCGAAGTTGGGACCAAGACGAGACCCGCTCCAAACCTTACAAGTTACAATGGCTTAAGAAAGGTGGTGAGGTTCTTGTTTCCAAACGTGTCCTTGTTCTATTTTCATTGGGACAACCTACAAAGATAATGTTTGGTGTGATGTGGTGCCCATGGATGCTTGTCACTTATTTCGGGTAGACCTTGGGAGTATGATCGCAACACAAATCATAATGGGCGAACTAATACTTATAGTTTCCTATTTGATGGTGTGAAGATAACATTGATGCCAAATAAGCCCAAAGAATTAGTTAACAAGCCCATGGGACTTTACTAACCCTTTCCCGTTTGAGGACGAGTTGGAGCAGGAGATGAAGTTTTTGTGCTAATAGGGAAGGAAGTGGTCAAGATAGCGAAATTCCAAGCTATGATTCCTTTACTCAAGGAATTTTCGATGTTTTTCCGATGATTTGCCCGAGGGTTTGCCCCCCTGCGTGACATCCAACATCATATTGATTTAGAGCCCGGTTCACATTGCCTAATAGGCCACATTACGTGATGAGTCCGGTAGAGCATGAGGAATTGCGACGGCAAGTGGAGGAACTTGTTTCTAAGGGTCACGCTCGAGAGTATGAGCCTCAGCCGCTCCTCGCCCTATTGACCAAGAAGGATGGAACATGGCGTATGTGTGTTGATAGTCGAGCCATCAACAAGATTACCGTGAGGCTGTGTTTCCTATCCCTCGGCTTGATGATTTGCTTGACCGGATCGGTGGTGCCACTATTTTCACAAAGTTGGATTTGAAGAGTGGTATTACCAAATCCGTCTTAGACCGGTGATGAATGGAAGACCGCCTTCAAGACTCGTGAAGGGTTGTATGAATGGTTGGTGATGCCTTTTGGTTTGTCAAACGCACCTAGTACGCTTATGCGTGTGATGAACCAATTGCTCGTGCCTTTATTGGGAAGTTTGTGGTTGTTTATTTTGATGATATTCTCATTTATAGTACTTCTTTTAGTGAACATCTTATCCATGTGAAGCGTGTCTTGACTTTACTCGCAAGGATAGTTTCTATGCGACCACAAAGAAATGTGTGTTCATGACCCCTAAGGTTCTGTTCTTGGGGTATGTTATTTCGTGATGGAATACGGTGGATGAGTCTAAAGTAGCAATTGTTCAAGGGTGGCTAACTCAACTACCATCACCGAAGTTCGTAGTTTTCATGGGCTTGCTTTTTATAGGCGGTTCATCCCAAATTTTAGTTCCATCATGGCTCCATTGATGATTGCATGAAGGAAAGTCATTTGTGTGGACGGAGGAGGCATTCGCTTTTGATTATCAAAGAAAAGCTTACTACAAGACCAATTCGGTATTGCCGATTTTCTCAAGTTTTGAGCTTCATACCGATGCCTCAAAGGTTGCAATTGGCGGGGTTCTCATCAAGGTGGTCGACTGCTTCCTATTTTAGTGAGAAATTGATGAGCCAAAGTCTAGGTACACTACTTATGACTTGGAGTTTTATGCTATTGTTCAAGCTATAAAGCATTGGCGCCATTATCATTTCATAAGGAGTTTGTTTTGTTCATCGATCATGATTCTTTAAGGCATATTCGCACTCAAGATAAGGTGTCACATAAGCATGGGCGTTGGTTGGCATTTCTTGAAAAGTTTACTTTGTGGTCAAACACAAGACCGGTGTTACGAATCGGTCGTGATGCCTTAAGCGGGAGGAGTAATCGCTTGTATCTATGAGGTTGATGTTCCGGATCGGATGTCATTCATGAGCGCTAACCATTGACCCATATTTTTACGTTGTTATGTGGTGTGCAATCCGCCAAAACCGATTTCCTTCTACATGATGGTTTTCTTTTCAAAGGAATCAACTATGTATTCCTAATTCTAGCCTTCGCTTGAAAATTATTAAGGAATTACATGGCGAGGACATGTTGGTCGTGATCGCACTTACGGTTGGTGCAAGCTTCTTATTTCTGGCCTACTATGAGGAAAGAAGTGGAACATTATGTCAAGCGGTGTCGTATTTGCCAAGTTTCAAAGGGTACAGCTACTAATGCAGGACTCTATATGCCTTTACCGGTTCCTTTGCAGCCATGGGTTGATATCAGCATGGATTTTGTGTTGGGGTTACCTCGTACTCAAAGGGGTAATGATTCAATATTTGTTGTTGTTGATCGTTTCTCCAAAATGGTACACTTTATTGCATGCAAGAAGACAACAGATGCGATTAATGTGGCCCAACTTTTCTTCGCGATGTATATCGCTTACATGGTTTGCCTTCATCTATTGTTTCGATCGTGACACTCGGTTTCTAAGTCATTTTGGCGTAGTTTGTGGAAGATGGTGAATACTCAACTCAATTTTAGTAGTGCTTATCATCCCCAAACCGATGGGCGATCAAGTTGTTAACCGGTCTCTTGGAAATCTGTTGAGGTGCTTAGTAGGTGATCATGTGAAGTCCCGGGATCGAAGTTATGTCAAGTCGAGTTTGCTCATAATCATGCCGTTAATCGAACCTTGGGTTTAGTCCGTTCCTGTGGTTTATTCGCTCAACCACGTGGTCCTCTTGATTTAATGTCTCTTCCTATTTTCGGTTCTATTCCAAAAAGTGCAGGATTTTGTTGAAGGGTTACATGAAGTTCATAAGGCTGTTCATGACAACTTGGTTCGAGCTAACTCAAAGTACAAGCAAGATGCTGATCAAAAGAGGAGGCATGTGGATTTTGAAGTAGGTGACTTTGTATGGGCTGTTTTAACTAAGGATCGTTTCTCGGTTGGTGAGTATAATAAATTGTCCGCTAAGAAAATTGGCCCATTGGAAATTGTTGACAAAATTAACTCCAATGCTTACCGTTTGAAATTACCGAGCCATATACGATGTTCAGATGTGTTTAATGTGAAACACTTGTTGCCTTACTATGGTGATTCTTCTGATGATGATCTTGCTGTGAATTCGAGGACGAATTTTGTCTACCCAGGGGGGAATGATGTGGGCCCAAGTGTTGATGAGCAGGCTATGATGTTTCTGGAGGCCCAAGATCGTGTGACAAAAGGGGCCTCACTAAAATGGGCATAACTTGGGCTACGGGGCTCCGTTTTAGGCGAATTACCAGTCAAATCGAAGCTTGGAACGAGGAGCTCATGATGGAAAATCGAAGCTTAGTACTTAAAAAGGTTTCCTAATCATATTACTTGACCTCACAACCTGTGCTCGACTCAAATGTGTTTCCCTAACACATTTGGTCATGTTAGAATGTTGTATAGACTATTTCGAGACCCTACGAACCAAACGAGCTAGTAAATATGTTCCACTTGATCTCATATGCTAACCAAGGCTTCCAAAAACCCCTTGAACTCTTGTAACATTTATTTGGTCACATTGTAATATTACTTAGACCCTAAGTAACCAAATAAAATCCCACAAGGTCGGTTCTAGCTTACTCACCCCCTAAACTGATTTCCAAACTCTTTCACACTCAAACACTTGCAAACCAACTTGCCAATGTACTCAAGTACCTCTAGTACCTAGCTACCCTTCCCCATACCTTATCTAAATCTTCCAAGCATCTAATCTTCCCAACTTGATCATATTCGGTATATAGAAACCCCCATGCAACTTATTCAAACGTAAAACACATAACTATCACTTTCACAACCTTTTTCCAAGTCACTTTCGTACGAAGGAAGGGCTAAGATACTAGGAGATAGAGTACGAGCACAAGCCTTCCACGAGTTCCTCTTGAGTCTTTGCTAGGTGGTCAATCGAGCTACAAACCCCACACGTCGAGTACTAGTCTCACAACCAAGTTCTTCCCACCCATTTGTGGTGTGGTAAGCATACTCTCAACACTTAAAATATTTTTCATGTTTTTAAGTCTTATATCTCATGTACGAACCCAACAAGCTTTCCTTTGATTTTTCTATGTTCTTGTAATGCAAATACCTATATTAAACGACCCTTTGATTCTTGGTAATGTATGGTTTGGAGTATAAAACTTTTTGGTAACATATAACTAACATTACACCATTTCTATAACACGATTCTAAGTTACCTTGGCCCTAATCCTAAAATTATCTAAGCCATGAACCTAAACAGAAAGTGTATGTCGGCTAAGAAATGGGTTGGCCAAACCACCTTTAAACGCGTACTAGGTCAGACAAATGGCTTGAATCAATTCTTTATAAGCCAGATAAATAAGTTGTACCAAAGAGACGCCCTAATAAGCTCATTTGATCACTTATTAAGCTTTTAACCTAAGCCACTTCGTCACTGTTTTATTAACATAATAAACGGCTAATAGGCCTTAAGGCCCATAAGTAGTTTCAATAAGCTGGGCGAATAAGCAGTTCCAAAAAAGTTTTAACTTGTTATTTTTTACCTAATTTGAGCCCAAGTGAAAGCCCAAACAGCCCCAAGCCCAATGGGCCTTTCGAAATGTTAACAGGCCTTGAATTGGACCTTTAAGGCCCAATAACCATAAAATAAGCTATAATCCGAAAATAAGTAGTTAAACAAGCTTGAATAAGCTGTTATAAGCTTATTTGAGTAATAAAAATGTTAAACATTGAAAACTATGAGTTTTGGACTAAATATGCAAAGTTTACTCATTTCGGGTTAAAATGTAACTTTTATAAAGTTAGGGTAAAAACTTTCACATTGATAACTTGAAGTTATAAACTGAACATATGAATAGTTTGAGTATAAAAATGTAATGTTTTAAAAGTTTAAAGGTTTAAATTGTAAATAAATACCATTTTAGACTATAAATGCAAAATATATAACTTTAAGGTTAAAAGTGTAATTTCCTACAAATTAGTGTCAAAACTGTCATTTTATTAACTTGAAAGCATAAAATGAATATTTGGAAATTATGAGTATTAAAATGTCATATTTGAATAGTTTCGGTTAAGAATGTAAATATATTAAAGTTATATACTAAAAATGTAAATGTTCTACTTTTAGGGTTGAAAATGTAAATATATATAAGTTGAAGGTTATTTCAATAACTTTATTATGATATTCACGCACTAATATTTTATAACATATACCCTAAGGAAAATATCGAGACGATTACGTAGAAACTATAAAACTGAGAATACGTATATAAATAATATGATAAAGCTTTCAATGGATAACTTGTCATCCACTAATTCTTGAAAAAACAATATCTACTGGAACTAATAACATGAAAACAAGTTAACAATATAAATATATTGTTTTTGTACTTTAAGCATTTTAAGCATATCAAGCCAACCTTACCATAATCCGGTTCATTTCTCGATGCTATTTCTATTACTCGCACCAAGTCAAACTTGAAACTATCAGAATCTCAGACTTCCATATTATTCAGGTCGTATGTTGGATCCATTCCCACATTGCATTTGACATCACTTACTTTGTCTACTATCACCAAGGTGAGCTCATAGTCCCACTTTTATCTGCTTTTCAAACTCGTGAGAGATACATGCTACAAACCTGAACACAAATATTTTTTGTATGCTATGACTGATTGATATTTGTCTAAGTTACCATTATTGCCAAAGAGTCCCTCATATCATGAACAATTAATCACTTGCGAATGAACGTGAATACAGTGAATAGATCTATTGGCGGTTGACAACCCATTTGAGTTAGCCGAAATGGTGACTAAATGCACTATATTTGAGTAAACAATAGGAATATGGCAAATTCATACACGAGGGCCTCTTATTTACACCATTTATGGTGCTTATTATTTATATCATTTCTATGATATCACACACGTTAACGTTTGAGTGTCATGAGACTTAAAGCAATATACTAAACTGCAATATCATTGATTTCTATTATGAATTGTATCTCTATACAATTATACGAACTGGAATAATTTGTGTTCAACTGATTATTATACTTAAATGCTATGGATTCACTCAACAACTTTGTTGACTTTTTAGCATGTTTATCTCAGGTAATTGAAGAAGCATTCAAGGTACGGAGTGGGCAATAACTGTTGGTTTTTGGTGTTAAATAAACTATCATTCATTTTAAACTATTTTGTATCTTTCGCAATGTGCAAAACTATGGAATCTCTTTTGTAGGGGTGTTCAAAAAAACCGTGAAACCGACAAACCGATCCGAACCGCTCAATCCGAAACCGAAGAAACCGTAACCGATAAAAATCGAAACAAAAAAAACCCATTTATTACGGATCGGTTTTGGTTTTTAAATTCAGATATCCGTGTTTAACCGAACCGAACCGTATATAATATACATGAAGGTTTTTGACTAAATATTAAAATAATATTACAAGTATCGGTTATATTATTACACTACTCTTATTGTATAACGACTTTTTTGCTCTTAACGTACACGTTTACTAAACATCTATGTGTGAAAATAGATTAATGTGTTTGTAACATATAAACGTTGAAAAAATATTTTTTGTTAATGTGTCATGTATGTTTATTTGAACGTAATTACTGTGACGGAATAATTTTAATATGACTTTAGTCTATTTAATATTATTTAATATACTAAAATTGCGTTTTACCTTTTAGATCATGTTATTATTCATACGTTTAAACTTGTTTAAACGTCTAAAATGGTTAACCGTGAACCAAACCGCGGATAACCGCTCATTTCGGGTAACCGCATGTCTGGTTACCCGCCTAACACGGTTCGGTTTCGGGTAGTAAATTGAATTACCCGCCCCGTGATGGATAGTTAAAATATCCCAACTAACCGAACCGAACCGCCCCATGAACACCCCTACTCTTTTGTACTTGAATTATTAAATGAAGGATAATGATTTATAAAACGCCTTTTTGAGTCGTTTTCTATGATTATGAGTATGATCCTCTACGTGATACCCCGATTAGTCTTTTGTTGCTAAATTGAGATTTTGGGGGTGTTACATGGGGGAAATGCCATAAGGCATGCTAATACTTTGCATGTACAGAGCTCTAGTGTTGTACCAAACAAAACTTATAAGAGACGGACTCGACAAGAATTGGAAGAAAAAAAGGTAAAACATTTATTGTGATCAGAGATACAGTCCTTGTAACAAGTGTAGTGGACAGTTATATTCTTTGGAGGTGAGTGCTTGTGATGAGGATGAAGATTGTGTGTTGTCTGAACAAGGGGTGGTAAATGAAGCATAAAATGAGGAAGATATTGGGCCACAAATTTCCCTCAATGCTATGACTGGAATACCAAGCTACTAAACCATAAGGGTAAACAAGTATGTTGGTAAGCAATTGCTGCACATTTTGGTTGATTCAGGAAGTACACATAACTTCTTAGACCTAAGTACCGCTAAAAAGTTAGGATGTAAGATGAGAAATATGTGTCCATTACAAGTGTCAGTGACTAATGGACAAGTGATGTCAAGTATGTATGAATGCAAGAATTTTCATTGGGAATTTCAGGGTCAAACCTATGATACTGATGTCAAAATTTTACCTCTAGGAGGTTGTGAGATGGTGTTGGGAATACAAAATTTTACCTCTGGGTACCATTCAGTGTGATTTTAAAATTTTGGTGAAGGAGTTTGTAAAGAATGGTAAGAGGTGTGGATTAAGGGGTACATCACAGTCAACTTTGCAGTGGATGATGGGTAATGATGCAGGTTTTACTAACCAGGTTTTAATATTTATAATGTCTCGTTATACCTACGGTCTACCCTAATGCACTAACGGGCAGTGTACCCGGTCGTGTGTAGTGTAGTATTCGGTAAAACTGAGGTCGTCCCAAGAGCTATGTGTGTGGATAAATACTAAGTATAGGTGTCACAGATTTTAAGATGGTTTTGATATCGAATTAACTAATTAACTACTAAAACAAATAAAGGCAAAGGTGTAATCAATAGAGGAGAGTGGTGCTAACCTAGTTACTCATCCTAACTAGTAATGTTTACGTCTAATTACTTCCAATTACTTCAGGTGGGGTCAAAGTTGAGAGGACATCATTTGGTCGATTCGCCTAACCTATCATCAAAGATGCCACCATCGGAGAAGTCAGTGTCCCTCAAAAGTCCAGTTTTCCGGTCCCTAAGCCGAGTCATTAAGTTCCGCTACATGCTAGACTTATAATAGTGAGTGCCTCGGCGCTAGCATCTTAGACACTCACCCCTAATTCTTAAGTTCATCAAAACGGTAGGTGATCGGTTGGTCAAATCGCACAAGTAAAAGGGCCGTCGGTTGGTCATATCTTACCCTTCCGTCTCGACCGCTCACCTAGGGTTGGTTGGTCATATCTCCTAAGCAACTAGCCTCTACCGCCATTCAAAACTACCGAAACAAGGGTAGCTACCAATAAACTATGCATGCATACACTTAGAAATAATTATACGGAAGTAATGTAAACGCAAATAAAACAATTAAGGAATCATAACTAGGCCAACACCAAGAGGTGCTTAGCCGCTCATATTAACCATACAAATCAATTCAATGTTTAATGTTACGAAATACATGAATCGAAAGTAAAGAAAAGATAAAAAGCTAATGCTTATCGTATAGGAGTGATTTCTCCCTTGGAGACAGCTATGTATGCTCCTCTAGATCTGCCTTTGGCTTCTTCTCACGTTCTCTGATTGTTGTGTGTGAAATGGGATGCTCTGAAATGCTGAAAATCGTGGGGTATTTATAGGCCAGATCTTGGTTACGGCGTAACTAATAAAATAGTTACGCCGTAACATATAACTGTTGGAGTATGCTCGTGTCATAATAAATAATTATATGGCTAGTCATATGTGAGCCTATGGGGTCACACACATATACACTTAGACACCATTATCATAATGTATTTATCGTATTTACATTATGTATAACCTTTGTTACATAAGGGAGTTAAGTGGAGTATTTGGACTTTGAAGGGCTTAAAGTGTAACTTAAGATTTGACATCAATTAGCATTAATGCTAATTGATTATTATTGATGATCATTGATGTTGATTGAAGGTTACATTAGGACTTCATTATCCCCTCCCCCCTCTCTCTCTTTGGACGTCCAAAATACACACACACTTTAGGGTTTGTGTTTTTTGGTTTTTCTCTCCTTGATAATACTAGGTGTAGTCTTTTGCAAGGATTGGTGAAAAGGTTAGACTAGCATCAAAGGGTGATTGCTTGACGTGTAGTGTGTTTCACACATTGGGAAAGGCCAACCTAATTGGTCTTTTGGTTTCTTGATTCCATTCGTGGTGGTCGTTGGTGTCTCGTTACCGGAATCACGCTACAAAGGTATAAACCTTATCTATGTTTTATTTGATTGATCATATGGCAATATGGATCCGTTGTTGGTGATGATTCCGCTGCGTTTATTTGATATATATATATTTATTTTTTTCATCATCACCTATAGTGGTATCAGAGCCATCATATGTGCCATATGATTATCGGGTATCTTGAAAAAATGGTCAAAACGCGTGTTTTTAAGTGTTTTTGTAACCACTTTCAAAACAGCCCGAGGGCTCCATTTTCATGGATTAAGAATGTTATAAGTAATATAAACATCTGTGATTTTTGGTCCTATGGCCATTGGTTTCGCATTTGTTAATTAAACAATGTGTTGATGACGCTAAAATGGCTTTAATCGCGTTGTTTTAATCGATTCTTGAAACGATTTGAAAACAGCCCCTAAGGCTTAATTTTCTGTGGTAAAATGATTTTTAGAAGGTCTAATTTCAGTAGGTTTGAGAACCTAAATCCATTTTACTCGCGTACCAATCGGGGTTTTAATTCTTGTTGATTATTTCTTCGATTCGTTGGCTAATTCTTTTATTTCATGCTATTTAAATTGTTCCCATGGCAAATACATGCATGTTTGCTCATGGGATTAGCCAACACCTTGTTATGTTCATAATTTTATGGTATTATTATGTGTATATGCAAAGCCGATGAAAACCTAGACCACTTGTGCTATGAATGATTGTGATTGTCGTTAATTTCTTGTTATTTGGGGTTTGCCATTGTTTCGCTTTTATGTATGAATTTTAATTTGGTTTTGCCATTGTTTGGGCATGTTACAATAGATAGATAGTAGATTAGTTGTATTTTACATTCTATATATTGTAACCGATGCTGGAATGGAATGGCGAAGCATAAAAGACATAAAGACGCAAAATGGCTGCTCGTACAAGCTGCAGTAAACGGCGTTTCCGATGATTGGTGGCGTATTTTTAACCAAATTTTTTGCAGGTAGACAACTCATGGGCCCACAACTTTGTAGTTTGGTGCTAAGCTCGGGGATGACTCCTTCTAGGCCATTTGGGCCTCCGAATGCAGAAATTCTGGGCTGGCAGATTCACTTTTCATGTGCATTATGGGCTTCTACTTGTCCTTGCTTGGTCTTGGAGCAAGTGGGAGTCCTCCGTGTGGTTGTGGTTTATGTCCCTAGATGACTCTTGGTTCTCGTGATGGCTCACGAGACCAAGCATAGGTTCTTTCATCGGTTGAGGCTTTGCATATTGTGGTTGTGTGTTGGTTGTTTGCTTATTATGTATGTTGTGAATGTATATAACTTGCAAATAGTTTTCTAAAACTTAAAATGCAACACAAACCATTTTCAAACTAAATCTTATGATTTAGTTTAACTAAGTTTAAATATGGATTTAACTTAAAATCATTGTTTTAATAATAACACTTAACTTGTTATGTATGTTATTCGATTTATGTATTGTCCTATCTCTATTATAATCCACATAGGTTCTATATTAGACTTGAAAATGGACAACTTGACACACATAAATTAAAACAATGATTAGACTTAAGTTAAGAAGAGTTTTTAACTTGTGCTACGAAGAATGAATGCATGCTTTTTTCGTACATTTTTTTTTGATTCACATCATAATATTTTACCCGTCACAAATTTAAGTCATGCCGTCCAATCGCTTGAGAACACTTGCAATTACTTTTTGCCTATGCGTGGGACCTAGGTTGAATTGTAACCCAAGGTGATTATTGTCTAAGCGTGGGACCTAGATATATTTTCGCACGTTCTCAAATTGGATGACTTAATCGAGTTAAGCGGTGAGACCTTGACCCGAGGCAAGGATGGGACTAAACATGCCTACTTGACACTAGATGCTTGTTCACTAGTGCCATGAGTCCCATAAGGATCTAAGAGTTGCACATGCAATGCAATTGGTGATCGTCGCCTACCAATTGAATCTACTATTGCTAGCAGATCAACTGATGTGATAGTAGAAGCACAATGTGGATCTTAGCCTTTTTTCGTAAATTAATTGTGTTAAACATGGGGTAATTAATTTGTAAAAGGATAATTATCGAAAATACTAAAAATTGAACTTTGTAAATTCATATTTAATGATATAATGCATCACATCCGTAAACAAAAGTTTGTTCTTTTCTTGTTAAAAAGACAAACTAAGTACTTCTTTCCTTGTAAGAAAGAGACTTGTTCCTATTTGTTTTCTTTATGAGGAAATACAATAATAGGAATATTTGAATTGTCCTAATTCTAATCAAACTCAAAGCACACCTACTCTAGAAATCGTAATGTCTTGCAAAAGTCAAAACGGTTAAGTATGGTTGCACATCTTATTCTTTCAAGTTTGTTTTATAACCCTAGTTTCGGTTCTGAAACATTGAAGTAAGATGAGATATTTGGATAACTAGAGAACACGTTTTCTATAGCTACCAAAATAATATGAGTTTTAATTAGAAGATGGAAATATCAATAAACCGCAAAATGGTAAAGACAATTACTAGCATGATTACCTAGCAATTATCTTAACCCAATAAACCTAATAAGGTACTACACACCCTTGTGGTAAAATAGACCTTATGGAGGAATTGCATGCCTATTTTCAAGTTAAAATATCAATGATGGCTAGCCCGTCATCTATATGTTAGAACTTGATGCACTTCATTGAATATCTAAGTACATGTTTACTAGTCCAAGTGACTCACATTAGCAATAATGTGTAGATATTCAAAGAAAGAAGGAAAGTATCCAATTGACACTCAGTCTCCACTGGTGACATAACATTTATGATGTTGTATAATCCAATGGGAGCTATGTGACTTTAATCTCGGTGACGAAACACATGTAATGTTGTCTAATCCGATGGGAGCCGTAATCTTTATTACCTTGCAGGTTGCCCATATTATTTCTTGATTGTCTTGAAATAATACATTACTTTCCACACGTGAAGCATCATAGTTTTTATAAGAACCATTGCATTAATTTTATTAGATAACTTGTCGCGTTCCTGATGTTGCTTCCTGAAATGTTATCAATAAATTATTATGCATAATTCATTATTAAAACAATAAAGTTCTACATATCTATATTTTGATTTTGTATGAAATCATATCTGTGACACTGTCATATTACGCATGATGTTGTGCCGTGCACAAGTGGGAGAAATCTTCATTGTGTGCAAGATACAACATATAACAATATGACTAATAGTTTTCTTGACGCAAGGTAAGAAAACTAATATTCTACTAGGACTTCTACACATAAAATGTAAGTTGCCCTAATTAGAACAAATGTCAAGATAATATGAAAAGCTACTTCAACATATTCACCGAATTGTTCAGTAAATATGATTATGTATTATTGTAAATTCATAATCTTGAAGTATGAAATTAACTTGAAATTACTATTGAGGCCAAGAGTCGGCATTCTAAATTGCTTTACTTGAATATGTTTAGGTCTCTTGTAAAGACTTAAACATCAAGTCTGTTAATTGTTGAAAGACTTATAACGTAAAGTAAGACGTTAACTTGTTATGTATTCTTGTTAAATACATGTACATGAAGTCATTAAATTATAAATGACGTATGACGTATAGTAATATATTAAATGTTTATGTTTTCTAGTCAAAACATGCACATGAAGTTATTGACTTGGTCAACGACTTGTAAATTAAGTATGCAATAGGCTGAAAACACTATTGATGCCATCTGGTTTGACTTGGTTGGCAGATACGTAAGCCAAAGAGTATAAGTTCATCTAATGAGTTGTGGGATAGTCTCACAACATCAATCCTCATGGAATACCACATTATTATGGTATGTCCATCATGGAAAATCAAACTCTATTGATATTGTTTGATCTTTGATGACTTAAACTCTCTTACCTCCAAAGTTATTAAGGTTAGAAAATTGAATGTGCCATGGGTACACTCAATATGGTTCCAATCTGGAAGGTATTTAAGACACCATTGTGTTATGGAATGGGATGAATTCCATTATGTCTTGATTGAAGTTCTTAATTTGTTAAATACCTTAGAGTAAGTAATTAACAAACCAGAGTCAAGAACTACTAATGTATTTTGGATGTCCCAATTGAAAACAATTTATTGTTTCTCAAGATGTTGTGTATCTAGAGATTAGTCTCTATGTACAAAGCAAGTGGGAGCACCTTTAGATCTTGAAGTTGTTCAAGAACTAATATACACAACCTTCTAGGTACACTTGCTGATGTCACACTAAGGTTGAACATGCATATGTTAAACCATAGTATGATATCTCTCATTCATAGATCCGGAAGGAAACTTCTTGCACCTGAATGATATAGTCTTATATCAATGCTAAGGGATATAAGTTAGAGGGTCATTGTGAACCTGCTAACTAAGAGCTGCATTATCAGATTGTGAATCTGATGAATGGCTCAAAACTATGAATGATAAGATGCAGTCCGTGGAAGACAATCACTCATGAAGCTTGATTGATCTCTTACCAATCAGTTAGACTGTGAGGTTAAAAATGAGTTTCTCAATGAGAAGACTCAAAAGGACAAACTTGTACACACATTTTAATTCACGAGTAGTGAAAGGAGCTACTCATACTCAAGAAATTGACTATGATTAAATCTTCCTACCGTAATTATTAAATGTATAAAGATTATGAATTGTCATACTTATCTTCATGTAAATGAAATGTGACAATAGGATTTCAAAACTCTTTTCTTATTGAATACATTTGCGAGGACGATGTGTATTCAAAAGGGTTTGTGAATATATATAATCTTTATTATGTCTACAAGATACAAGAATCCAAGTGTGGATTAGATCATGCATCTCGAGCTAAGATCTTTAGTTTACCATAAAATCATTAATTTGATTTTGATTAAAATAAGATCGAGACGATGTACACTAAGAGCAAGTGGGAGCTTGTATTTATTTTCTTAAATCTCATATGTTGATAACGTATTAGAAACATTATTCCATCTAAGCTAGAATTTATTCCTTAGTTTGGAATGTAGTTTCTCATGAGAGTTTTAGAAAATAAAACATGCAACCTTGTTACATATGTTTGTTTGAATAAACATAAGCGGTTATTAAGTCGACACAATATGAAACATTATTGAGGGAGTCTCAATAATCAATCTTACGATGAGATTGAAAGCATGAATAGAAACCTTAAGTTTAACTAAAGGATTCATTATGTATATCATATTGTGCATTGGACTAATTATATCATTTGCATGAATGCAAGATGATTGATAACAACAAATATCTAAGTGAATTTCATTAGATAATTGTTAAATGAACATTCTAATGGACCTACAAAGGACCAAATATATGTTCAACATTTACGGATATTTGAGGATCTTTGTTCTGTTTGCATACATTGATGCTTATTTAACTGAAATGATGCTCAAACCTAGTCATGGTAGCATATCATCATGAATGATGACATTGTTGACTAGATGTTCTCGACTGAGAGCATTAATGCATTATACATTAAAAGAATAAGAATACTTTACAGTTTGAGAAACTGTTTAGATGAATGTCTAAATTAGGTGTTTTGCTAGCTTCAAACACCCTATGGAATGCATTGTTGCAATACTCGTATTGTACTTGAATGCACACATACAAAAGCACAATCATCATACCTTTCATGGATTTTGAAACAAGTATTCTCAAGGTTTACTCAGATGACTACTTGTTGTCTTGAACAACATAATTTGATCATGGTGGGAACACGGTTTCCGATCTATATGTAGTCTTATGCATATCATTTATAGTATTTGGATAATGGAATGCTAAGCGGTTTATATTTTATAATGAATTGATTTAATGGTTATTATCGTTTTCATTTATATCAACTGTATTCTATATTTGCATGTTTAAATCCATGAATGATTTTCTTCATTCAAAACTTGTCCATTGTCGGTTGTGATGCGGAGTACCATCAAATTAAGACAATTGTGAGTGTGTTGGTGACCTTTTTGCCAAACTCACATGTTGTTCATGGTGATGAGCATTGGAGTGACCCAACCTACGAGCATTCACTGCATGGATCGGCGTCAAATAGTGAATCTCGAAAATGGTTATGTCTATTATCCTTAGACTTGAGATGCAAGCAGGTCTTGCATGTGTGGAGTTTTATTCCTTGATATGGTTAAACACTGTCCTGAACAAGGTAGTTATAAAGGCCACTATCGGGAATGATTTGAAGCACATGAATGACACGTGCGATCAAAATAGGATTTGTTCCTCCACATGGTTTGGAGTTAGATACTATTGGGCCCTCGATGATTTGAGCAGATGTTTGTATGGCGTACCCAAATGAGATTAAGATGAATCTTAATTCACTTGGTAATCTTGTTCAATATCAAGATCGAGAACATAATAGTTGAACAATTAGAATGACTTTTGATCCATGTCTAATATTCAACATGGTATACGAAACAAAGGGATATATGACATATAAACCATTTAATGAAATGTTTGAGAAACCGACCTCACATATCACTAGGGGCATTGGCGTGTTGCTAGCGCTAACCATTGCTTGTATAATTACTTGTCTATTATGACGTCGCAAGTGGGAGCTGTTGGAGTATGCTCGTGTCATAATAAATAATTATATGGCTAGTCATATGTGAGCCTATGGGGTCACACACATATACACTTAGACACCATTATCATAATGTATTTATCGTATTTACATTATGTATAACCTTTGTTACATAAGGGAGTTAAGTGGAGTATTTGGACTTTGAAGGGCTTAAAGTGTAACTTAAGATTTGACATCAATTAGCATTAATGCTAATTGATTATTATTGATGATCATTGATGTTGATTGAAGGTTACATTAGGACTTGATTATCCCCTCCCCACCTCTCTCTCTCTTTGGACGTCCAAAATACACACACACTTTAGGGTTTGTGTTTTTGGTTTTTCTCTCCTTGATAATACTAGGTGTAGTCTTTTGCAAGGATTGGTGAAAAGGTTAGACTAGCATCAAAGGGTGATTGCTTGACGTGTAGTGTGTTTCACACATTGGGAAAGGCCAACCTAATTGGTCTTTTGGTTTCTTGATTCCATTCGTGGTGGTCGTTGGTCTCTCGTTACCGGAATCACGCTACAAAGGTATAAACCTTATCTATGTTTTATTTGATTGATCATATGGCAATATGGATCCGTTGTTGGTGATGATTCCGCTGCGTTTATTTGATATATATATATATTTATTTTTTTCATCATCACCTATAATAACTTCTTCGTAAATTGCACTAGATCTGCTAGTTACGGCGTAACCTTAGAAGGGGTTACGCCGTATTCTTCAATAAATCTTGGTTACGCCGTAGTTGATGCATGAGTTACGGCGTAATTATCAGCGGCGTAGATCCTCATTTGACCTAATATGGTTACGTCGTAATCTTTGGGAGAGTTACGCCGTAATCTTCGATAAGTTGGTTTTCGAGCCACGCTTTTAGTTACGGCGTAATGTTTCAATAAACTCTCCAATTCGCGTCTCTTTAGCTCCAATGCTCGTAATTTACATGAAAGTGAAATATAATAGAAAACAAGCGTAAATCCATATAAATGATATAAATTACAAGCATTAACGGGGGAAATTTGTAACATATTGGTTTTCATAAACACATCAAATAACAATATATGGGTCGAATATGAGTAGGTTATAGAGAGAGAAAGTAGAAGATGAGAGCCTTTCTAAAGAGAGAAAGTAAACAAAAGAAAGAAAGTTAGATTGAGTGAAAGGTCAAACCGTCTATCTTGGGAGGTAGAGGGTATTTATAGTTACATACTACACGTCCTCCTTCGGACTGTGGATCAGGCATACAATGGGTAAAGACCCGTCCTTCCTCCACGGTATTACATAAACTAATAACTAAGCTAATAACTAACTAATAACTACTAAATAACTTAAAGTCTACGAGCTAAGATATGCTAAACAATAATTGGGGTGACCGACATTTCCTTATGGAATTTACAATTCCTAACAATCTCCCCCTAAGGGAGGTCACCCCATGATTTACATTTTGAATCCAACCAATCTATCTTTGTCTTTATGCTCGAGCTCGTAGACTTCAATTCTTCAATGTCCGCAGTCTTTGTGCTTTAGCAGTGATTCTTCAAAGTCCAAATACTTTGTACTTTTAGTGGAGGTCTTTGAGCTGATGCACGTGTAGATGATTCTTTGAGCCAGTTTTGAGATCATCAGCCACAACAAATCTTTGACTCATCCTTTGTTGTATCTCCATTATGTGAAGTTGTGACTTTCGGACCGACATGCTCATATTTTGGATCATGATATCTTCTCATCAGAGTTGCGGAAGCTTTTGTTGATTCATAATATTTCCAGCAGCGTAGCAGAAGCACGGATTGAAAATATCAGAGCCAGTTGATGAAGATATGCACCTATCATGATTTCTGTAGAAGTGAATGTAAAGTGTGAGCATGCGGCTATGGATTGACTCCTCAATATCGATCACCGCAACCGTCGGGTGTTCCTACATACAACAGCTTAGCAATAAAGCGCACGAAAGTGTCTTTGATCACTTCGTTGAATTGAGGTACACGCCCACGGTTCCCGTTGATCGATACAAATCTCGCCCATGATCGGTATGATTCAAGAATCTCCTTGAGAGGGTTTCGCTTGCTCTAGCCGTTCTCAAACCGGAACATCTCAAAGAAGACAACATGGAGTGAGTGAACCAATAATTGAGATTCATCGATTGATGAAAAATTGATTTGAAAACAATCGTGTATTGCTTAGAAGAAAGAGTTTTGCAATACGACGAAGGTTTTATGAGAAAGATCAATTTTCAATCAGAAATACTTTTTGTATTTGAAAAAGAGTACACATTCGATGTGCAAGAGAAAAGAAGATTTGCACATCGAACGGTTTTTCCAAAAGTATTCGTCAATTCATTTCCTGGACCAAGGTTGATTCAAGAATGAATCGCCCCATCGTTTCTATCTAGTTATCACAAGCTTGATCTTTTGGAAAGATCTCACATGTCACCCACCAAGAGCTTGTTTGATGTTGGCTCTAGAAGGATTTCCATCTTCATTGTGAATATTTTTACATATCACTCAGATGTTCTGGCAATACCACAAGGATAATGCATAGGACTCTCAATATATACTTACTTTTCACATTGTGTGAAACAGCAAGTCTTCATTAATTTTGTGTCCTAATGAGATATTGTGGATGATCTCTTGGCTCTAGACTCAATTGTGCACATTTGGTTTCTTATGCCGGAGACTAGGGAGAGGGTCTCCTTCTTCAATATCAACAGTCTCTAATAGAAAGTCGATAGATTATGTAGGTTCCCCGTGAGAATGAAACAAGTCCTTTTAAGAGGAACTTGAGTAGCTTGGGAAGATTAGTGCGGTCGTCCATTGGGTCCATGACGTCTTGTCTTCAATACCGGTGTTACCTTAGTAACCACCACTAGCATATGAATTGAACCGGTTTCGCCTAAGGTTGAAATAATGGAGGCTATTTATTTTCACCCTTTTACATTCAATTCTTTTCATTCTTCAACCCCTTCAGAGCTTACCGAGACTTCATTACTAGAACCTTGTTGGGTTTGTTCCAGTACTAGCTCTGTCTCAGTCGGCACTCTTCCCATATTCTTATTTTTCTCCCTTTTTTTTCATCATACCTAAGGACTCTACACTATCTAGTGGATTGTCCCTGGGTAGATCCCTCCGGCTCTGGCGGGATCGTGGGAACAAATACCTAACCTAACCATCCTTATAACACCATGCATAAAGTAAATTGGTCGGTCTTTTGGTATTGTTCTTTCCTTCTTGAAACCAATTGAAAAATCATTTGGAAAACCAATCAAGGTACTTGTGATATAATATCAAAGCATTTTGTACCTCAATTGTTTTTGATCTTTTAGAAATGCTCTATGATTTTGAAATTGTTTAGCACATGGAGGCAAGGGTTCATTGAAATGATTTCTTGATCACAATTTCCTTTAGAAAAAATCCATTTGAATTTCTTTGGTAAATTCTCCCCCTCAATATGTGCGTAGGATATTTGATATCATTTTATCACATAGAGGAAAGAGTTCTTTTAGAAGTACATCCACGATCACAAAAGCCATTAAGAAACCATTAGAAAATCAATCAAGGTACTTTATGTTGAAACATAGAAGCTTATGTACCTTGAGAGTTTATTTTCTTTTGGAATGCCCCCCCCCCTCAATATGTGCTTCGAGATTCGAAAGCGTTTAGCACATATAGGGGAGCAGCATGCACTTTTGAATCAAATCGATCACCATTTATCAGATTTCATTATTAAATCACAAATTCTCCCCCGATCAAAGATATCAAACCCTTTGAGATTTTGGATCCCAAGTGATTTAATAAGGTTTAGAAAACATGGGAGAAAATGTGGCCAGGTTTAAATACTCATCTAGTTTTTGGATAAATGCTCCTCCTCACTCATGTGCATCATATATTGAAATCGTTTGGCACATGGAGGCAGGAGTGCCTTTAAAGGACTAAAACCAATTCCATTTAAATAGATAAGAGATTTAAATCACTATCTCTCCCCCGATCAAAAATTTCAAACCTCTTGAGATTTGTGATCCCAATTGATTTAAATTATTTAGAAAATTTTAGGGGAAAGACGTGGCTTGATTTATTTTTTTGAAAAATGACTGATAGGGATCAATATAAGACATTAAAGATTGTTAGTGTCAGGTATGATAGTTTTAAGAGATCTTTAAGTAAAATAAAACAATTTCACAATCAAACAAGAACAGAAAAGATTTCGTTTTGAAAGATCTTTGAGTTTTAAAGACAATCATACCATGACATAACATTAAATTTTTAAATCACCACTTATTTAGCACAAACGGACTTGATAGATGAAATATCATTTGAAAATATTTTATTTTAAATCACTCTCCCCGTCAATCAATGACCGAATTCGTTGATTGAGTGACTTAAGTTTTGATAAAATGAAGTCCAATGATTTCCAAAATTTAGTACAATTTATTTTCAAACAAATATTTTTCCATTTTCAAAAACAATAATTTTAAAATTGTTTTGTCAAAAATGGTATCTACTACTTGTCCTGCACAAAGATACGTTAGATGGTTAAGATGCTTATGTTGTTGCTGTAAGGCTGGAAGAAAACCGTCTGCTGATGTAGTGAGACCTCTGACGTTGCATTTCTCATGCCAACTTTCCATAGAGGTCCAATTAAGCTCTGTTTCTTTATTTGTCGACTCAAGAAATAGTTGCCCTTTCCTTTCGGCATCCAATCATAATCATTGTGGGATCCGGATCGGGAACATTCTTTTATACCATGATATCTGCATATGTTAGTGAACATACATACAGAGATATGGTGGTCGACATCACCAAACAGCAATCGACTAATAAAAGTCAATCCAACATATCAATCAGATCATGTAAGGTATGTGAATAATGTGTTTATCAAACTCTAATCATCTAATCCTAACAATCATATCCTAGGCACCTAGTCCTTTGACGTAGGTTAACATGTTTTACATTGAAGTATATAGGATAATTAGATAAGCCCGTTAGATTATATAAATTTGAAAACATTCTCCCCCTCAATCAATGACTTATTTTCTGAAAAGTTTAAAAGTGAAGTCATTGATTGAGTTTGCAAATTATATAAAACTCGATTCGATTGATTTTCAAGGAACTCATTTACCACCATTTTGTTAAAACAAATATTTTTCTGAAGAATTTTAGAAGGAAAAATATTTGAGTAGGAACAGCAGTCCTTCGACATACTTTCATCATTTTGTTTTAGGATAAGTGCACGAAATATTTGAAGATTGGTTTAGCGCAACACTTTCCTTTCTTGAAGAACGGGTTGCTATCTAAAATAATAGCAAGCCATGGTTTTAAGCACGAGTTACAGTCTGAAGTAACTGCAAGCCATAGTTCGAGACATGTTTAGAAAGAAATATTTACACCGCCTGCTAGAACTTCATCTAAAGTCTCGTGCCATTATTGAATGACATTTCCAAGACCGTAGATGTTATCGATACCAGGAGACATGTCTTGAGAAAACAATATTTTTGGTATTTTTAAATTTTATGATTTTTATGGGTTTTAGCTGGGGGTTTTTTTTCGATAAATATATACAAAGAGGATGATATAATTTAAGAAGGATGATGATACGAGTACCGAGTTAAGGATATCGTACATCACTTTGTAGAAGATAGAAGTCATCATCTCTTAAACTTTCACCACCAAAGCTTTCGAGGCTCTTAAATCGTGGTCAGAACTTGGGCCTTCTGAAAGTGAGACTTTGGTAGCTTCCCCCCAAACCGAAAAACTAAGAATAAAGACCATTTCCCCAAGAAGTATAAATGAAGAAGAACGGTCTCATTGAATGAAGCTCAGCACCCTGAAGAACACGAGAACACCGAAGTAACAAGTTGAAACATTGATCGTCTCAGTGGTTATCAAATTCGGAATAACTGATTAAGTCCGATCACATGAACCTGTTGTATGTCCCCAATGTACACATTACTCTTCGAGATTGACCAGTTGTCTATTCAGGGGAACAATACATCAACATCTTCATTTTACCAAGTGCATTCCAGTTATCTTCCATATAACTGTTGATCCCAGTTGAGCAAACGATCTAATATAGAAACTGACTAGTAACAAAAGCTTATCAAGTATTACGCGGAATTTAACACTTGATCTTAAGAAAAAGAACAGTTAACTTTCAACACCTCAATATTATTTATTAATACGAATACTCTTACGAGATTAGGGTTTTGCAACCTTGAAGTGAAAAGCGACTTTAGATATCTAACACACGTATATCTAACCTAGCCAAGGACCTCCTTTTATAGGATAAGGAGTCCTATACAATATACAATACGTATCCTACAAGATAAATATCTTTCCATATTTATCGATACAATAAACTAACCGACTCTATAGAACTAGCGATTGCTTACAATACTATCGTGATTACTCAATACTACTAGCCGCGGTTATCTTCATCGATGGTTACTCTTCTTACGTGCGTGGCTATCTTCAAGCTTGTCCGAGGTTCCATCACTTAAAGTAATTCATCATACAAGGAACCTAAAACCCAACAATCCTCCCTAAACTTGACAAATTCCAATGAATTCTCAAGTTTCTTTTAAGCTCAAAACATCGATGTGGAGGATGTAGCCAAACACTTACTTTTAAGTATCTTCTCATACTTCTTCAAGAAGTCATAAGCTTGACTATCATAGGACAATAACATCTTGAAACAACGACTTCAACATCGAGTAATTATTCTTTGGATGATTATTCGTTTAGGATACTCACCTTCTACAAGCATATAAATAATCTGTCCGTAGCGGTTAAAACATGAACTCCACGGGTTTGATATAAAACCAACGAGTAACTTGACCATTGTAGAGTCCTTGCCATTCGGTTCATCATGAGTAGGCTCAAATAGAATCTTCAAATTATGATACATCAACCTCTCATGATAATCATCTGGATGTACTTCACCAAAATATTTCTTGTAAAGTACCCAAAATTCATCAAATCATCTCTATCAAAATATTGAAGCATTTGAGAAAATTTATTATACTCGAAACATCATTATTGAGTCTTTGAATCTTCCAAACTCCTTCATCGCCATCTAATGATTAAACTCATAAGAAATAATTGGATTCACTTCAAAGAACAACTTTCAACTTCTTAGAATCGATGTCTCTGAACCACGATTTTCTTTTCGTTTACTCTCCATCCATGCATCATGATCTTTTTCCCACTCTTTTTCTTTTGAGAATCCATCGGTAAATCATCATTATTAATTCTTATACATCTCTCATAGATTTCCAAAATTCTTGTAAATGTACAAGTAGTAAGATTTTCGAAACATATATATCGAATTCTTGATAATTCTCATCAAAACATTCCTCAACCGAGCAATAGAAGGAGGTTTCTTTCTTACAATTTTCTTCTTACCTCTACTAACCTTCTTTGCCATCATTCCTTAAGTCTAGCCTTTTCTTCATCATCGAACAAAGCCCATTCTTGTATTGTATATTCATCATTGATCAATTCAAGCTTTAAGATAATTTTGAGATTCATACCATATAGCCAATATCTTCCGACTAGCTTCTTCTTCATCATTCTTTCTCTTTCCAAAGTCGCTCTATCCTCCTCTTCCGGACTTCTAGCAAACTCTTTATCATAAGCCTCTTGTTACGCTTTATTTTTGAACTTGAAGACTACTTCTTTGCCTTTTCCAACATTAGATTTGACCATTTTCTTCTTCACGGGTTCACCAATAACCAAACTTTTACCTTTTGGTTTACCTTTTGATTTAGTAGCGATGGTGAATAGATAAAGTAGGTGCAATAATTGATGTAGGTATTGATAATGTTTTGCTCAAATTTATCAATGTGCTTTGACCTCTTTTCTACTTCTTTAGACTTAGATGGTAATTCGAAATAATGGTAACAACAAGAGAAGTAGTTGTAATAGCAGTTGGTATGACAAGATGAGAATCAATAGCCAAATCAAACAACATCGGTGGTTACAAAATTACTAACCGGGTTTCGGATATACCATCGATGATTGTGTTACATACTATATCAACATTCCTCAATTCTTCAAGAACAACAACATTCCCAGCTTTATCGAAACTACAAAGTCTTGATCTCCACTGTCAACATCTTCATCCATAGTAACACCAACGGATATATGCCCACCTCCCCAAGTCATGCCATCACTCCTCCCTGTTTGGATACATCATCCACATTCGAGTAGGGAAGAGTTCACCTTCTTTTCGAGACGCCTCAAAGCTTTCAAAGCGCAAGACCGTGTCTTTTCACTCTTTCCAAAACCAAGACCCTATGCTTTAACCTCCGAATAGTTTTTCCCAAGCACGCTTAACTCCTCAAGACCGAAATCTTATCCTCCATCTTAGCACACCGATCCGTCAATTCATTTACACGTTCAAGTATATCCTCCCACTTCGACACTGTGAACCGGTCCGAGAGGTGGATCATCGAAAAGCCATCATTTACATAATCATCAACCGTCAATTCATCATCGGGTTCCAATCTATCCTCATCACTTGAGTGTGTTAAGCGCTCCGAGCGGTGAATCCTTGGATATAAAAGACATAGCACCGCATCGAGCACGATCATCTATGCACCCTATAGCGGCCGGTTGGCTAGGGATACCTCCACTGTGTTAAGTTCCAAAGAACTTTCCACATTAGGAGTTGCCAAAGGTTGGGTCTTATGTATGTTTCCACTATCGACCAAACATCTAAGCATGGAGCGATGGTGGAAGCCCTTCCAATCATGTCACCTCCACACCGTGTGACGACCTCATTAACCACACCACTAGCACTAGCCCGAGGAAGGCGAGTGCCCTGCATCGCGAACCGCATGAACCTCGTAATCGGTGAGGAAAATTTAACATATGAGGAAACAAAGGAACATACGGAATAACAACGTTACGTGGCAAATTCCTCATATATGCAAACACTCGAGGAATCATACGATTGATTTCATACACTCTAACATGTTCAATAGGATCACGAATTTGGTGTTCCACAAGCAATTGAACAAATCGAGGATACAAATAATACTTTCCTTCTTCCTAATATTACGCACTAACCCTCATAAATCATTCTAGACCAATTAAATTTCCTTCCATCGACAAACAAATAATAGCGTAGTAATCTTGGAAGGAAAATCATTAAAACACGTGGTCTTATTACTCATACACATCAACAAAGTATGAATCAAAACTTCCATTGTTGAGAAAACATACTCTTAAAAATTGTACCTTATTACCCCCGTGTGTAACCTAAACGCTCTAAACCGTTACAATCTCTCCATCGGAAAATTATCAACACCATCGGCATCATCAAGCCTCAAAACCTCTCTAATAAGCTCCTCGAAGCGTAAATATCATGCTCATCCACCCTAGTACGAAAAACCTCCAACCCATTAACCTCTTCAAGAGTAGCATTTTTCCAAAACTGACGAATATAGGCTTTAAAAATAGTAGGTTCAACCGTTAAAGCAAAATGGATCGAACAATGAGTAAGGAAATCAATCATTTGATGAAACCCTTCAGAGCGAGCATCTTTGGTAAGAAGAGCAACAAGATTATGTGAAGTGGAATACGTCTCAGGCATTTTCTGTGATTCCATTAATGATGTGAAGAAGATAGGTTTGTGAAGAAATCAATAAAAGTGATTAGGGTTTAAGGATATGGAGAAGGAGAAGTGGTATGAGGTGAGCGAAATTGATCCATCCGTGATTTGATAAGGAAGTTATTCTTTTGCCAAAGTGTCAAAAACAACCCCTGAAGTATCAAAACAGAGAAGCATACTATCCGTGCTTCCACAACAATTGTCCGTAGTTGGAATACATCATCAGTGGATGCAGATAACCACTCCTGCCAACTGCACAACATCATTAGAGCAAACAAATCCATGCCAATGGGAGTGGTATCTCACAAGATAAAGAGGATGACACAACAATCAGTAATAACACAAAACCAAATTTTTTTTTTTTTTTTTTTTTTTTACACAAACATAAGTAGCAAACACACAAGCTCCTTATGCACACATACATCCTTCATTCCTGCAAGACAACACAAAACAAACACAGAGACACAGAGTATGGTTGTCAGTGGTTAGAAATACCCAGAAGTGGTTACAAGCAACCTATCCGAGGATAGAACAGTAAAGTCAACATAGTCAACTTCTAGAATAAATCTAAGTCCAATCCCCAAGAACCTCATTAACTGTCCAACCACATCTAACCTGCCCCTTAGTTACTTCAGTAACCCTAATCCTCACTTATAAAAAGCACCCATATATCATAAAACGCCCAAACCAATCAAGAGATAAAACCCTAATTGCTAAAAAAATTCCCAATCAACCAAAATGTGGAACCCTAGTTGGAACAAACCAGAAGTGGTTGATCTAACCACCACCTCATCCTCTTCATCATCTTCATCATCAAGTGAAGATGGAAACCCATGGCTAACCTATTTGCCTCCACTAGAACCAAGACCAAGAAAATCTCCATTTCTCCCATCATCTGAAGATGATAGTGTTGTGGACCCAGTGATGCTTGAAGACTCGATGACTCTTCTAAGAAGAGACCGCAAACACCAAACCTTCAACCTCTAACCCCATCCAAGACCTCGAGCAAGAAACCCACCACTCCCTAGTAATGAGAGGTGGTTCTTGGTCCGAGAGTACCAAGTCATGGTACTTCTTCACACCGTAACTGTGAAGGAAAAGGAAGATGGAGTAAGTTCTTTGAATGATGGTAAAAGTAGATGGAGCACAAGAAGATTATCATATCGACCATCTATCGCCAATATCGACTTGACTTCTTCGTTTTCATCAATCCATCCTTTCCATTTTGATCCTTAGTCGCTTCGTTTGCATATGATAAATGCATATCCGACATTCAAACGATATCGCAAGGATAGTAGTAGTAGAAATATTAGGAGAAAATCATGTATAGTTGTAGTCGTTATTATTGACTTGAAGTTTCATTGTGTCGTAAGTCGTAAAACATTTTGTTGAATGAACAATGAAATTTCAATACTTCTTGCATCTCTATAATGATTTAGCATTTTCCTGCACAATGATTAGAGAAAACACAGAACAACTAGCAGAGGATAGACCAATTCTATCAGTGGTTAGCAGCAACACTTATCAGTGGTTAGAAACAACACTATCAGAGGATATAAAAGAGATAGCAATACATAAGATTACATAATAACAGTCCAATACTTTTACAAGCTTGTACAAAACAATTTGAGAAATTTAGAGAATAAGCATTCCAATACTAACAACAAGATACTGAAACCTCCCCACATCAAAAGCTTTTGTGAGAAGATCAGCAACATTGAAATCAGTATGGATTTTTACCATTTGAATCAACCTTTTCTCATTACAATCTCTAATAAAATGATGTCGTATCTCAATATGTTTAGTTCTAGAATGTAAAGCAGATTTTGATAATGCAAATTGTCTTGTTATTATCAATGTAAATCTTAGTATGCATAAAATTGTACCCAAAATCCGAGAATTGATTACGAATCCATAGAACTTGACCACAAACAACTAGCAAAGCACCACATATTCACCTCGGTTGTAGAATTTGCCACAATAGTTTGCTTTTACACCGC
Source organism: Chrysanthemum lavandulifolium (assembly GCA_022545495.1). Lineage (NCBI taxonomy): Eukaryota > Viridiplantae > Streptophyta > Magnoliopsida > Asterales > Asteraceae > Chrysanthemum > Chrysanthemum lavandulifolium. The sequence continues at coordinate 31,327,616 of CM040243.1, read as the reverse complement.
CAAGAAATTGTCTGCTTCCCAAGAAGGCGACATCCTCCGTGGTAGACTTCCTATCCGGACTAGCTCCAAGATAGTCACCGTCGATGTAGGCCACCAAATCAAAAGGAGAATCCTTAGAGTACCAAAGGCCCAATTTAGGATGACCTTTCAAATACCTAAAGATCCTCTTAACAGCATTCATGTGTGATGTATTGGGTGTTACTTGAAATCTTGCACACACACATACTGAGAACATAATATCTGGCCTAGATGCAGTCAAATACATCAAAGATCCAATCATGGATCTATACAACTTCAGATCAACTTTGGGACTCCCATCATCAGGTAGTATAGGTTTCTGAGTCTCCATAGGTGTACTAGCACTTTTGACATCTTGAAACCCAAATTTTTTCAACACATCTGCTACATATTTATCTTGACTAATGAAAATACCATCAGTCCTTTGTTGAACTCAGTAGCCTCTAAAAGAAAGTGAGTTCTCCATAGAACTCATCCGAAACTTATCATGCATAAGTTTCTCAAAATCTCTCATAGCTCCTTGTTTGTAGACCCAAAGATGATGTCATCTACATAAACTGAACAAGTAAAATATCATCTTTGTGCTTTCTAATGAACAAAGTTTTGTCAATCAGGTCCTCTCTTAAACCCATTGTCCATCAAATAAGTAGATAGGCATTCATACCATGCCCTAGGAGCGATGCGATCCATACATAGCCTTCCTCACCTCGTAAACCTTGTCGGGATGATCGGGATCTTCAAAACCGGAGGTTGACAAACATATACCTCCTCATCAATAGTGCCATACAAAAATGCACTTTTAACATCCATCTGATACACAACAAAATTCTTGAATGAAGCATAAGCCAAAAACAATCTAATAGCCTCTATCCTTGCAACTGGTGCAAATACTTCATCATAGTCCAAGCCTTCAGTTTGTGTGTATCCTTGAGCAACCAATCTTGACTTGTTCCTCACTACAATTCCTCTTTCATCCCTTTTGTTTCTGAATACCCATTTAGTTCCAATAGCCCTCTTCCCATTTGGAAGATCAACCAATGTCCAAACTTCTTGAAGTTTGAACCAAGAAACTCCTCTTGCATTGATTCTACCCATCCTTCTTACGTTATAGCTTCTTCTATTCTCTTGGGCTCCTTTTGAGATAGAAAACAAGCAAACAAACAATTTTGCGAGATCTTTATGATTGTTTCTTTTGTGAAGAGATCCTGCAAAGAACCCATGTTCGTGAAAGGGTTCGAATTCTTAACTCGCTTCTTGTTTGAGCTGGAGTATTCAAATTTCCAAGAATCATTCCTTGGGATGAATTTTGTGAATTCGGTAGAGGTAATTGGACTTTCATTAATAACAGTGTCCAAATTAGTCAAATTAGCATTGAAGAATTCATCCAAGTCTTCATCATCAGTAGGAGTATCCATCTCAATTAATGCAGGCATATCAGGATCATGTGGATACTCCTCATTAGGATATCTTGGCTTTGGATAAGGTCCAAAGAAAGTACTATCATCAGTGCTTGTAGCAGGAATTGCACTTGAACTATCAGTGGTAGAAGATGGCTTGTCAGCATTTACAGATGGCTGTCGGCAACTTACAGAGGCTTAGCGATTGCTTGCAGATCGCTTTTCTTCTTTTCAATTTCTTCTACCGACATCGAGTTATCTTGCACCAACTCATCTTTATCTTGATGATGATCAACTTTGCTTCGAGATTATGGATATCATCATCGGAGGGACCTTGCTTGTGAATGATGGAAGGAGCAGTGCAGGTTTTCCACTTTTCAACCAAATAGAACTCGTTGGAGAATCGACTTCCTTTGAAGATTTATCTACTTGAATCATACGTAAACTCGCATCGGCATTAGTGGATGTTCCGCAATGATAGGCTCATAATTCATAGATTTGGTTAGCATATCAATGTTAAACAACCGATCCGGTCCTTTGGTCTCAACACTAGGAGTCTTTTCTTTGAATTGAACATGTAGGTTCTCTTCAACAATTTGGTCCTCCTATTGTATACTCTAAAGGCTTTACTATTTGTGGAATAGCCTAAAAGTATCCATCATCGCCTTTCTCCGAAAACTTGCCTAGGTAGTCAATGGTATTCGAATGGTAACAGGACACCCAAAAGGTTTTAGGAATGCAATCATTGGCTTCCTACCATGTAACTGACTCATAGGGGTCTTGTTATGAGGCTTCACTACTTTACTTGTTTTGCACATAACATGCAATTCCTACTGACCCAAAAGGTAGTTGGTAACTTAGATTCGACAACATAGTTCTTGCAACCTCAATTAGTGTCCTATTTTTCCTCTCACTACACCATTCATTTGTGGTGTTCTAGCAACACTAAACTGTCTTTCAATACCTTTATCTACAGGCGATTCATCACATTATTCTTAAACTCGGTTCCATTATCACATCGATTACTTTTACCTTATGACTTACTAGATTTTCTATCTTAGTAATGAAACTCTTAAGAATCTCACTAGTCTCATTCTTAGTAGCCAAAAAGTATACCCAAGAAAATCTACTATAATCATCGGTGATAACTAGGCAATCGCTTATGGTTCAAGCTTCTAACAAAAGTTGGTCCAAATAAGTCCATATGAAGCATAAGCGATTGGTTGTGTTATGGTGTTTCTGATTTTGGTCTTACAAGAGGCTCTATGTTGTTTTCCTTTTGACAGCCACACACAGTTCCTTACACTCAAAACCTTTGAAGGTAACCCTCGCACTAAGTTTCCTTTTACCGGTTTATTGATTGTTTTGAAATTTAGATGACCTAGCCTTCTATGCCACAATATTGACTCATCAATGATGCTTTAGCAAACAAACATAAGGACCTATTAGGAAGAACATTTTAAGATCAAAGCAGTATATATTTTCCTTCCTAGGTACCCTAAGTTGTATAAACTTCTCATCGGCATCTTAAACTCGGGAGATAACACCACACACTCGGTTTCCCCAAAAGTACCCAGTTTTCTTATCACACATTTGAGAAACATTGAACAAATTGTACTTTAGTCCCTGTACCAAATAGACCTTCTCAAAGTCTAGCTTCCATTCGATTGTGCCTCGCCAAGAATCTTTCCTCCTTTGGATCATTGCCAAATGCCACAAATCCTCCATCATAAGCTTCAAAATCTTCCAAATTGCTTCCATCCCAAGTCATGTGCCCGAGCAACCACTATCAAATACTCCTTTATCTTTTAGCTCGGTTTGAAGATTGCCCGCACATAAGATTTCAAAGATTAGTTCCTCTTTTGGACCCAAGTCAAGATCTTGACTTGGGTCGCCTAATGCATCAAAATATTCAAATTTTGTTAGGTCCATTGATGCACAGTTGACATATGGTAAAACCTTTGTCTTAGGCTTCCATTGCCAACTTCTTCGAGGCCTTATGACATAAAATGATTTCCAACCACCGATCGCTTATCACCTTTGGAATTTTAAAACTTCTTTTGAATCGGTGGTGATTTTTGGCTTATCGGTGGTTTGACTTTGCTTAGCAGCGTTACATTTAGCTTAGCCGTGGTTGGAATCCATTTTGTGTAGCGATGACAATAGATTTTGTATTCCCATTCCTCATCAAGACCGCTCTTGGAATCATGTTTCTTTTAGGATGAGGTGTGTTTTATTTGAAAAGTTTTATGATTTACCCTCCTCCATTGATTCCAAACTTGTGGTCATTTTTATCACAATTCCTCGTAAATGATCAAAACTACCACACACAAAACAAGCCTTGTTAACACATTGAAACTCATCACCTAATCTATTAGAAATTAGACCATTGAAGCTTCTCCGATTTCCCTAGGTTTAAATTGTTTCATTTGTTCCTAGGAATTTCCACTGTACTCTACAACATTCTTTATAACTTTAGCTCCAAATCTAGGTACAAGGTTGACTTGTTTAGAATCAACTTTCTTAAGCGGCTCTATCTTTTCGGACTTCGTTGATTCGGTACTAACATCCTCGAATCGATTCCCAATCTTCAATTATGGGAGCACCGGATAACTTAGCGAACATATCTTAGGTAATTCGATCTTATTTACTTCTTCAACGAGTTTATTAAAGCGAACTCACTACTAAATGCAGTTCTTTAAGCGGTGGTGCATGTTTCATTAAAGGGGTGGTGGCATATCATTGTATCCTATACCAGTACCTTCTCTAAGCGATTTTGGCCAATTGGTTTTGTACAAGATCGAGGCATATTGTAATTTAGCAACCCTAACAATATGTTTTCTTTTCCTCTAGGGCCTTAACTTTTACACTTTTCATACGCTAGTCTATCTTTAAGCATTTTAATCTCTCTTTTTTAAGATCAATTTCACCACCTAGTATATTAATCTTTTCTACATACTCAAACTCACATTTAATCTGAATTTTAGCTTCTCTTCCACACCTCTAAACCAACTCTATATCCTAAGTTATCTAGAGTCAATCTCTACTTCTTTTCTCATACTCTCGGTGATAGCTTTTGAGACTCTAAGATATCGAACATGATTTAAAGGAACAAGTAGATGTTTTAGAGTCATTAGATACCTCGAATCTGAACCGGAAGATGAAGCATAGGCCATTAGAGCAAAGTTATGCTCTTTTGAAGCTTCACTAGCCGAGAAAAGCGCATTTGGACCTTCTTCAATCGATCACTCCAATCATAATCACCAAGTCCATCACGAGCAACCAAAGTCGAAGAACTAGTAGGTTCTTCGTTGTCTTCTTAATACCCTCAAGTCTTTTAGGAGCTCGACATTCCACAGCAAAATGACCTTTCTTCTTGCGTTAAAGCACTCCATCTTGCTTTTGTCGAATCCACTCTCCTTTGACCATCATACCTAACATGTCTTCCGGTCCTCCTCGAAACTTCCTTGCACGGAGAGTCGGCATTGCCATTTGCCATTGAAGATTAATTTCATCAAGATCATCGGGATCAATTTGATCTAGATCTTGATTCAAAACATCAACACTAGTAGTTAAATCGTGAAAAGCACAAATTGCACCATCACCGACATTATCACTACTTGGTGGTATTGTTTGCAATAGCCGTGGTTATACCATAGGCAGCAGTGGATACATCCTGTGAGCTTTTGTGATTTGTGGATACAAAAGCAATGTTTTGATTAGAAGAAGATGAGTTGGAAAAGTTATTCTCAGACTCATAGACCTTCAAATTATTGAAGAGATTGTCTAGAGTCATTGTAGGAAAGTCCGTCATGTTTCTCCACACAATTGTATGAATAGCCCAATCAGATGATAAACTCCTTATGAACTTCAAATTAATGTCTTCTTGAAGGAACTTGTAACCCACCGCCTTGATTGGTGATGAGTTTTGAAGCCTATTGTATGTGCCATCAATCTTTTCTCCACTTTGAGCGGTGAAGGTTTCAAGCGATGCTTAAGCATGTTCATCCTAGACTTCTTTGTAGCATCATTACCAAAGAAACCTTAATTCAAGAGCATCCAAGAGTTCTTTAGCCGACTCATACCGATCAAAGTCCAATGCATATTCATTAGGTATTCCCATGGAGAGAAGGCGTGAGCTTTGATCTCCATTTTCCTCTTAGCTTTATCGGGTTCACTAACAATGGTAATCTCCTTACCATCCTCACCCTTCAAAGGAAGAGTGTCTCCTTTTTCAACGACATCCCATAGAGCATAATCAATCATGCGAATGTCTTGCCTCATTCGCATCCTCCCATTTGATATTCACCATGTTTGAGCATGGGAACCTTAGAAGCGATCACCATATGAGTTTCTTCGACATCTTAACTTTCTTAAGAACAAATTAATGTAATTCTTCTTGATTACAGTTTCTAGATCACAAGCTCGATACCACTTGTTGATCCCGGTTGAGCAAGCGATCTAATATAGAAACCGACTAGTAACAAAAGCTTATCAAGTATTACGCGAATTTAACACTTGATCTTAAGAAAAGAACGATTAACTTTCAACACCTCAATATTATTTATTAATCGAATACTCTTACAAGATTAGGGTTTTGCAACCTTGAAGTGAAAACGACTTTAGATATCTAACACACGTATATCTAACCTAGCCAAGGACCTCCTTTTATAGGATAAGGAGTCCTATACAATATACAATACGTATCCTACAAGATAAATATCTTTTCCATATTTATCGATACAATAAACTAACCGACTCTATAGAACTAGCGATTGCTTACAATACTATCGCTAGATTACTCAATACTACTAGCGCGGTTATCTTCATCGATGGTTACTCTTCTTATGTCCGTGGCTATCTTCAAGCTTGTCCGAGGTTCCATCACTTAAAGTAATTCATCATACAAGGAACCTAAAACCCAACAATAACCACTCAGCCCATAATGTACACAAGTACCCAACAAGAGTAGAGATTATGACATCCAAGTAACATGTTGAGTCACTGATTATTTCTGCGGATGTAAGCTCCGGAAAATCTGATTAAGCTCGATCATGTTTGATATCATCTCCGGAATTTCTGATTAAGCTCGATCATGTGAACATGTTGTGTGTCCCTGATGTACACATATCTCTCCCCTGATGGTTGCGATCTCATCGAAATCATCATTACATTGTGTACATGAAGCAATAACCGGAACCACTTTATCATAAACCATATAGAAGATGTCGATAAGCAATATCATCTCACGTTCCAAATATTCTTCTCACATTTCTTCCAACTGAACACAGAAGTAACACATACCAAAGGTCTCCAGAGACCACTTCCCCCAAATAGTTGGAATAATACATCCTTCCCTTAAATAGTTGGAATAATATATCCTTCCCCCAAATAGTTGGAATAATACATCGGACGCCACGAGTTAAACACTGAGTTTCTCTGCGGTTACGACATTTGTCTTCTCGGAATATCAACAATCATAAAGTTCATCACATGTACTCGTTGAGCGTTTAGATGTATGTCTCATTCCTCCTTGCTGGTTTTGAAACCTCAGAATCAGCAAAACATAAAATAACCATAAACTCGAAATCTTGTGAGAAGAACTCAAATATTCCAAATGAATCATGTGAGAATCAACTGCAACGGAAACTCTCCCTGACTATCTTTACCAACCCATATATGGACAAATTGAAGTGACCAGTGATGAAGCAAACCCGATATACCAAACTTGAGCCTGAAGTTGAATTCCCCACATTTGTATCTTAAGCTTGCACCTAATGATCGAAGAACGGTGTCTAGAATGTATGCTTCAAGCAAATCTCAAAGTACTCAATACTCAAACAAAGTATGAGACAATAACACCTCTTGAGATTATCCACACCGTCATATGCGTGTGACACTGAGTAAAACAACATAACTCCTAATAGTGATAGTTAACCGGGTCTTCAACCATCTACCCCGACTGCTGGTAACTAGATAAACCAAGTCTTCAACTCAAATTCTTAAGCCCGAGCAAGTTATCAAATAAGAACACGCCTTTGTGGAAAGTCAACTTCAATCTCAAATAAGTGATAAATGATTAAGTCCGAATTAATCAACTTGTGTAAAATGCCCAACACGTGAATAAATATACAATCGGATGTACATTGACCCACTGAATGAACCGGAACAAATGATTCCTCAACATCAATGCATTCTTCCTAAAGGTATACATGTAGAGACTGATCTGGAAGATTCTCCAATAATGTCTTTGAGCGGATGAGATAGTCATTTTCCTTAATGTTCATGTGGTTGATTCATAGCGTGCATAAAGAGAGGAACGGTAATCCGTGAAGATTTGGCATAGGAATACCATAGAGCGGATCATTATTCATGAACAAAAATCCATGAAGATTTGGCAAAGGAATACCAAAGAGTGGATAATTATTCAATAGTGCAACTATAATATCATGATAGTCATTATCAACGCCTTGTGAAGTAACTGGAGATAAGGTTTCTTGAAAATTCCGAGAAGTACTTCTTAGATGGTGAGCCAGTTGAGTCAGTAGGAACCAGAGCATAAGCTTCAGAAACTGGATGATCAACATTCATTGGAGGTTGGAAGTACTTATCAAACATATCTTGAAAAACAATGAATCCCAAATAGTAAATCCCGGTTGTCCTTAGTGAGTGAGGACATTAGGCGTTGGAGAGTCGTATGACCATAACTCAAACATCCATCAACATGTAGTATATTCCCTCTTCTCCCCCTTAAAAATTGCAAATGAAGTTTGCCATTTTTGATTGATCAAGTGAATAAGAATATATACCAATGAACGGAGATCCACTTGAGGATTGAATGATCATGGAAAAATATGAAGCTTGTTGATGAAGAATGTGGATGAGAATGGTCATAAAAATGAAGATTTCTCTTCTTACGAAGATAAAGCGCCGAGGCGTACACTTTTCTTTTCTTTGAGGAGCAGGGGCTGAAGTGTTATCTCTGAGCGCCATAGTGTTGAAGAACGAGGCTCGAATCGATGATATTTTGGTTAGTGACATCGATATCAAACCCTTTGGGGTTTCACGGTCAACTTTGAGATTGCCATCGGTAAACATCTTTCAAAGATGGAATCCACTTAAGTCCGGCATCCTTAAACATTCTACCAGACGGTATCCACTTATGGCAAGGTCTAGGATTGTTGATATTCTTATGCATAGTGGAAGACTTATCCTTATTCCTAGTTTCCAAAGATTTAGCAGTTGGTATCCATCTAGGCGAAGTTTTCAGTTTGTTTTGCTTCATATGCACAGTAGATAACTTTGTGAAAATCCTATACTTAACAGGTTGAACCTGTGGAAAACTAGAAGGGGGGGTTGAATAGTTTAACCAATTAAAACTTCGTTTTAAAACATTTAGATTAAATTATGTCAATCTATTTGGTTGTTTATGTTGGACGTTGATAGATAGATATATAAACGTGTAATGAAAGATAAAGAGTAAGAAGCACATAACCACGACACGAGTATTTATAGTGGTTCGGCTAGAAGGACACCTTCTTTGCCCTACTCCACTCCCCGAGTCACCTACTCGAGAGTTCGTAAATACCACACGACACCAATCTCCTTATGGCGGAGAAGCCTTCACAACGTCGCCTACTGTTTTTCCGGTACTAGGCTAACCACCGGGTTCTTTCACTCCAAGGTGAACCACACCTATCACAACATCGCCTACCCTTTATTAGGTACTAGGCTAAGCACCTAGTTCCATTACTATGGAGGAACTACTACCCATCACAACACAACACCTAATCTCAAGGAGATCCACTCCTTGTTACAACACCATCAAGGATATCACTATCCTTGGAAATAAACAAATACTTATATGTATAATCATGCACTTCATCGATTATACGACCTAGGCATTCTTCCCTAATGCCACTTGATTTGATTCTTAGGCATCCTTCACTAATGCCTTTAACACAACGCTTAGCACCTCTCACTAATGCTTTCGTCTTGACACCTTTAGCATTCTTCACTAATGCTTTTGACACGGACTTTTAGCATCTTTCACTAATGCTTTCGTCTTGACTCTTTCGGCATCCTTCACTAATGCCCTCAACACAACATCTCTACGGAGAAAGAAAGAACTATCAACAAGAGAACCTCAGTTGTCTTGATGATGACGAAGCATGGCAACTCATGGACTTGAGCTTGCTTGAATTCAAGAAGTGGTGATCTCGCCTTTAAGAGGAACCTAGAGAATCACACAAAAACAAGAAACAAACTACATAGAAATATCTCTTAGGATCAGTGGTTAGAGAGGTATAATACTTGGAGAAAGTATGTGTGAAATAGGTGAGCCAAAAGAAAGAAATGGCTCACTATTTATAGAGGAGAAAGTTCACTATTCCCCGGATCCCACGGATCCCTCCCACAAGGGATCCGGCTAGCTTAAAGCTAGGGATCCGTGGGACGTTCCTCTTTGCCCATGGGTATTTTTGGTTATGGTTCATGGATTATGGGTTGATCCATGGGTTTCTTTCTAGATACAATGTGTCTCTAGAGTACAATGAACCTAGTTAAGTGGTTTGGACAAAACCATGGGTTATGGGTCAATACCATTTGCTAGTTTTTACCCATTTTAGTATATACTTGTTTTTTCCCATTTTAGTATATACTTAGCTAAGTATATGTTAGCCCAATATGTAAACACTAGTTGTTGTACATATGTATCTCTAAATCATAAAATCACTTATACTTATTTGAGTATTTTATGTGAAAACGTAAGTGTGTTAGAAAACTATTGGCTCAAATAGTTTACGTATTTTTATTTGTTTCGTTAAAATGATTTTACGTTTGTTATAGACAAAACATTAGAAGATCGTAAAATATAAATAAACGTTTTTACGGCTTATTTGTATTAATAATCTCCCCTTTTTTGTTGATGACAAAAAATAAAATTATTTTAAGGAAAAACTAAAATTCGTAAAAGTTTGAATTGGAGTTTTTACTCTCTTCTCCCCCTTTTGTCGAAACAAAAAGAGCGTCAAAAAGAAACTAACACAAAGTTTTAAGAAAAAATACGTAAAAAGAAAAGATGTAAAGTGAGTAAGTGACGGGTATGTTTCTCGTCTTAACTCTCCCTTGACGAGTCCATCCCTTTGTGAGGGCGTCAAGTACATAAAAATAAGTGAGCTAATGTATCGCAATTATGTTTGCAATTGGTTCATCCTTGTGACGAAAAATGCTCCCCCTTGAAGATTGCAATTTTGCAATGGGGTGTCATGAAGAGTAATCCAAATAAGGATCAAGTTGAAAATGGATTTTCCATGTATGGTTTGACACAAAGCTCCCCCTAGCTTTATGGTGTCAAAAATCTTCATGTGTATTTTGCAAATCTACAAAATATAGGTTTGAAAACAAGAGTATAGTGCATAATTTCCTGCAAATAAGACTCAAGTTAGTAGTAATTTGTGCTTCTGGACCACGGATCACACGGTTCCCTTTATGGAGGGATTCGTCTAGGCCATTTCTAGGGATCCGGCTGTCTGGTGACAGTTTCTTCAGCAATGAAGATATGCCAAACAATGCTAATGAAGAGGTGAAATATATGATTTAGCAAGCACAAAACAATCATGGCATATAAATATTCATTCAATAAAAACAAGAGATAATCAAGCAAATCTCTAAAACTAAGAGAATGAACTAGCCATACAAATACTACTAATACTAACTAGTTACTAGACTTAAAACGCGACAATATGCTTGAGTCTAGGGATAAGTGGACTTGTTTATTTGATCCAACTTTGCAAGAAGATGATTAAACATGAAATGTATCTCATTTCGTGCTTCTTGAACAAGTCCTTGAGTGATTAGACAATTTGGACAATTATTGTCTTGGTTTGGAACCGGAGGGAAATGGACATTTTGAGAAGGCTCTATGTGTGATTGTGGGTCTTCATTTTGAGAAGTAGGATGAGGTTCTAAAAATGAGGGTGGTAATGGAAATTCTTCCATATGATCAAGGTTGTTCCTTGTCTCCCATGATGGACTAGTTGGTGTTGTCAGTGGTTCCTTATTCAATGAAAAGGTTGGTGAGTGAGTGGCTCTTGGTGGTGAATGATCCAATGAGTAGATATTTGGGTGAGGAAGAGGCTCATTCAAGGAGTGTAGTCCATGCTCAAGGAATGAAGGTTTTGACGGCTTGCTAGAACTAGCCATGTTTGGTTTTGAACTAGATGATCCTTTTTCTAGTCCGAAAGGTTTGATGCTAATCCTTGCGGTTCTCTTAGCACTTGTTGGATGAGTTTGATGAGGTGGGATTCTAGCATTATTATCTCTAATGGGAGATGTTTCGGTGGATGAGATTTCATGGATCATTTGACCCTTTCTTTTGGATGATCCTATGGTTGAAGAGTTGTTGCTAAGAGCCTTAGTCATAGTGATGATGATGCTAATATAAACTTCTAGTTGCTGATTTTTTAGAGGTAAGTGAGAGTGGTGCCTTAACCCTATGGTTGTTTGGTTTATAAAGGATAATTTTGAATTAGGAAATTAAATTCTTGGCCACTAAGAGGATTAAGCATGCACTTAGGATATTGATCAGCTCTAGGAGGATAATAAATGAAGGCTAAAGTGGTTAGATAACCAAAGGTGACTTAAAATTGAATATAGAAGGCGATTAAGGCTTTACGCAGCTACGGATCCCGGATCCCTCTCGAGGATCCCGTGGTTAAAGACTAGGGATCATTTGTCAGGCGAGTTCTAGGTGAAATGATTATGCTTTTATAAGGTTTATTATCAATGGATTTCGAGGTTTTGACTTAGTTTTGAAGTCTTTAGCTGTTGGATATCTTAAATCCTCAACCATAATGAGTGATGGTGCTTAATGATGGTTTTGGGTAAGAAAATTGACTTTAGGTAGTCTAACTATGTGTTTGACAAGGATACCATTTAATTTGATATGGAGAAATGGTGATAATTAGTCCTAGAAGTCACATGATGACTTAAAAAAAATTTACTAAAATCTTTAAAAATAAAGAAAAAAAGAAAAACTAGTTTTGAGCCTAATTTTGAGTCAAAAAGTGATTAAGATCAATTTGCTAAAATTGATGGATATACCAAACTAAGTGTTATGAGATGTGATAAATAATGTGTGAGCGTTGGAGCGGAATTATGGTGAGTTTTGATGAGTTGATAAATCAAAAACACTTTGAAATATATCCTAGGTAAGCCATGGATGAGTGTGAGGCTTTCAACTATTTGAGGAAGACTTAGTTGGCTCTAGTATCTTATGTTTGACTAGTGTGAGGTGATCTAGTAAGCTATTTTGATGTAAGCAAGTCTGTATTGCTTATCAGTGGTCACGGATCCCGCGGTTCCCTTCTAGGAGGGATCCGGCTAGTTCAAATGCTGGGATCCGCCTACTGTAGATCAGAAGGCTTTTAGCAAATGTGAAACTTTGCACTTTTTAGTAAATGCTTCTCCTAGTTGTTTCTATAGGGACTAAATGCAAGAACACAACAAATATAAGGTATAGCAAAGTAGGAAGAGCTAAGGTTCCTAGAATGAGTGACGACGACAACTTAAGGGGTCGTAAAATCTCATTTTTCAAATTTCTAAGTTAAAATTGTTTAGTGCCAAGATATGGCGATACCTACATACTACAAGCATAGTTTAAAGTGTTACAAACCATTGTTTGAAATTGTTATTTACAGATTAAGGTCCTATGACCTTACCTAATTTTTCTTCTCCTTCACGTCCTCACCCGTCCTCCACTCTTTATCATACCATCTTCACTTCTTCTTCCTCAAGAAATTGGTGAAGCACTTGAAGATTCCTTTGGTATGTTGCCATTCGGGTGATTCATTAGGAATGTTTGGCAATTGGTTAATGTAGTCCAAGGGGTCAAGATCGGTATTTCCGAGTGGGTTGCTACTACTTCCTTCACCTCCTCCTTGTCTCTCCCTTTCATCCGAGGAATCTGTGGGTGGGTGAGGCCTCTTGCCTTCCACCATAAACCTTGTTGTTCTACCCTCGGTTAATGGTACCATAACTTTGTTGCAAAAGCTATGATCATAGGATTGTGGAGAAGGATCTAATGCAAAGATGAATTTAGCAAGGCGGGTTAGGAGCATTGCGTGCGGAGTACCATTTTGTCCATGCTTCTTACACTTTCCATTCTTTTGATCATGTAGTAAGCAACGTTGAAACGAGTCTCGGTCACTAGGCAATAGATCATGAAGCTTAGACAAGCGTTGGGGTGATCCTTGTTTCCAACTAGACACACCACATTCTCCTCACCACATTCTCCCATTTCCTATACAATGCATACATTTCGAAAGATCCATTTGGAAAGGATCCTATAGATCACCTTGAGTTCCTAGTGACTCTTGATGGTGATTCTCTTGGCATGAACACGGTGTCCCTCACCGTGGTTGCTTCCGGGATCATGGAGTGGTAGATAGCATGATGATCAACCATTGAGTGTAGTTCTTCCAAAGACCATTCATTGGAGTACATGCAAACCCCTTAGTATGGAACCCCTATAATTCTTCCAAACTCTACAAGTGAAAGACTAAACTCTTGCTCATTGATGGTGAAAACGATCGAGATGGACCCATCTTCATTTCTAACTATTCTCATGGTCTTGTAGAACTCAAGTACAAAGACCGGGAAAATTTGTTCGTCTATGTCCAATAGACAATCAAACCCAATAGTTCCAAAAACTTCCCTTATGTCGGTATTGGCAAGAAATGAAGGTTCAACAACTCTACCTTCGTGAAAGAGTCTCCTTTCAAGCATCTTAAAGGCTTTCCTATCGTCCGGACTTAGTCCATCTTTCCTATGGTACATGGGTATGTAGTGAGCGGTGTCTTGGTAATCTTGTTGCTTGTTGCTTGGCATGATTGTTCCTAAACAATACAACCACAATGTGGTGTTAATTGTGAATAGTAACCTAGAGGGTTTGATCACAATTTTGCTCTCATCATCTTTGTTGAATTCAAGAAATGTGTTTAATTTGTATTAACAATGTTAATTCTTTGATTTAGATTATCTTAGAAAACAATGTGGTGACAAATTATGATAAACCCATTTGAACCCAACTCTTAAAGATGAAGAAATTGTAATCCTAGAAATCAAGGAATTAAATTAACAATGTAGTGAAGATTATACTTACACAAGTGATTGTTAAGCTTGAGAGAAATGATCAAATTGCTCCTTTGAGCGAGAGTGAGTTCTTGTTCGTGAGTCTTTGAGGTGAATATAATTGTGGAACATCCACGGTGATCATTCTTTAACTTATGTTGTCTTACATTGCACGGATCCCGTGGATCCCTCTCATTTGGGATCCGGCTAGTGTAAACGAGGATCGGCATGACAAAGAAAAATCACTCAAACATTCCTTGATAACTTTGGTTTGGGAGTTCTAAAACGTCTAGTGTTTTGATGTTAAGGCTCTAAAACTTGAGATTTGAGGTTTTGAAGATTTAATACTATTCCTATTAGACGTGGTTCCCTTTTTAAGAATTAGTCATAATTCTTGGGAAGTTTTTCAAACATTATAATAAAATCCCATTTTATCATAATATAAGAAGTTTCACATGGATATTTATTGACATAGATGAGGTGTCAATAAGCCCTTTGTGATGAATAATGATAGAGGCTATCGAATAACCAAGATATCATTATTATGAGTTGGTAGTGTAGTCTATACCAATTAGTAGAAGAATACTATTCTTGATGATGAATTTAATATAGATAACTACTTAAGTAATTACTAATAGATATATATGCAACTAAGATTTTAACAATAATAAAATCAAAAGTAAATTATTAGCGATCATACCTTTTCTAAATATTCTTTTTAAGAAAAGAAGTATTTAGATGAAATGCTTTGTGATCTTCTTGGAATCTCCAGATTCATGTTGTGAGAAGGACAATACTTTGCTAAATATTCTTTTAATAAAAGAAGTATTTAGATGAAATGCTTTGATCTTCTTGGAATCTCCATTCATGTTGTGAGAAGGACAATACTAAACAAGGAAAATGTTAGAACATTCTATCATTGTCCAACAATAAACATTATAATGATTTTTAAAATATGACTTGAAAAAAAAATCCTTCTTTGTAGTTTTCAAACATACACGGATCGTATCAAGTTTTTAAAGTACAACATACTCTAAGAAACTTGGTAACGAAGCTCTGATGCCAATTGTGGAAAACTAGAAGGGGGGGTTGAATAGTTTTACCAATTAAAACTTCGTTTTAAAACATTTAGATTAACTTATGTCAATCTATTTGGTTGTTTATGTTGGACGTTGATAGATAGATATATAAACGTGTAATGAAAGATAAAGAGTAAGAAGCACATAACCACGACACGAGTATTTATAGTGGTTCGGCTACAAGGACACCTTCCTTGCCTACTCTACTCCCGAGTCACCTACTCGAGAGTTCGTAAACACTACACGACACCAATCTCCTTATGGCGGAGAAGCCTTCACAACGTCGCCAACTCTTTTTCCGGTACTAGGCTAACCACCGGGTTCTTTCACTCCAAGGTGAACCACACCTATCACAACGTCGCCTACCCTTTATTAGGTACTAGGCTAAGCACCTAGCTCCATTACTATGGAGGAACTACTACCCATCACAACACAACACCTAATCTCAAGGAGATCCACTCCTTGTTACAACACCATCAAGGATATCACCATCCTTGGAAATAAACAAATACTTATATGTATAGCGATGCACCTCATCGATTATACGACCTAGGAATTCTTCCCTAATGCCACTTGATTTGATTCTTAGGCATCCTTCACTAATGCCTTTGACACAACGCTTAGCACCTTTCACTAATTCTTTCGTCTTGACACCTTTAGCATTCTTCACTAATGCTTTTGACACGGATATTTAGCATCTTTCACTAATGCTTTCGTCTTGACTCTTTCGGCATCCTTCACTAATGCCCTCAACACAACATCTCTACGGAGAAAGAAAGAACTATCAACAAGAGAACCTCAGTTGTCTTGATGATGACGAAGCATGGCAACTCATGGACTTGAGCTTGCTCGACTTCAAGAAGTGGTCATCTTGCCTTTAAGAGGAACCTAGAGAATCACACAAAAGCAAGAAACAAACTACATAGAAATATCTCTTAGGATCAGTGGTTAGAGAGGTATAATACTTGGAGAAAGTATGTGTGAAAATGGTGAGCCAAAAGGAAGAAATGGCTCACTATTTATAGAGGAGAAAGTTTACTATTCCCCGGATCCCACGGATCCCTCCCATAAGGGATCCGGCTAGCGTAAAGCTAGGGATCCGTGGGACGCTCCTCTTTGCCCATCGGTATTTTTGGTTATGGGTCATGGGTAATGGGTTATGGGTTGATCCATGGGTTTCTTTCTAGATACATTGTATCTCTAGAGTACAATGAACCTAGTTAAGTGGTTTGGACAAAACCATGGGTTATGGGTCAATACCATTTGCTAGTTTTTACCCATTTTAGTATATACTTGTTTTTACCCATTTTAGTATATACTTAGTTAAGTACATGTTAGCCCAATATGTAAACACTAGTTGTTGTACATATGTATCTCTAAATCATAAAATCACTTATACTTGTTTTAGTGTTTTATGTGAAAACATAAGTGTGTTAGAAAACTATTGGCTCTAACAGTTTACGTATTTTTATTTGTTTCGTTAAAATGATTTTACGTTTGTTATCGACAAAACATTAGAAGATCGTAAAATATAAATAAATGTTTTTACGGCTTATTTGTATTAACAGAACCTTTGCATGAGCATTTACTTTCATTAGGGATTTTGAAAAACAATTCTCATTATTTGCCTTAAAGATGCATTTCAGACAATTTGAGCAAACAACTTCTTTGGATTCAGAAAATGATCTAGAGTTCTTAGAGTGATATGCTATGGGAATAGCTTTATTCGAAACACAACTACTCTTAGATCCAAGCCAATCCCTAGTCTTTAGTTGAGTGTTCCTATGTAATGGTCTAAAACTACTAGCAGTGCCTTGAAATCTCGTAGAATTCATCACCCTAGGTTTAGCATCTAAAATTCCATCATTTCGAATCTGTGCATTTTTTCTAGCTTCTTCTATATCATAGTTCTTGAACAAGTTATTCATATTATGTGAATTCTTAGGCAAATAAGGTGAAGTGACTGGTTTTGACAAAACATGTTTCACATCAACTTAGGAGGCAAACCGTGTTTTTGAAAATTTTGTTCTTTCAGATATAAATGCAGTAGGCTGCCTAACAACAGACCGGTCACTAATGGAATGAGAAACTGGCTTCCCAAAGGTTGATGGTTTTGTAAACTTAGTGTTCGCACTTTTCCCTATAGTTTTTCTAAGCTCATTCTTTAAGGCAACTATCGCAAAACTCTTATCCTGAAGTTGAGCTTTGAGTTCATCAATTTTTGCTATCAAAGATTTTGTTTGTTCCACGGACTTAGTTCTAGTTTCATTGATAGAATTGCTTAGGTCCTTTTGATGTTTTTTCAAAGTCTCATTTTCCTTAAGTAATTTAGCCGCATGAATTCCCAATTCATTATTTCTTGTTTTAATAGCATCAATGTCTTGTTTAGTCATGACTAAATTACTTTTCAAATTCAGGACAGAATTATGTTTCTTCAGATTGTAAATGGTTGAGTCTTTGTCTTGAAGCTGATCTTTCAAAGTGTTAATTTCAAAAAGTTCACGGAATTCAGGAAGTTCCAGATTTTTACATGGTTTGTTAAGTTGAAAACTTTCTTCTTTACTCTGTATCGCAATTTCAAGTGAAATGCAATGTTTTTCAAGATTTAAGAATTTGTTTGAAAGTTCATCAAAAGCCTTTTTATCAACCATATCTTTTGTTTTAAAACACTTAATATCAGACTTAGCCTCAGTTACAGGACATTTATCAAAGTCGTGTTCAGTATCAGGATCAGCTTGTTTAGGTACATTAGCAGAAGCACTATGTTGAACAGTTAAGGGTACCTCATCACATGACACATGTTCATTTATCCATCGATATACGCATCCACATCATGTGTAACAAGAGTCACCGAACTCTTGGTTGTTTCAAGCATAAGCGCCTCGAGCCCATGTGTTCGGTACCAAGCGATCCATCATCCGGTGCCTTACCCATCTCAACACTACAATCTCTTGATTGCACTTGACATTCATTCACCAAACATTCATTCACCTTTCTGATTACTGTATCCACATCTTGTCTGACATGAGTTACCGAACAATTTGTTGCATCATTCTTTGTTGTCTCTGTTATTCTGCATTCGACAACATCCGATCTTTCAGTTGATACATTATCCGACTCATCACAATCATCTCTCAACTGTACCCGACACTCATCCACTTTTTCATCTTTCTGAATAACTTCCTCAATATACTTATCCACATTATCCATGATATGGATAAGTGTCTCTATGAACACGCTAATTTCCATTCCAGTGTGTCTCTTGAAAGACATTTCAGTCATGTCTTGATCATAATCGATGTAAATTCCCAACGATGAATGGTGAAATTGTTTGTGGATCACCTGAAGTGAAACTCTAGAACTATCTTCTTGAACCTTTTCTTTGACAAGTTTTTGTTCCAATTGTTCTAAGTTCAATAGTAATGTTCCCGTTAATGTGGATAGATCTTGACGGAAAAGAGCATTGCACGTTCGTTCCATACCAAAAGGTAGAAGTAACATGAGGTGTGAGTGAAGTTGTTGATAGGGTATAATGCAGCATTCCTTTTGCATGGCATTCTGTAGCATTAGCAGGTGCAATTCATTCTCATTGTACTCAGAACATGAAGATCTCACATCCTCATTGATTAATTCAAACATCTTTAATCGTTCAGTGTAGCATTAATTATCATTGTTGTCCACATCATACAATTTAAGCACTTACGAAATCAACGAATCAGAGTGTAAGACATGATGTTGTTGTGTACACGGATTTTACAAGTCTGTGATTAAAACCGTAAGAGAGTGAGAAATAAGATGTAGTAAGGGAACTAGGAGATGATTTGGTGGTAAAGATATATATGGTGTTATGGTTGAGTTTGTGATATTCTCTAATTCTTTATATATACCCCATGTTCCATGGAGAATTAGGGTTTGAAAACAAGGGTTTTGTATGTTAGGATTAGAGACAAATCGCGAGAATAGAAAAATCTCGGTCCTTGACAAATCGATTTGATGACAAGTCGCTTCTTTGACAAATCGCTTCTTTGACAAATCGCTTCAAAGAAATGAGACAAATCACTTCTTTGACAATAGACAAATCCCTTCTTTTGTCTCAATAGACAAATCGCTTCCTACACAAGTACACCCACTACTTTGTCCTTTTTGTCGTTTTGTCTCAAAAGACAAATCGCTTCTCAAAGAATATGACAAATCGCTACCAAACAATGACAAGTTGCTTCAACAAATGACAGCAGGAGGGACAAATCGCTTCTAGAATAGGACAAATCGCTTCAGCAAAAGATCCAAACAGGGAGAAATCGCTTGGATGAATATTAAACCGTGGCACAAATAGCTTCCAAGAAGTTTAAAAACACAACTTTTCAATCCAAAAACACCTTAACCATGATGATTCAAGCCTTCCAAATCAAAACCTAAACACTTATAATGATTCTAAACACAAAGTACTATCAAAATCCAAAGTTG
Source organism: Chrysanthemum lavandulifolium (assembly GCA_022545495.1). NCBI lineage: Eukaryota > Viridiplantae > Streptophyta > Magnoliopsida > Asterales > Asteraceae > Chrysanthemum > Chrysanthemum lavandulifolium. The sequence continues at coordinate 31,307,527 of CM040243.1, read as the reverse complement.
AACACAAGAAATGGTCCAAATGATGCTAACTACTCTAAACTCATACAACCCCAAAAACCTTATGAAAACCACTAGAAATCCATGAACATGAGAGATGAGTGATCAAACCATGGCTCTTGATACCATTTATAACATATTGTATTTCATAAACACATCAAATGACAATATATGGGTCGAATATGAGTAGGTTTTAGAGAGAGAAAGTAGAAGATGGGAGCCTTTCTAGAAAGAGAAAGTAAACAAAAAAAAGAATGTTAGATTGAGTGAAAGGTCCAACCCTCTACCTTGAGAGGTAGAGGGTATTTATAGTTACATACTACACGTCCTCCTTCGGACTGTGGATCAGACATACAGTGGGTAAAGACCCGTCCTTCCTCCACGGTATTACTTAAACTAATAACTAAGCTAATAACGAACTAATAACTACTGAATAACGTAAAGTCTACGAGCTAAGATATGCTAAACAATAATTGGGGTGACCGACACTTCCTTATGGAATTTCTAATATCTAACAAAATTGACACTTAATATTCAGGATAATTTGATGTTATCAAATATTCCCCCACTTGAACTCTACTTGCCCTCAAGTAGACCTTATTAGAAAGATTCCTAAAAAGATATATCCCATTACCTGGAAAATATAAGTTTACAAATCCCTTATGCTAAAATAAAACAAAGCCGAACACCTCACGAAATGGGAGCGAAACACTCAAATCTCTCAACTATTCTAAGTGTCAATTTGGGGATCACTCAATCGCACAGTCATAGCATGTATTCTATCATAAGCTTGGCGGTTACACAAATCTCCACCACTAGAGTTAAGGGCTAAACAATTTTTGAAGGCAATATGGGTAGACACGACAAAGGTTAAGGGTGACTCGTCATTACTAACATGTCATGGCGAAGTGGACAAAATCAATGATACATGACCAAATCCATGGCCAAGACACCAAAGATTGCTCGCTGCATCACCTAGACACGCTTCATGACTAAAGGGTAGGATAAGACATGGGATATATAAATGGTGTAAAATAAAAATCAAGCAGATAGTCTAAATCTATAACCAAGTCATCACCACTTACCGTCTGCCCAAAGTTCAAGCTTTGAAGTTAAGAAACCGGATCATGATGTACTAGGTAGATGTGTCATTAGAGGACGTCATGATGGGCACACCCCCTTTTCTTCAACTATTGGCGCAATTACCAACTCTAATATTCAAATGTAACCGAGGTGGCCTCCTTGATACTAAATCTATATAAAGCTCATAACATAGTGCTTATAACATCGCACTTTACAATAAATCGAATAACATACCTATATATATATATATATATATATATATTTTTTTCGATCGAATCACATTTTTTAAGATAAACATAACAACTAAACATAATATCCCCCACTTGAGATGAACAATGGGAATTTGGGGTCTTCAATGATCTTTAAGAATATGTCGTTGACAAAGCGTGATTCGAACCTTTCCACTTGAACCTTGAACTTAGGCAAATGATGACTCCCCAATCACAAATAAAGACTACGGGGTAGGCTAAGGTGTATAGGTGTAACGAAACAATATATTGGGTTAACAAAATGAAAGGAATGGCTCGAGATGGGTATATCTAGGGTATCTTGCACTAAAGGTGAGTGCAACAAAGGGTTTCACATGGGGGTCGAGAAGTCGAGGTGACTAATCGATAGACACACAATGGTAGGCTATTTGGGTGATAATCCTATAATATTGTCTTCTTAAACTGAAAAGTACAAATACATCAAGCTAACTCAACATACCTCATCTATGGTCTCGAAATGATGCAAAGGCCAAGTTCTAAAGTTTACAAGCTACCGGCACACTCATAATTTGGTGAATTTGGGGTAAAATATTGGAAACGGATAAGGCTAATCTCACCATATAATATCAATGGTTACATGTGCTCGGCTAAGGTCTAATCTAGTTAGGTTAAGAAAAACATGTCAAAATTTTAAAAATGGCATAATTTTTCAAAATAAACTAGAAAAACGAGGGCAAAATAAAGTTCAAGTGATAATTCTATTCCCGTCCCCCACTTGAATTGTACAAAGTCCCTTTTGTACTAAGCGTTAAATAAAGGTGAAGAGAAAAGTAGAATTAGAGCGAGAACTTCCTTGAAATTTGCTTCAAAAAAAAAAGAAGACCCACGAAAAAGAGTCGTGCCTTCGTATAAGCATCCACGAGCAAACTTCAATCCCTGAAATCACACTACCGACAAGCATAATTCTAAAAAGGAAAAATGAAAAATTAAAAACAAACCTAACTCACTTTCGTAGGAATCACGGTTGCATTTAGCATATGAAACAAGCCTTTTAAACCACTTGGTGTCCCAGTGGACGAGTGAAGTCTCGTGAGGGTTTCTGAGGAACACACCCACAAAGTTTGTTTAAAATACTAATACAAGGTTATTGTGTTTGAAATGAAAGAAATCGGAGGATAGTTACATCGTAACTCTATAAGGAGTTACGCCATAACTAGGCAAACCCGACATCTGTTGCAAAAGTGTAGCTATGGCGTAACCGAGATGGGATTACACCGTGGTGGTAGTGCATCGAAGTTACATTGCAAGGGGCTGTGCAGGCGTAACCATGAGAATGAGTTACCGTAACTTTGGTCGGATCGATGAAGTCTGCGAAGAACTTTTTCTTCATTTCCGCAAAATGGTTAAAACACAAAACCTAATGAAATGGAAATAAAACAAAAGAAAGGGATAATTCGGGTTGTCTCCCGGAAGAGAACTTTTCTTTATTTACGAGTCTTTAAGTTAGACTTAGAGCCTCAAGGCTTTATGGTGGCCTTTGGACTTGGCTAACTTCCTCCATGTCCTTCATTAAGTTATGTCTGACCCAAGCGACATTCGTGGCAGTGGGAGGTATTCTTTAGTCTCGATCTTCCGAATTTTGCAAAATTTTTCCTCCAGCCCCAGGTGGTATCTAGTAAACTCATATTTTTCCGCAATAATTGGGAGTGGTCTCTTTTATGGAATCCCAAAGAGTTTGCACCTCCTTTGTTCATATGCTTCATCGTCGGGGTCGGTAAATTCCTCTTTTCCTTGCAACTCAAGGTAATCTAAAATCCCTTTTGATGTCATCGTCATCGCACTTGGTGCCTTTAAACCATTCCTCGTGGAGCAAATCTTCCACCGAGACACGTTTGCATTTTTCCTTCTCATTTCTTACCGACTCTTTGGTATCTTCGATTGTAATGTTGCTTAAGTTGTTAGGACTCTCGTTGTTCGGACTTTCGTTACTCATATATTCTTTCGGATCTTTTCCTTTGTCAACGTATCAACCTTTCCATATTTGATCTTGACCGAACTGTTAAATCCCAAGTTGTCAAACCAAGACAATTTTGTTCTTTCCGTATCGTTGGCTGAGGTCCAAAAGAGTTCATCCTCCCAACTCTCATTAGATTGCTTCCCCATTACATGTATCGTCATAAGGGTTGCATGATGCCCAAAAGACTTCCCGGAGATTTTATCATTTCACACCAATGACTTGGGCTTCTTTGTCATCAGTCTTTGCTTAAAGGATCTTCCACGCAGAGATGTCATCATTAACCAATTCCTTTTCGATGATGATCCTTGTAGTCAATCTTGAGCTTTTAAGAAGATTCGGGTTAATTTTAGCATTCCCGAATTGTATCGCGTACCAATCATCAAATGTCAAATCCCGAACTTGACATTATGTCTTTCAAGCTCGTGAGGGCACGCCCATTCTTCTTCTTTTAAGTTACCTCCACCGTTGCAATACTCGCGGAAATGGTCGCACGTAGGCCATGCTCGTGTGGATTCATCGTCAGTTATGATTATCGGGGTGCACCAGTGAGTGATAGGCAGCTCCTCTTCTTCCTCGAATGAGAGTTTTTCCAATCTTTCTTTATCAGTATATGCAACCCACATGAATTTATTATTTTTGACCCAATCCTTATCGGTTCCTCCATCGCAAATATCATTTCTAGGGTCGCATGAAGCCCATAGATCATACTAGTCCCCCTTAGCTACGGGTATCTTCTTGCACCAGTGATATTTCTTTTTAGATAGGGACAGAGGGCATAAATTAATGTCGTGGGACCATCCGTTAATTACCCCGTGTTCCTGATTTGTCCACTTCAAGAAATTTGTCTGCCCATGTATCCCAGTTACGCCGTAACTGTGATGTTTGGTTACGGCATAACACGCTTTAGTCATCCTTATCAATATCTTTCATAACCCCGTGATCGTTGTCAAAGACATAGTTATGCCGTAACTCTTCAGACAGGTTACGGTGTAACTACAATCTGTCGCCGGAATTTTCACTAGAATCCAAATTTTCAATGTGAGAATTAACTTGTATCTTCGAGTCATCATCAGCAAAAACGACCTAACATTCCATTGTGGGTTTTGTTTCTTCCGGTTTAGTGTTATTCTTCCTTACCTTCTCACTAAGCTTTTCCACCATGGTTTCAAGGTTTTTTAGGGTTGTGTCATGATTGGAAAGACTTACATCGGTGTTTTCCGGAATTCTTTTAGCCATTCATCTTGTTCCTTTTGTCTTTGAAAAATGAACTTTCCAGAATTTGTTTATTGTCTCTTCAAGGTTGGGCTTTCTTTCTCCATAAGGCCCACGATTGTAGTTTCCAGCAGATCCTCCACGAAAACCATCACTATTATGATTATCTCCGTAAAACGGTAGATTTTTTCCATATTTAGCTTCTTCGATTATATTTTCATTGTTGTTGTGAGGACAATTCTTGGTGAGATGTCCTTCCCCACAGCTTTCACAACCAACTAGGATGGCATGAACAGTTTCTTTGATTTTTAGCATATCTCGACCTAGATTCTCTAGCTTGTTAGTTATTGCCACAATTCCATCAAAACTTCCGCCTTGGTTTCTTTTGCTTCCCCATCGTGCCATTTTGGGAATGATCACCATTTTTAATGGCTTCAATTGCTAAAGTAGGATTCATACTCGGAATTGGTCCTTGATAGTCCAAACATTTGCCTTGTAGTTATGTTGATTCCTTTGTAGAAGATGTTGACTTTTCTTTGGTTGTTCGGATCATGCGTGGGACAATTGTAAAGGAGATCGTTGTATCTATCCGGGCTTGATACAACGTTTCATCGTCATCTTGCTTGAAATTATGGATCTCAAGAGTGGTTAGAAATCTTGACGGAGGGCAATACTTACGGTGAAGTGCTTCTTTAGTAGAGCCCAGTATTAAGCGCCTGCAGCAATCTTCGATCCATCTTACGGCGGCCCGAGTCATGGGGAACACCCTTAGCATATGACATCATGAGACACGCGAGAATGTTGAAAAGGCTTGCGATGTATAAGACATTTTCAACGTGCTCATACGCATCTTCATCCCTGTTTCACGAAAAAGGTTAGCACGAAGCTCCTCATGAATTGGTCTTTAATTTGAAGCGGACATCGGCCCAATTGTCGGTCTTACGAGTCCCGGCCCTTGTTCTGCTCTTGTCAACGCCAAATATTCCTCAAGAGTGAGGTCATCAATCTTAACAACTTTCATGGTACCTGAAAACTTGAAAAGTGATCGTGAAAATTTGAAAAAGTTTAAAACAAAACAAAAATGAAAGACTTATTAGCAATCCTAATATAAGTCCCTGGAAACGGCGCCAAAAACTTGATGCAGGTTTTACTAAACCAGGTTTTAATATTTATAATGTCTCGTTATACCTATGGTCTACCCTAATGCACTAACGGGCAGTGTACCCGGTCGTGTGTAGTGTAGTATTCGGTAAAGCCGAGGTCGTCCCAAGAGCTATGTGTGGATAAATACTAAGTCTAGGTGTCATGATTTTAAGATGGTTTTGATATCGAATTAACTAATTAACTACTAAAATAAATAAAGGCAAAGGTGTAATCAATAGAGGAGAGTGGTGCTAACCTAGTTACTCATCCTAACTAGTAATATTCGTCTAATTACTTCCAATTACTTGGTGGGGTCAAAGTCGAGAGGACAACATTTGGTCGGTTAAGCTAACCTATCGGCAAAGATGCCACCTTTGGAGAAGTCGGTGTCCCTCATAAGTCCGATTGTTCCTGGTCCCTAAGCCGAGTCATTAAGTTCCGCTACATGCTAGACTTATAATAGTGAGTGCCCAGGCTAGCATCTTAGACACTCACCCCTAATTCTTAAGTTCATCCTAACGGTAGGTGATCAGTTGGTAAAATCGCACAAGTAGAAAGGGTCGTCAGTTGGTCATATCTTACCCTTCCCATCTCAGTCTAATCACTTAGGGTCAGTTGGTCATATCTCCTAAGCAACTAGCCTCTACCGCCATTCAAAACTACCGAAACAAGGGTAGCTACCAATAAACTATGCATTCATACACTTAGAAATAATTATATGGAAATAATGTAAACGTAAAAACAATTAAGGAATCATAACTAGGCCAACACCAAGAGGTGCTTAGCCGCTCATATTAACCATACAAATCAATTCAATGTTTAATGTTACGAAATACATGAATCGAAAGTAAAGAAAAGATAAAAAGCTAATGCTTATCGTAGGAGTGATTTCTCCTTGGAGCGACTCAGTATGCTCCTTTAGATCGCCTTTGGCTTCTTCCCACGTTCTCACGATTGTTGTGTGTGAAATGGGATGCTCGAAATCTTTGGAAATCGTGGGGTATTTATAGGCGGATCTTGGTTACGGCGTAACTAATAAAATAGTTACTGCGTAACATATAACTTCTTCAGTAAATTGCACTAGATCTGCTTTGGTTATGGCATAACCTTAGAAGGGTTCGCCGTATTCTTCAATAAATCTTGGTTACGCCGTAGTTGATGCATGAGTTACGGTGTAATTATCGTGACTCGGTTCCTCATTTGACCTAATATGGTTACGTCGTAATCTTTGGGAGAGTTCGCCGTAATCTTACGATAAGTTGATTTTTGAGCCACGCTTTAGTTACGGCGTAATGTGAGAGAGGAGTTACGCCGTAACTTCTTCAAAGTGAGCATACTATGATAAATCTTCAATAAACTCTCCAATTCGCGTCTCTTTAGCTTGATGCTCGTAATTTACCTAAAAGTGGAATATAATGGAAAACAAGCGTAAATCCATATAAATGATATAAATTACAAGCATTACCGGGAAATTGACACTTAATATTAGGATAATTTGATGTTATCGGGTAAGCTAATAAAGGTTCGGTGCACCAAATGGGGCGAGATGACTTATGGCCATATGTGTGTATCCAAATGACTTTGATACGAGATGACTACAAGTGTAGACCGGTGAAACCACTATAACAACTCGTAAATTTCGGATATTTTATAATACTATTTATTACATCATAAAATGCAAATCTTTAATTTCTGACAGTTATCGATACTTAAAATTCAAATACGAGAGGTCATCTCGTTTCTTTGAAAACACGACACCGCACACACTGAAATTCCTCACTAATGAACTTGAACTTATTATTGTCTAAGTTAAATTTTTTAAGCACATGTGAGCTTAAACAGTTACTATATTTTGGGAGGTTATTCCGCATACTACAGAACGCAGTAACACATGAAACTAGTATTTTATATTGAAACAAGTGAAATTATCGCTTTTAACACTTACCAATGATTTACTGAACAAAAGCGAGGAGTTATCTCGTACATTCGGAAAAAACACATGCCGCACGCATACCGACATTGAATAGAAGCAGTGACGGTTATAATCAAATTTCTACGTAATAAAGATACCATATTATTACGCTTTGAAATCATTTCAAAAATATAATTTTTATATTTTACGTGTCTAGGAAAGGTGCGTTTAAGCGGAAACTCGACAAAACACGAGTCTGATTTCCTTTGTGATTTACTAATAAAAACAAAACCTAATCTAATCCTAAACTACTCCTTAGCCGCCCACCTCTTGCTACTTTTCTCTTATTTTGTTTTCTCTCAAAGCAGAGATCCAAACTTGGAGGTTTTTCCATCTACTTTCCAAGTCAACTTCGAACCATTACCTTCCTTCTCCCATTCTCGGATCCCTCCTCCTAGGGCAACTCACAAGAAAACCTTGGAAACAATGAAGGAAAGGAGGTTTGCCAAAACGGATCTCTCCCTAATCGAAGCCAAGAAAGGGAGGCCACAATTTCTTATTTTCCTCTATAAACACCGACTTCAACCACAAGGAGAGGCCACACCAAAATCTTGTCACCAATAAAAGTTTTCTAAGGGTTATGCAAAGATTTGGCTGGGGTCTCACTTGGATTTGAATTCGGATTGGGTTGTAATCATCTTCAATCGACATTCACATCCTCTGTAAGAGTTCTTAATTTTTATTAATTTATGTTAGTCGAGAGGCATACATGATTTGGTTTAATTATTCTGGTCATTGTTGTTGGTATTGTGTGGCAAAAAGTGAATTAAGAATATAATCTGTGAAATCTATTATTGGCTCGATTTATATCTTGTTTTGTTTTCGGATCGAATAGAACCACACCGAGAGGTTCTTGCATTCGTATTACTCATCTTTGAACCTCAGCCCACAATAAGACACCGAGAAGGTGTTGAGGTAGATTCGGTTCAGCCAAGATGCAAACACCGCAAGACTGGTTGGTTTGTTGTTTTCGGTTCAAGAGAAACTACACCCACGTAGGGTGTGAATTACTTGCAGCTGACATAAAATCCCTACGAGAGTATGTTGCATTGATTCACTTGTAGTAAAGAGACGGACACCACGAGGGTGGTTGTTTTTGTCTCGGTTCAAAAGGAAGCCACCCCTAACGGGTGTGTTACGTTGTTGGTTGAGCTTTGTAAGTGAAACATGAACCCGCGAGAGTGAGCATGTTGTTTTAACCTCATAAAAGGGCGTGGGTCTTCTCTTGTGACACCACCCATCGAGGGTCATTGAATCAAGACTTGGTGTGGTTTGCTTTGGTGCCCCATTTAGATCTTTTCTCTTGGCCTTATCCACGTCTAGTGGTCTCTAGACTTGAAACTAAATGAGTTGAAAGTTTGATTTCTTAGCCGCTAAAACATCCTCGCGCCCAGCGGTGACAAGCATAAATAACTACGAATGTCAAAAGAAAACTTTTTCTTAGTAAAATTCAAGGGGCATGTTTGTTGTTGAGTTGGGTTTCGAGTCGAGGGAAATACACCCCGAAAGGTGCTCCCTGTCAAGACTACCTCAGGGCCACAAAGTGGACGTACGAGTCTAGGTTCGTTGCACCGCTTGTGTCCAGTATTGGTCTCGTGTTTGCATTTTAGTTAGTACTTGTGCGTCAAAGCTGCACTCCCAAATCAACAGTTTCTAAGCAGCTTTATGTGATAGATTCTATTTGGACTCAGGCCCATAATAAAAAATAAATGTGTGTGATTGATCATTTGCTGAAATGGGCTGCGAAGCCCAATCATATCCAAAGGGGCATTTGTTTCATTTCCCACCGTCACAAAACTTCGATATCTACGCAAGTAAAACATAAATCATCCTCGCCTCGTCCAAAGCTCATCACGACTCGTGTCCATTTTATTTGAAATGCGACCATTTCATTAGGAACTCGGCATACAAAAATTCCATCGACATTAAACCATAATCAAGTGTTAGTAATTAATATGTAATAGTTAGCTTTATTATGGCCTTTATGTTTGTTATTAGCCTTAAGCTTATGAAGAAGGCCCATGAGCTTAGGCCCAAGCCCATAGGAGAAAGGATGGAAACTAGGAGTGTTGCCCCTAGCTTTCCTCCATAAATACCTTATGTAAACCTTCATTTGAAGGTTGGTTGTTCAAGTTATTTCTCTCATCACATCTACGCATAACCGTGTTATAATATCATGTGTGTGTGTGTGTTTTACTTGTTCAATCGCCTTATCTCTTTCTATATTACTTGTGTTTGTAAAAATAGTGACCTATCAGTGGTATCAATCGCCTACTAGTTGGGTGAGCGTATTGTTTGAAGTGAGTTTTGGTCTCACGATAACGTCTGATCCATTTCTTTGGTTAGCTTAAAACGCATTTTTACACTTTTAATCCAAGATTCTTGTACTTTCAATGTTATAAGGTGTTAAACTAACGTTTTTGGCAAAAGTTTGGAACTTTATCGTGGATCATTGTTTTGAACTCGTTTTTATTCGTGGGTGTAGTTCTACGCGTAACTATTTTAGAAGGTTTGGTTCATCAAATTTCACATTCTTGTGTTCTTTGGTGATCTTGAAGCTATTTCATCACACAAAAGCGGTTTAGAAACATCTTTGAGCAATATCAAATTTCTGAGTAGACCTACGCGTGGTGAAACCCTAAAACTACGCGTAAGTATTTCCTTGGTTTGATCTTCGTTTTAGTGGTTTATTCCGTGTTTTCTTGCTTGGATAAGCCCGAAAATCGTCGACTTTGGATATCTTTGCATTGTGAAGTGTAAAAGATCATTTGAGATAAAACCTAAAATTACGCATAAGCATAAGCTTACGCCAGAAATCCCACATAAGATTGTTCTTACGCCTAAGCCTAGTCTTACGATAAGATAATCCTCGCCTAACTTTTGTCTCGCATAACTTTAGCGTCTTTTCCTTACTTACGCGTAAGCTAAAACTACGCGTAACTTCTTATTGTTACAGCGTAACTTTGGTGTTTTATGCATAAGTGCTACTTGGCTATTGTGATTTCTCGCTAAGGATACTTCTTCATCAAAGGTTCATTCGACTACAAAGATCCATTTTACCAACACAAGTTTTCAACATGTCTCAACCACCATACTCTAACTATTTCCTTACACTTATCCTCAACGACAACAACAACTAAGTCCACAACATCAACAATGGAATCAACAACAAGCAATTTATCAACAACAATTTAATCAACAACATACTCCACAACTTGGAGCAATTCCTCCACCACAAATGGTTCAACCACCGCCAAGTCTTCAAGTTCAACCCTACACAAATGACTTCAATCAACATCCATCAAGGAACACTATGAAGGAACCCACTTGGTTTGCAAAGATGTGTGAAGCTTTAGCGACCAACAATCAATTCATGAGGTGGATCACTGATAGACCTCCAATGCTCACTCCGGAAACTACGATCAATGGGTGATAAGGTTCTTTAGGTTTTGTGATCCGAAGAAGCCACATGGAAAGTTCTTAAAGAAGGTTATCTTGGAAGGTCCATTTGAGATGCCTCATGTCATTGTGCCGGAGATCCAAATGCCATTCCACAAGAGATGAACAAGCGAACATTGCTCTTATTCATGGACTTGAATCCTCAAGAACTTCTCCACTATGAAGCGGATGAACTTGCAATGGAATATATCCTCTTAGGATTACCAAACCCAATTCTTCGTAGTGTTGATGCTCAAAAGCGCACGAAAATGTGGGATCATATTCGTCTTCTTATGGAAGGATCGGTACTCAATCGGGAGGATTTGGAATCCAAAATTTACTTGGCTTATGAACACTTCATGATTGAACACGAGAGACACTAGAGTCCTATCATCATCGTTTTCGGACATCATCAATGACTTGGATAAACACAACATCATCATGCCAAGAATTGCAGTGAATACTAAGTTCTGAGTAGTCTTGGTCACGAATGGGAGAAGTATGTCATTTTTCTCCGTCAGCGAAGAATATGCATCATTCTACATATGGATTGTTGCACGATTACTTGAAGCCTCATGAAAAGGAAGTTGATCGGGAAAGGATTCTCCGTGCTCAAATTGCTCCACCTACACATCCGGAAAATCAACAACTTGCCTTATATGCTCAACAAAGTTATCCTCCTCAACAAGCAACTCAACCAAGCGCCTCGGTCACACCAAGCGATCAATCACAAACAACCTCAACAAAATCAATTGGTTCCTTACAACAACAACAATAATCAAGCACTTCATAGTCAAACTAATGAGGAATCCGATCCGTTCGAAGCATTGCAGCGGATTTGTTATGATTGCTAATGCTTTTAGCCGTTATACCAACAAATCCAACAATCGTATTCATTCCTCATCCAATACGAAATCAAGTGTTGTGAACAATGGACGAGTTGAAGTTGAGAATCGTGGTTATAGTCGTCAAATGGGAGGTGGTCAAGGGTTTAATCTTGTGGGTAGGAATAACAAAAGAGCTCAAGTGGTGGAGCAGGAAATGCTCGAGAATGGGTTGAATGGTCTTCGATGCTACAACCGCAATGAGAAGGACACTGGCTAATGCATGCCCAAAGCCAAGGACTAGAGCGGTGCTTATTTCAAAGAGGCTCTTCTTTTGGCTCTTAAGGATGAAGTGGTGGATCTCTCACAAACAAATAACATAGCTTTATGGCGGATGCGACTCGGATGATGATATGGAGGACTTGCAGTGCCAATGCATTTATTATGTTGATGGCTAATATGCAAGAGTTACACATGAGTGAAACAGGCCCGATGTATGACATCGATGGCTTGTCTCAGTACCGAACAAACCATCATCATATCTCGAACTAATATCTCCGCTAATACACGAATCAAGCGGCTCGATCGTTCAAAATGAGTCATCTACATCTCATTCGGCGATTTTCAAATTAACCTTGTAGTTACATTTGACGATCAAGATGACCTTATGGTTTCCTTTGATAATCAAATTGACTCCGTGGTTGTACTTGAGGATCTAAATAATGATCATGTTGTGACTCACGTTGAACAAGCGAACTGTTGCCTCATCAGATTTTGCTCGGTTAATTCAAGACCGTCAAATCAAAATGGAGGAATGTTATGCATTAAATAAGGACTTAAAAGCAAAATGCTTTGTTAACCAAGGATTTTGAATGCTTACAAATGAAACTCAACTTTTCAAAACTCAAGAAAACCGTGAAAAAGGTTTTGAAGCCGCTTTGCTAAATCTCATCAAAGCGAAAAATATTTAGAGACGGATCGTGATCTAGCCGCTTGAAGAATGCTTTGTTGCACGAAATAGAACAATGAAACATGAACATAAAAAGCAAATTAACGCTCTCACCTTGGAAAATCAAAAAGCTAAGGTCGAGTTGTTAACTTGTCAAAACAGTTCTCGCATACAAAAGCATTCAACGAATCGGGTAGATGACCTTCTTGAAGAAATTATCGGCTTGCAAAACAAAATCAAAGAGTTTAAAAATGTTGTTTACAAATGATAAGGTTTTAAAAGGTACCATTTTGAGGGTCGTTTAAGTCCTTATTTGATCACTTTGTATCCGTTATTGCTTAATATCGTTCCTTTTCACTTTTAGGTCTCGTGAAGGCAAAATCTTTGGAATGGCACTTATTTGGACAGAAAAGCGCGAATATATGAAGAAAATGGCCAAAGTCGAAATCGACACTCACGATTCTTTGAAAGTATAAAGCGGCGGCGTCGGGTGCTATTGCGCGCCGTCGAAGAATTATTGTGACGGTCGAACTCAAAACTCGTGTTTTCAAGAGGCGGCGTCTAGTTGTGAAAGAGTAGGCCGTCGCTACTCGGGCGGCCTAGATGCGATCGAGACGGCGTCGAAGTCGAAGAGGACGGCGTTACGGACATAAGGTGCGCCGTCGCAAGGTTAACGTGGCCAAGCGAAACCCTAATAGCGGCGACACACGGCGTCACTAAACATAAGGTGACGCCGTCGCAATTGTAATCTTATATATAAAATCCGAATTTTTCGGTCTTTGTGTGGAGAGTCTTTGGGTAAAACCTAAAACCGAACCTAAGGTGTCTTGTACAAGTATTTTAGGGTTTTAACCCTATCTTACACCAAGATAAGTCTTTGCTTCATTAATTCAATTATGTCTTTGATTATTTGTGTGTATGCTTGCATGTTCTCCATGTCCGCTAATTTATTTGTGTGTTTGCTTAGGAAGTATGAAGCTTAATTATTAAATATTGATTGGTTGTTTCTTATCTTAGTTGATTAATGATCTAGTAATGCGATAGGTCATTCGTTGTGTATAATGCTTGATTCATCTTTGTGAACCTTAGAGTATGATTACCGAGTGATTGTAGGCTAAAACATCCGAAGAGTGCCTTAGAGTAGGAGTCTATAATCTCTAAGTGGATTTGTAGACAAGACCCTTTGGTAAGTTCAAAGATTTAGGGAGAAACGCATACCCTACAACTTTAGAAACACAACATGACTAGGAATAAGACGTGACACTCAACCATCAATAGGAGATAATTAAGGAGTAATACAAACTAAGTAAACACATCTTTAAACTATCATACGAGCACACATTAATTAGACATAGACTCCACAACCTTAGTTTAGATAATTAGATAATAGTAGAGTAATCGGTGAAATACCAACCCCCAAATCCAATACCGAGATTCGTACCTTTCCATTTTCATAAAATATAAAAGATAAAAATAATCTTCCTCAACCTTAACCTTAGCGTAGTAACTCCTACTAGCATTCCTATTCCCCAGAGAACGATATCAATACCGTGGCTTACCCTAATTACTACACTACAACGATTAGGTTCCTCGCCTAGGGTGTTATAAAACTTGCTCGAAGAAAAGGAAGTTTCCTTGACCCCGAACGCGGCGTGTAGCGTTATCAAGTTTTGGCGCATTGCGGAGAATAGAATAGCTAGTTAGTAGTCCACTTCGTTTAGGTTTCTTTGTGATTCCTATCAAGTAATATTTTTTATTTTCTAGATTTCTCTTAGTCTATCCCCTTCTTCGTGACCCCGTTCGTAAAACCATCATTAACCATGATCCGTATTTTCATCGAAGATTCTTTACTTTACCCGTTCCCAATCCGAGATTGAGAACGAATCCCACAAAACCCTTCACCCACCCACCATTTTGGTAATCACCTAGAGCATAATGAGATGAATTGGCAACAACAAAGTCCTTTCTATTACTCGATTACGATGAGGAATTTGATTATGATGAAGCACTTGATAGCGGGAGGTCATTAATGAAGAAGTTAGTTCGAAATTAAGGAAGACCCATCCCAATGTTTTGACCCTAGGTGCGAGGATTGAGAAAGATGGCCCTTTAATATGCAATTCCTTGAAAAATAGGACTAGAAGGGTTCGATGCTTATTTGAATTCATTCTTACCTTTAAACTTAATTTCAAGGGACCTATACAACAAAATCAAGGTCAAAGAGTTAACTTATCAAGGGAACAATGTTGTTGAAGCGATCATTTATTTGCGTGTTTGTCGGAAGTTTTACTTATTTGGTAGAGTTCATGGTCTTAGAAGACTTAGGAGAATTTATAGATAAGGACCTCACTCAAATAATTTTTGGAAAACCTTTCAAGAAATTGACTAGGTTGAATGAGCGGATGATTGATGGTCTAATTACATTCTCTGATGAAATTGAAGATTTTATCTACCAAATGCCACGCGCTCATCCTAGGTTTAAACATAAGGACATCGAGGTTTGTAATAGAATGACCCCTATTCCATTGCTTAGTGAAAGGGATAAGCAGAATGGGCTTAGGTACCCACATGAGAAAACTAAGCGGTATTACAAAAAATGCCTTGAATTAGGAGATGATTACAAAAAGAATGAAAGAGCGTTAGAATGGCTTAAGTATGAGCACGAGAGGGATGGTGAGAAAACGTAGGAGCATGACTATGAGTCTAGCTACAAGAATCTTAAATAAAGAAAAGCGCTTCGTGGGAGGCAACCCATGCTTAATTGTTTTCTTGTTAGTGTCATATATCTTTTATTAATTGTTTATCCTCATGTTTAAATTTGTAAAATGCTTTATTTTGTTTTAACCGTCTTAATTACATATAAAGGTATTTTACATAAGGGATAAGTGTAGGGAGGATTACACACGTTTTCAAAAAAGCGTAAACATGAGAATAACAATTAACTAAAAGATATATATGTTTGTTTGTTCGAGTCAAATGCTTGTATCGAGTCATAATGAATGTTTTGCGAAATTTTCCAGATTCTAAAGATGTAAATTTTCGAATTTTTCCGGAAAATCGCGAGACCGCTTTTTGTCGGGATAACTTTGACGTCGAGATTGCAACTTTGACGGCGTCGAGAAGGAGTAAAACATCGATTACTTTTCTCGTTTTCGAGCTACTTATAAATTTTGGAATTTTCGGTCTTAATTTTCTTAGAAATTCAGTAAACATCCATTCCACAAGCATTATATCCTAGTTTAAATCGAGTCTTATATATATTATTACCGCCGATTTTACGCGAAGGTTTCGTTTGTTTTCTTCAAGTGTGCAGGTTTAGTTTGTCAGAAGAAGTTACATAAGATTGAAAGGAGCTTTTCACGCAAAAATTCTTCTTGAAAAGAATTTAACCACCACTTTACGGATCCTACCGAGCTAATCGGGGAGTATTAGTTTCTTTCGTTTTAATTACCTTCCATTATCATAACTTTGATACTTTCGGGAACATTGGGGACAATGTTCGGTTTAAGTGTAGGGAGGAAAATAAAGCGGAACTTTGAAACTATGCTTATCCTTGACTATTTGCTTTGTCTAATTGTATTTGTGTAATAAACCATGAGAAAATGTCGGTTAGGGTAATTTTGGCACCAAATTTAAAATTTTTCATAACATATAAGAGTGGGCCATTAGTCTTAACAAAAGCGTCACATGGATATGTAAGATATAACTTTTCACATACACATCAAACCATAACACAAGGTGGCGAATAAGATGGAATTCTAGAGAAAGTTAGAGGTTTAGGAACTTAGTGAGAGAAAGTGAAAGATATTATTATGAGCTCCAACTCTACCTTGGAAGGTAGAGAGTATTTATAGTCTTACATAACTCGCCACACTATGGGTGTGGATCGGGCATACGGTGGGTAAAGACCGTCCAGTCCTCCACGGTGTTACTTAACTAAATTACTACTTAACTTAAAGAACTACGACTACGAGCTTTCTAACGATTACATATACTTGAGGTGACCGACTCTTTAATACCGGAATTTCTAATTCCTAACAATCTCCCAAGGAGGTCACCTCAATAATGCACCAAAATTACATAGAATACAAATAGATAATCTGATAACAATTGATCTTGCATTCTTGATGTAGTCCTTTGCTCATAAGCTCGTAGTCATTGATTCTTCACATTGCATGTTTGGTTATTCCAAGTGGAGGTCTTTCTTGATCCACGTGATGATAAGTTTGAGCCATCTTTTGAGATCATCGCTATCAACAATCTCGACACATCCTTTGTGGTGTTGGTTGTGACTTTGGGACCGACATGCTCACATTTTGGATCATGATTTCTTCTCATCGAGTAGCGGAAGCATTTGTTGAATCATGATATTGGCGGCGTAGCGAAGCATGGAGTGAAAATATCGAGTCATTGATGCACTAATCATGATTTCTTTTGAGTTGAATGTGTTAAGTGAGCATGCGGCTATGGATTGACCGCTTCATTACGATCATTTTGCAAGCGTCGGCGTACACGCATACAACGATTAGCAACAAATCGCACGAAAGTGTCTTTGATCACTTCGTTGAATTGAGGTACACGCCCACGGTTCCCGTTGATCGATACAAATCTTACTGTGATCGGTAGGATTCCTAAGAATCTCCTTGACGGGGTTTCGCATTTGTTCTATTGTTCTCAAACCGGAACATCTCAAAGAAGACAACACGGAGTGAGTGAACGGTGAATATTAAGTCCAGCGATTGATGAGAAGAGATTTGAAAAACAATCGTGTATTGCTCAATAGAAATTGTTTTTGCAATACAACGAAGGTTTTATTGAAAATCAATTATCAATCATAAAAATACCTTTTGGTTTGAAAAATGAGTACACGGTCGATGTGCTAAAGAAAAGAGTTTATTAAGCACAACGACCGGTTTTCAAAGGCATCCGTCAATCCATAACTCGAACGAGGATTGATTCAAGAGATTGAATCGCCCCATTGTTTCATTCGGTTGTCACATGGTTGATCTATATAATAGATCTCACATGCCACCTACCGAGGAGCTTGTTTGATGTTGGCTCGAAGGCTTTCCATCTTCATTGTGAATATGTAAACACATCACTCGGATGTTACGGCAATACCACAAGGATAATGCGTGGGACTCGAGTTATAATCTCTCTTTCCACATTGTGTGAAGCAGAGTCTTCATTGAAAGTGTCCTAATGAGATTTATTGATGATCTCGTGGCTCTAGACTCAATTTGTGCATATTTGGATCCTATAACGGAGACTAGGGAGAGGTCTCCTTCTTCAATATCAACCATCTCTAAGAAAGTCGATAGATAATGTCGGTTCCCGTGAGAATGAAACAAGTCCTTTTAAGAGGAACTTGAGTGGTTTGGAAAGTTGAAGTGCGGTCGTCCTTTGGGTCCATGACGTCTTGTCTTCAATACCGATGTTACCATCGGTAGCATATGAATTGAACCGGTTTACGCCCTAAGGTTGAATTAATGGAGGGCTATTTGTTTTCACCCTATTCTCATTCAATTCTTTTAATTCTTCAACCCCTTCGGTGCTTACGAGACTTCATAGCTAGAACCTTGTTGGGTTTATTCCGGTACTAGCTCGGTCTTAGTCCGCACTCTTCCCATATCTCATTTTCTCCTTTTATCATCATACCTAAGGACTTCTACACTAACTAGTGGATTGTCCTGGGTAGATCCCTCGGTTACGGCGGATCATGGGAACACATACCTAACCTTATCATCCTTATATCACCGTACATGAAGTAAAGTTGGTCGGTCTATTTGGTATTGTTCATCGCCAATGGATCCAATTGAAAACCATTTGAAAATCAATTCGGATACTTGTGATATATTATCAAAGCTTTTATACTGAATTGTTTTGATATTTTAAACGAGAACTCCCCTCAACATGTGCATCAAGTATTGAAAATGTTTTGCACGGAGGCAAGAGAAAGAATTAACTTCTTTTGATTACCATTTTCTAAAGATATCAACATCACTTCCTCAACAAATCAAGAAGATATAGCAATTCCGGGAAGGATGAGGTTTCCATAAATTTGCTCCCCTCAATATGTGCCTCGAGGTTTGAAAAGAGTTTTGCACATACTAGAGGGAACACACACATGGGATAAATGATCACGTTTTAAATCAAAGGTTTTAAGATAGATGCTCCCCTCAACATGTGCATTGAAAAATTGAAATCGTTTGTCACATGTGGGCGGGATAGCATGTACATCCTATTATAACCATTTACCTAATTATCGGTTTAAATCCAATTTAAATCACACATTCTCCCCGATCACAATTATCAAATCATTTGAAATTTGTGATCTCGTATAGATTTAAATTGATTTTGAAAGCTTTGAGGAGAATTGTGACTTGATTGTGAAAGTGTTTTAAGCGATAAGGATCGGATTTTAAGACTTTAAACTCCATTTATAAAACATGCATGTATATCTTTTGAAAACAATTTTAATGCCAAATAACTTTTTAATTTAATTGAAATCATTCTCCCCTCAATCAATAGCGTAGGTTGTTGATTGAGAGATAGAGATTTTGACAAATAAGTCGATGATTATCAAAAATAGAGTTTGAGTTATTTTTCAAAGCATTTAGTTTTCAATGAGATAGGAGTTTATAGAATCGAGCATAGAATTTGAAAACATGGTAAAACATGGCTCTGTTCTTTCTTTAAAAGCGGGTTATTGCACGAAAATGACAATAAACCATTTCTCTTTCTCCCAAAAAAATATTTTTGATTTTTTTTTTTTTTTTTTTTTTTTTTTTTTTTAAAGAATTGAACAACATCTAAAGTCCGTGTCATTCTTTGAATGACGGCACAAAAACCGTAGATATTATCGAACAGTGAAAAACATGACAAAAGGACAATATTTTTGAAGATTTTTTTTGAATTTTTGATTTTTATGGATTTTGAAAGTTTTATAATTTTCTATTTTGTTTTTGAATAACTATTTACAAGAGATAGATGAAGATAGACCTTTACTCCTCGTCTTCCTCACGAAGGCGTTTGAGAGTTCGGTTGAAGACTTTTCAAACCAAGGCGTGGAAGAATAAACTCAAACGTTCTCTTGGAAGAGCTTTGGTGAAGATGTCCGCTAGCGATATTCGGACCTCACAAAATATAGTTCCACCACACCTTTTTCCACATTTCACGATGAAATGATGTCGAATGTCGATATGCTTTGCTCTTGAGTGTTGAGCGTTGTTGCATGAGAGAGCAATAGCACTTTTATTATCACGATGCGAGAGGATTTTGTTGAATTCAAAGCCATAGTCGGATAATTGAGATCTCATCCATAGGATTTGAGCACAACAAGATGACATGGCTATGTATTCGACCTCGTAGAGAAATAGAAGTGCTCATTTGCTTCTTTGAAGACCGACTCACAAGCTTATCACCCAAAAGCGAGCACCTCGGGCGTGCTTGACGTGTATCTTGACAACTGCATGATCGGCATCTGCATAGGCCGTTAGTGACATACCGGTGTCCTTGGTACCATAGTCCCATATTGATGGTTCCTTGGAGATACCGAAAGACCCGTTTAAGCGCTTCAAGGTGCTTTTTAGTAGGCTTAGCACGGTATCTAGCACACATGCATACGAGAGAATAAGATGTACGGTCTACTAGCGATGAGATACATCGGGATCCAATCATACTCCTATATTTCGTTTGGTCAATCATGATCCACGAGAGGTCCTCATCTAGTTTGGTTCGGTCAATCATGGGGTGTCAACAGGTCACTTGAATCAAATCCAAATTTCTTTAAAATCTCATTGCATATTTAGATTGATTTATGAAAATGCCTCGGGACTTTGTGAAATTTGTAATCCTAAGAAAAATGACATTTGTCCCATCATTGACATTTGAAACTTTGAACTCATTTCATTTGAAAACGATCACATTCCATTGGGTCGGTCGAGGCAAAATAATATCATCAACATAAATTTGAACATGAATCAAATGTTTGCGACTTCTGGTGAACAATGTAGGATCAATGCTCCTTTGATGAATCCGGTTGATAGAAGAAACTTAGGCAGTGTATCATACCATGCCCTTGGAGCTTGCTTTAAACCGTAAAGAGCCTTCTTCAAGCGGTGGCGTGAGTAGGATGCTCTTGATTCACAAATCCTTGAGTTGGGCGGCGTGAGCGACTTCTTTAAGATCACCGTTTAGAAATGCCGTCTTTACATCCATCGATAAACCACCATGTTCTTGCTAGCGACATTAGCGAGAAAGATTCGATGGCCTCGATTCGAGCAAGCTGGAGCAAAAGATTCTTCAAAGTCTATACCCTCCTCTTGACGATATCCTTTAGCAACTAATCGAGCCTTGTTCTTCAACACATCACCATGCTCATCAAGTTTTACTTTGAAGATCCATTTTAGAGCTATAATCATAGCACGATCTGGAGCGGTACTAACTCCCATACATCAAGTCGATCAAACTCATGAATTTCATCTTGCATAGCATTGAACCGGCTATCTTCATTCATAGCGGTTTAACATCTTTTGGTTCGATCTTAGATAGTACGGAGTTGAAGAAGCACCATAAGGCATCGGTTGCGAGTTGCTTCGGGTTGATCTGAGACGAGAGGATTTCCAATGATGTTGTCTAATGGATGATCGTGAGTCCATTTTACGAGGTGTTCATGTGGCATTTGTTGAGGCCGGGTAGGCGAGTCGATGTCTCACGAAGAAGATGGTTCTGCGATGATTCGGGAGTAGCAAATATGTTTTCAAATGGAGCATCTTGAGGAGTAGCAAAGGGATTAACTTCATCATTGATGCGAAACATTTCCATGATGTACATTTGAAGAATGATGATTTGTTGATGAGGCGAAGGATCGTGACGGTGCTTCTTGACTTCTGAGATATTGGCGATGGATTGACTTCATTCATCGGAATATGAGCATCCTCTGTTGTAGGGATCGAGCACCTCATTAGTAGTAGACTCATCAGTTCATCAAACATGGGATCAAATAGTTTCTTTACATCATCTTGGATGGAGGTACATATGGAGTTTCTTGAGAGGAGTTTGGAACAAGAAATGAACCAATAGGACTGTTTTGAAGTGCGGGTCTGGTGGAGTGTCCAGAGCCATTTGACCGGTCGACTCATCAAGCGTAACGTGAATTGTTTCCATGATATTTCGGGTTCTTTTGTTGTAGATTCGGTATCCCTTTTGTTTGGTGCATATCCTACAAATACTCCAATGTCGACTTTAGCCCTAAGTTTGCCCAAGTCTTGACCTTCATTAGTTGGATAGCACAAGGCACCAAATACACGAAGGAAAGATAGATTAGGTTTTTGTTGTGGACAAGTTCATATGGAGTTTTTCCATGAATGGTGTGAATCGGGAGCGATTTTGTGTGTAACATGCGGTGGCAATTGCTTGACCCGAGAGAAACATTGGAACCTTTGAGTAAATCGGCATTGTTCTAGCGACTTCAACAAGAGTACGATTTCGTCTTTCAACTACACCGTTACATTGGGGGTTCGTGGAACACTTCTTTGATGGTGATTCCAATGCTTTCATAGAATTCACTAAGTTGTTTGTTGACAAACTCGGTTCCATTATGCATTACGATAATTACGGCGGTTTTGTTTAGTCTAAACTGCAATTTGTTTGATGAGTTTGATGATGATATCGGGAGTTTCATCCTTTGTCCTTAAGAACTTGACCCGGTGAATCTAGAATAATCATCAACCACAACTAACACATATTTCTTCCCAAAGATATTACGCACCCTCATTGGTCCACATAAATCCATATGAATCATATGAAGAACTTACGTGACGAGTTAGTAGGTTTGGGTTTATGGGCATACTTCTTGCTTTTTCCCAATTGACATCTTGAACAAAGATGATCCTTTTCATACTTTAGTCTAGGTAAACCTACAACTAAGTCCTTTACGGAAAGATCGTTGATGGTGCGAAGTTCAAGTGATTGAGACAGCGATGCCATAACCATGACTTTGTTTTGAAGCCTTAGATAACAAGCAGATTGGTGATGCTCTCATCATGTCATCGATAGAGATAGTGTAAAGGTTTGAGCCACGAGTTCCTTTCAGCAGTTCCTTTCCATTAAGATCTCTAACAAAGCGGTATGTTTTCGAAGGCTACTTCTAGATCCGAATCACGAATTGACCAACAGAGAGCAGTTATGACCTAAACCTTCCACATAATACACTCGGAGATGACACTATCACCAACAACATAATCTCCATAACCCATAATAGCACCGAAATGATCATTACCAAATCTAACGATCCGATGAATTTGCTCACGAAGTTCATGAGCGTGACGGTCTCGGTCATATGCTTGGAGCGACTGAGTCCGGTACCACGAGCGATTTGAGCGATCTGCGGTTGAACACGAGACAAGAATGGATAAGCGGATATTTGGGATCCCCATGCAAGAATGGGTTCCATTTGGTTAGTAACAGCAGTTGGACCACCCACATCGAAATAGAAGCATTCATATCGAGACGGTGAAGTAGTGGAATCATTGTGAATAGATGCGGTACTAGTGTACGTATTAGCCCTATTCTGATGTGACCACTTCTTAAGGAATAGTTCTACCGGTGAGGCATCCATTTTCTAGTGGGCATTATCGATTAGTCTTATGACCAACGGTATCCAATAAAAGCCTATTCTGCTGAATGTTCTTCCTGTGGGTTTCCATTGTTTTCTAACTCTCTTTCGCTTTTGCCTTTTAGCCTTTTTAGCATGAATTTTAGCATTAACAACATTAAGCGGACAATTAACATCATTAGGCGAACATTAACATCACATTCATGATTAGAAAGCGAATTCAAGCAATCATCGGTACAAGGTTTGCAAATAGTATCGAATTGAATTAATTACGATGCGCCTATGGCTAATACTAGAATCAACACGATTCGTTTTATTCGATTCAAACTTAAGGTTCCTAGATTGTTCTTCTACTTTCTTCCGGTGCACATTCTTAGCTTGAGAGGTCCTATCATTCCTTGTATTGTCTTGAGACTTTGACTGCTCCCTTTAATGTCCGATTACTCTGTAGAGGAATGGGAACATTAGTTTGTTTCACTACTCTTTGCACCACTGTTTAGATGTCTTTGGGATCGAACTACATGCTTGGTGCACTATGGTTCACTTTCATAAAGCTAGATGTACTGAGATTGGTACTCCTAGAAGGCACATTAGAGTTCACTTTCCTAGCATTGACAGATCTAGAATCTGAATTGCTCAAGGGTATACTACGACTCTCATTCAAAACATTGGGAATCGAGTGCATCTCATATTTGGCCTTAGGCATTGAGCATGGAATCAAAGGATTAACTCTCTCACCTAATGTCTTTGGGCATATAGTGATCAAACATTCTAAGATTTCTTGAGATCGTTTGGCATATAAGCATGCATGTCCAATTGCATTATCATGAGGTTTCTCTAGCTTATCCTCTTCAACAATCTCACGCAGGCATTCTAAGCAATCCTTAAGGGATGAGAAATATGTTTGAATGGCAAGTTTGTTGTTCCTTAGGTGAGGGGACATATGTCACGAGATAAAGCGATTTATTACCGAGTGAACCTTAGATACAACATTCTCCGCATTGATCATTGGCATTTTCCTTTTACGACTCTTGATTCTCAATTTCCTTTTGCAATGAAGTTATTTGTTCGTTGTTTTTGTTACGAGTGACTTTAATTGATTCAAACAACTCATTGAAATGACGTTTAACCTTTTCATTCTCTTCTAGAAAACTTTCGTTTTCCTTTTGTAAAGCATTTACTAGGTTTTGAAGATGAAACGTTTGAGAATTCTGAGAATCTAAAGAAGGAGGCATTTGGGAACCTGTCATATTGTTCGTTTGACCCTTTAATTGAGATATTTGGACTTTCAATTTTACGATCGTGTTACGAGCATGAATCTGTTCATCTCGTTTGTTTATTTGAAAAGCGCATCAAACTCGGAACATCGAAGATGTCTTGAAATTTGAAGTTTTGACATTTTCTTTGAGATGTTGATATTTTAGTTGTAGATTAAAATACTCAACTTCTAGTTTAGAAAAATGTTTAACCAAATTGTCATGATCATCCGGTTCAATTTTCTCATTAAGTTTAGAATTAGTTTTTCAAGCTCAATGACACGATCATGGGAGACTTTCGAGGCCACGAGATAGTTCATGAAATTTGGAAGCATTAATAGAGCAATTTGAAGCGATGAAAAAGACATCTTGAGCAACACATTCGATAATAAGATTCTCATTCAATGTATGCGGGTTCTTCCTCTCGATCTCATTATATTTTAATGCACGCTCATAATCACTAATTTCAACTATTATTGCATCAAATTCCTTTTCCATTCCCTTAATATCTGTTTCTATCCCTTTTAAGACTCTCAAAGTGATCCTTTAAAAGTTTAAAGAAGGGCATGACCTCGGTTAAATAACATTCTTTCATTTGTTCAAAACCCTTTCTCCTTGATTATGCCGGTGGGTGTGATCCTTTTCTTGCAAGTTTTCTCAAAATCAACAAATAGTTGAAAAATAACGTATTGGCTAATTAAGATATTGCTTTTAGTGGCAATTGTTCTAGGAACAAGATGCATTGGTGTGTTAGGAGGATACACGGTAGCTTTAGGCATTTTCAAAGGGAGGATTTGTTTCTACAATATTTTCGACTTTACGCTTATCTAAATCCATTTTCGAAGACTTGTTCGGGAGTCAACAAAGTCGAGGCTTAAACTTGTTTAATGCAATCCAGTTTTCCTTCTTATAATCATGAGGGTGATATTTATGTTCTTCTCTTTGCATTTGGGGTCATCTAGTTTTTGTTCATCCTTTCCTAGTGACTTCATCGATTTCTTATCTTCCTCGGTGCACTCAAGCGCAACTAGGTTTACGCCTAGGCTTAAGGACTTCATTACCATCATAAATTACCTTTTGAGCATTTCTAGCCTTTTAATTACCTCTGGATTTGGTTCCTCTACAGGGGAACACTATGCTTATCGCTTAGAACTCTATGCTTAGTGATCATGTGAGCGATCGAATGGTGTTTCCTTGTATGTACAACTTGTTTTCAAGTTTGTTTTCAAAGTTTTGATTAGAAAAATCTCTCAAGAGCTTTGATTCTTTTGCATTAAATTCTTGCTTAAGCATTTTCACGTTTTCTTGAAGTTCTTGTTTTGCTTATTTGTTTTAGATAGTTTTCTTGCAAAGAATTTAATTCTTGTTTCAATACTTCTTCTCTAAAATTACTTTTTCTAATTCTTGTCGTGCTTGGTCATCCATTTCACGCTCACGAGTGGTCAACTCAAATTTTGCGTTGTTCATAAATGGCAACACGTTCCTTATAGGCATTTAGTTCGGAGATAATGGAATCATCGAGAGCACATGCGGTGAATTCATCAAAGACATAGTCATTGTTGATGCAGAAGATGCATCACTAGGTACAACTTCACTTTCACTTTGTTTCACGTATTGATCATATGGGACAATATTGATATTACCCGTATTTTCAATATTTGATTCAAAAGTTTCGGTTGGTTGTACTTTGTCATGCATCTGTTGCACATCGACATCATCATATAGCTTTAATACCTCGAGATGAGTTTGTCCTTTGATGGGCGACTTGTGGTGAAGAAGTGACCTTGGGAGACACCATGGGAGAGATGCTAGCCATAAATATTGTGTGTGCGATGGGTCCATCATCCACATCAGTCGTAAGCATCGCGATCACCGACTTGAAAGGCATTTTGATGATTGTGACCTATCTCACAGATGGGCTCATCATCACATCGCATCATAGGTCTTGGCATTGCCTTGACAAAAGCAATGATTCCTCTTCATTCAAAGTAGCACCATTGTCACGAGCTTGAGCCGGCAACATCTTATCTCGAAGTATTCGGCATTTTGTGGGCGCTTTGGAGATGTGCGGTTCCTTGCAAAGTGTCCTCACCACCACAGTTAAAGCATTTGATTGGCTTAGCTTGACCTTGGTTACCATTTCTTCCTCGATTCGGTTTCCAACATAACCTCTCCGGCTCCACCTCTCCCCGATCATCTTGTCTTTCTGAGCTGGTTGCACCACGATCCTTCCATCTTTAACGGTGGCTTGATTATGTGGGTTAGATGCGGTTCGTAGGTTGTTGTTGGTTTGTGGGAGAGAGTTCATGTTTTGACTAATGAGTAGAGCTAGTTGATTAACGATGTTATCCACGCGTGCATCGACATCGACTTGTTTGAGCGAGGATCGGGGATGAGTTTGTGATTACCATTACCCAAGGAATGACTTGTGATGCTTTGGTTGTGATTCCAATGTTTGAGTAGAAAATTTGTTGAGTCATTAGGCGAACTTGTCTCACCACGGTTGGTTTTGAGCGATTGAGAATCAACTTTTCAAACATGGCATGTCTCTCATTACGAAGGAGGAAGGCATAGAGTTGCTCATAGTTTGTATGCTTCAATCCTTTAGTGAGTTTCACGGATGTGACAAACTTGTGCCATTCGGGATTCATGTTGTTCACAAACTTTGAGTTCAAGCTGAATGTTAGGCATAGTCATCTTGATGTTCCTCATGTCATTCACTAACTTATGAAATCTCACATAGTACTCATAGACACTCTCATCGGTTTCATCTTGAAGTGCTCAAATTCATCATAGAGTTGGGATTCTCTGTCTTCCATAGTTAATTACGAACACGAGAGAAGCATCTTAACGTTATCCCAAAGCGCCTTTGCATCGGTGTTATGATTGATCGACTTGTAGATGTCTTTAGGAAGACCTTGAAGAACAATGTTTGAAGCCACGATATGCGCATCGAATCTCTTTTCTCCTCATTATCAAGCTCATTGTACATCTTAGGTGCATCCATTCCGTGAGCGGAGTACCATCTTCATTAGTATCAAGTATGTCTCTAGTCGTCTCAACCCGATATGGTCCTTCATCAATGGATTTGAGAATGTTGACACCATTTTCCTTTCCAAGGCAATACAATCGATTCGTTGAGCCCAAGAATCGTAGTCGATTCTGTCAAGCATTGGTGGGCGAGTATCCGAGCCGGTTGCTTGAACATCCTCGACAGCGATGGAGATGGCGGTAGGAGCGTTGGTAGACATGTTAACAGTTATACGGGATTTTATAACTCTATGATTAAACCGGAAATAGATTCTTTCACGGGTTTTACTAAATCAAGAGAAAACCGTAAACAATCACTCAAGTCGCTAGATGATAACGTGCTAACTCGCTACCAAATAATGCACTAAGTCGCTAGAAATTAGTGCACTAAGTCGCTAACCCTTAACTCGCTACACGTCTAAGTCGCTAGAGTCCCAGTCGCCAGTGAAAAGCAAGTCGCTAAGTAGTAACTCGCTCTGGACTAATTCGCTAGCCAAATTTGTGCGATGATTCGCTACACAAGTCGCTAGATATGCAAGTCGCTAAAGAGCAACTCGCTCTGGACTAATTAGCTACCACAAGTCGCTAACCGTAGTGGAGATGCCACTACTTGTACTTTAACTCGCTAGCGTCTAACTCGCTAGATTTTATAAGCGTAAGTCGCTACCAAGAAAACAAGTCCGAGAGCTAATTCGCTAGCTTGAAAAACCAAATAACCTTCACTTTTCAATCCAAAACAACCCAACCAAGATGATTCAAGCTTACCAAATGAAAACCTAAACACTTTTGATGATTCTAAACATAAAAGTACCAACAAAATTCAAACTTTAACACAAGAAATCAACCAAATGATGCAAAACCACTAAACTTTTCAAACTCAAAACCACCTAAAACCACTATAAATCCAAAGATGTGCAAGATATGATCTAACCATGGCTCTTGATACCAATTGTAAGATATAACTTTTCACATACACATCAAACCATAACACAAGGTGGCGAATAAGATGGAATTCTAGAGAGAAAGTTAGAGGTTTAGGGAACTTAGTGAGAGAAAGTGAAAGATATTATTATGAGCTCCAAACTCTACCTTGGAAGGTAGAGAGTATTTATAGTCTTACATAACTCGCCACACTATGGGTGTGGATCGGGCATACGGTGGGTAAAGACCGTCCAGTCCTCCACGGTGTTACTTAACTAAATTACTACTTAACTTAACAGAACTACGACTACGAGCTTTCTAACGATTACATATACTTGAGGTGACCGACTCTTTAATACCGGGAATTTCTAATTCCTAACAGGATAGGAAGTTGCATGACTAGCACAAAAACCCTTACCACCCAAATTCCACCCAAAATGTGAGGATCGCCCTTAGATTAGTAGGAATTAAAGCATTCATCTTTAATGCTTAGAGTGTGAACCGGTAGTATATTAGATTCTAGAACTTGTTTTGTGATGCATTCCGAGATCGCAAGTGAGGCTACACTTTTGTAGTTAGGAATAACTAAATGATAAGAGGCATTAGGATAACCCTTGTTTGATACCGTAATATAATTACTTCTTCCACATCGGTTGAGTAATTCCCCACACCCTTTGCGTTGTACTCATTTTAGTACACGATACCCCTAGTTAACCCTCGAGCCTATCCTTTTCACGGTTCTCGTGATATTTCGGTTTTCCGAATATCAATGAAAACATTGTTTACACCCCACCCCAAATATACACCCAAATCGCCTTAGCCTACCCCTTATGCACTCACTTTTAGTGCAATTATTTGTTATCACCCTAAACCCTTAGTTCGATTATCGGTTGCTTGCATAAGTTGCTAAGTCGAATCATATCCTTTGTATACAGTTTTGGGATGATTGGGATTCATGGGAAAAGTTAAAGTTTATGAAATGACGGGAAGCGAACGTTAAATTCAAATTCCCTTTGTTTACGTAATAATGTACCCCAAGTGTTTTGATCTTGTCAAATCGGGTCAAATTAGTGTTAGAATAATAAAAACTCAAGTGTAGGGATGTGCCTGTAAATCCCTAGTATTTTGATGTTATCGTAGAGGATGGTAGAGTAAAAGTGTATGAAAAAAAAAATCGAAAAAAAAAATAGAAAAGAAAAAAAAAAAAAAAAATAAAGTGATAAAAAAAAAAAAAAAAAAAAAAAACATACGGGCTACCATCCTACATCTATCTTTTAATTTATGTTTGTTTATTTCAGTTATCTAGAGTTTAGAGTGTCGAGTCTTGGCTTAGCAACGCCATTCTTCATATCGATTAACATAAAGATTTTTGACTTACCACCACTAAATAGCCTATCCCACCAAACCCTTATTTCCCTACCGTAAGCCTAACGTTACAACCCTTTAAAGACCTCTTTGATAGTCTTTCCTAGGTGCTACGCCAAAGCGATGGAGGTTTGATCTATTCTCAAGCCTATGGTAATCTATGTACTAGGACCGGTTAATGAGTGTTTATCTTCCATTTCCTATATTGTTATATTTCATTTATACACGAGAGAGATGTGAGTATCCAAACACCCCATGTGAGGTGCTAGTATGTAATTCCGTGCTTGTTATGACTTTCTTGGGCTTATATGTGTTGTGGACCGTTTTGAATTGATCTTTGAATGACCCCTAACTTATAAATTAATTGGCTAAAAGCACATTTGCTTGAGGACAAGCAAATAACAAGTGTAGGGATATTTGATAAGGTTTTAAAAGGTACCATTTTGAGGGTCGTTTAAGTCCTTATTTGATCACTTTGTATCCGTTATTGCTTAATATCGTTCCTTTTCACTTTTAGGTCTCGTGAAGGCAAAATCTTTGGAATGGCACTTATTTGGACGAAAAGCGCGAATATATGAAGAAAATGGCCAAAGTCGAAATCGAGACACTCACGATTCTTTGAAAGTATAAAGACGGCGTCGGGTGCTATTTGCGGCGCCGTCGGAGAATTATTGTGACGGTCGAACTCAAAACTCGTGTTTTCAAGAGATGGCGTCTAGTTGTGAAAGAGTAGGCCGTCGCTACTCGGGCGGCCTAGATGCGATCGAACGGCGTCGGTCGAAGAGACGGCGTCACGGACATAAGGTGACGCCGTCGCAAGGTTAACGTGGCCAAGACGAAACCCTAATGGCGGCGACACACGGCGTCACTAAACATAAGGTGACGCCGTCGCAATTGTAATCTTATATATAGAATCCAAATTTTTCGGTCTTTGTGTGGAGAGTCTTTGGAGTAAAACCTAAAACCGAACCTAAGGTGTCTTGTACAGTATTTTAGGGTTTTAACCCTATCTTACACCAAGATAAGTCTTTGCTTCATTAATTCAATTATGTCTTTGATTATTTGTGTGTATGCTTGCATGTTCTCCATGTCCCGCTAATTTATTTGTGTGTTTGCTTAGGAAGTATGAAGCTTAATTATTAAATATTGATTGGTTGTTTCTTATCTTAGTTGATTAATGATCTAGTAATGCGATAGGTCATTCGTTGTGTACTTAATGCTTGATTCATCTTTGTGAACCTTAGAGTATGATTACGAGTGATTGTAGGCTAAAACATCCGAAGAGTGCCTTAGAGTAGAGTCTATAATCTCTAAGTGGATTTGTAGACAAGACCCTTTGGTAAGTTCAAAGAGTTGGGAGAAAGCATACCTACAACTTTAGAAACACAACGCAACTAGGAATAAGGCGTGACACTCAACCATCAATAGGAGATAATTAAGGAGTAATACAAACTAAGTAAACACATCTTTAAACTATCATACGAGCACACATTAATTAGACATAGACTCCCACAACCTTAGTTTAGATAATTAGATAATAGTAGAGTAATCGGTGAAATACCAACCCCCAAATCCAATACCCGAGATTCGTACCTTTCCATTTTCATAAAATATAAAAGATAAAAATAATCTTCCTCAACCTTAACCTTAGCGTAGTAACTCCTACTAGCATTCCTATTCCCAGAGAGCGATATCAATACCCGTGGCTTACCCTAATTACTACACTACAGCGATTAGGTTCTTTGCCTAGGGTGTTATAAAACTTGCTCGAAGAAAAGGAAGTTTCCTTGACCCCGAACGACGCGTGTGGCGTTATCAACAAACATGGTGAATCGATGTGACTATTGAAAAGTTTACTTTAAAACCCAATCCAAAAGGATGTGGACCAAATCTAGGCGATTACAAACCAAAGCTTTCATTAAAACATTCAAACCAAATCACGAAGTTTCGGTCGAGAATATAAAAATAATGATCTTGTTATGAGTGTTGTTGAATATCATCGTCAAGAGGAATTAGATGCAAAATACGAGAGTCGATCAAAATTAAAAGCGTTGTTTACAACAAACCTTTTAATTATTCAAAACCGGTCACTTTCACACCAACGGATTCTTCTAACACACCAAGGGTTATCATCAAAACACCGAGTCTTCTAATATTAATCCCCAACCGATTATGCACAAACTTATGGTCCTTTACCTTCCATCGGTGAAGTAAACTCAAAACACGAAAATCGAAAAATTCTTAGATATTTTGACATTTTCATGGTGACCTCAAAATTTTACAACATGAGATAGAATATCGTTACGAAATCAAAATTGATCATTTTCAATCGCCTCAGCGCGAGAACAAAGAGACATTTTTCGGAAAATCTTTTACCTATCGTTAAAATTTGAAAAGTTGTGCATTAGCTTGGGAAAAGGATTTTCATAAGGAACTTGGAGTGATGAAGGTCGTTTCGAGAAAAGCGAAACATCTATTTCTAATACTAAGCGGAAAAGAAAATGTTGAGAAAAGATGTTGATCGACTCTTGAAAGATGTCATATGTCTTGATATCCATAATGTTGTGTTACTCCATTCTTTGCCACATGCATCGATTATATCTCTGCGATAATGTTGACTCGTGGTAGCTGTTGAGAATCTTGATAAAATGCTTCAAATCGAGTCTTTAAAAGTGAAAATGAGCGATTACTTAACGAACTTTACAATGCAAAACGTCGTCTTAATTGGTGTGAAAAGATATTCACATTCAACAACTTGGTTTTCAAAAGAAAATCGCTCGGATGCAAACAAAATCTTTTGATCCTAAAATTGAGCAAGCGGATGATCAAAGCGTGTCTTTGAAATGTCAAATCTCAAAATATGAACAAGAACTTGTAAAAGTTAAGCAGAATATGGTGTCATATTTGATTTACTCAATAAGACTCGTCATGAAGCATCCAACGAACTTGATCACTATCTTGCTCACACTAGAGAAGTCATGAATTTTGATGGTAATATTAGTTCGAAAATCAAGATTTGATTCACACTATCTCTAAGTTAAGAGAAATGTTAGGAAAGTATGAACAACTTCCGCCTACCATCATTAAGAGATTAGCACCGGTAACACTCGATGTCGTGAACCTAGAATCCCTACGCCAAATCACAAGTTGCTAACGTGCTTCCTTCTCTTGAAAGCAGAATAGTTGCGTCTTTTCCAAGCGTCCGCACTTCACGACCTAGGAGCACTCAATCGAAGAATAGGAAGTTGCGACCTAAGAAAAGATCAATAAGGAATGCTAAAGTAGAAGAACACCCTAGGACTATGAATAAGACTCACGTTGCTTCCACTATAGATGTTGCGTCGGAAAATGTAATAGAAATAGTGATATAACGAATGCTAAACCTTTGAGCACTTTTGATATTGATCGATGCACCTTGTGTTATTTGTCGTAAAAGTATGAATTCGATTGTCATGATAAATGTGTTGCTAAAGCTATAATCTCTCGTTTACGGAATCCTAAGAATCGGAATACTTCTAAGCCCACTAGTTCTTCTAAGTCAGTGCTTGGTAGACCGCCTTCTTTATATTCTAAGGCAAACATTGTTGTCCCTATAGCTCCACCTAAGAATGTAGTACCACCTAGTGCATTCACTAAGACTAAAGCAAAGAGTAGTTATAGATGGCAGAAATGGATATATAACACACTAGGATTTAAATGGATGCCTAAAATCATAAATGTGTGCATGTCTCATATACCTTGGAACCCTCTAACATTTGGGTTCCACATCTACTTCTATTCAATCTATGTAAATCGTGTGTGTAATGCGGTGATCTGAGATCATTCTGGATTGTTGATAGCGGATGTTCCCGACACATGACGAGGCAACCTTAAACGTTATCAAACTTTATTGCAAAGTTCATTGGCACTGTCAGGTTCGGGAATGATCACTTCGCAGCTATCATGGGCTACGAAAATAGAAAAATAAAACTAAAAAATATTTGAGCATAGACAACATCAATGATATCCTGTCTATGCTCAAAATACACCCAGAAACACGAATTAATGGATTTTGATAATTAGGGTTTATGAGTCGATTTGGGTGTTTTCAAATGTGAAGGGTTTTGGTCAAAAAGATTGTTGTGTGATACTCATATCATGTTGAATTAAAGGTTTACATGCTCTATAACCACCCAGAAACTCTAAATGATTAAAATTTGGAATTAGGGTTTAAAGTTCATAAGTTTGGGTATTTTTGATTCTCCACGATTTAGATGTTATAACTTGGTCATTACACTCTCACACCATCTTAGACTTACCAGAAATACTTTGGTGTATATCCTATGGCTAGATTTCATACGCGTAAATTCTGAAACTAGGGTTTTAGGTTACTCGTAAGGTTTTCTACGCCTAACAGTTTAAATGAGTAACTATGTTTAAATCTGTAATTGAATGAATATTGAGTGTCAAAATTGATTTTATGATGTTTTATTTCAGGCTTGCTACGCATAAAATTCAGAATCAAGGTTGATTGTAACTCTACGCATAAGGATTACCTTACGTGTAGGAAGTTATGCGTAAGAGAAATCCTACGCGTAACTACTACGCATAAGGTTCTACAATGGGACTACGCGTATCCTGTGAAGGATATGCGTAAACAGTGACCTCTACGCATAAGGTCTACTCTTACGAGTAAGCCTTACGCGTAAGGTTCTTATCGCCTCTGGCGTAAGCTCACGCATAAGGTCCCTTTTCCCTCGCATAACATTTCTTACGCGTAAGATTAGGATCCTACGCGTAAGCTTTGGTCTACGCGTATATATATTTCCTGTTTACGCTTAACTTTGCCAAATCTACGCTTAAGCCTTGATTGACCTTCATTATGAATTGTTACGTGTACAAACTTGTAAATAAACTAATCATAACGTCACGAATCCAATAATGTCACTAATAAACTTAATCATTTGATATGTTGTGAACAATAAGTGATAACATAAACTTTAAAACTTAAAGTTAACTAACTCACGAAACATTTCACGACGTCATTGGACTATTGGACAAACAAGTGACTTAGGACTCGTAACAATCATTATCTTGTACATTCAATAACTAGACAATAAGACCTTACATTGACTAACATTATGTCTTTCGATATGTTGGTTCTTTTGGCTAATGTTATTTCGAGATCACGACATGGTCGCTCGAATGAATGTGGATGCACGAGATTCTCACTATTGCGATATCTTCCCAATGGGTATCCTAGAAAGATTGGAAAGAACAACCTTAGGGTTGACTTTGAAACCCTCACCGCTCTGAATCTTCTTGTCTCATTCTTGTGGATATTCTAAGGAATCATCCCTACCGAACATGCTCTCACACTCTGCTCTTGTCAGGAAATGCATTGACAATTCGGAATTCTATGCGAGAGGATCACAGTCAAAGTGCGATGTGGTGACACTTAACCACAAACAAGTCACCATCACTCATGCGGACTTACGGTCGTTCTTCTCATTCTGAAATCGAGCCAAGCGACTTCTTTGCCACACCTACCGAAGAGGCAGTTCTACAATTTCTTCTTGACATTGGCTATGATGAAGCTTGGGGTTGTTACTAAGCATTCTCACGTGGAGCTTAAGAACATTCCTCAACCGTGGAGAACCTCTACATCATCATTACCAAGTCATTTACGGTCTTGATAGTGGTTATGAGCATCCAAAGCTCATGGGCGCAAATCTTCCGGTCTTTGATCAATAAGAAGGACATCGAAATTGAAGCAGCGATATGGGAGGACATGATGCTATTTCACGAAGCTTAGCTCAAAGATTCCACGTGTCGGATACACAAAGCTTTTGATCCGAGAGCACTTGGACTTAATCACGATATTCCACGAGGCTCAATGACCCCGACAATCACGACTTGTTGTCCGAACCTATCCTTTCTATCAGAATCAAGGAATCATGTGCTTCAAGTTATTCTCTTTCAATCATTTGAGTAAAATTTAATTTTTAGGGGAGACTAAACGTTCAATTTTTACGCGAGATTCAAATTTTGGTTTAACTGTGAAAATTTTGGTCAAAAATTCAAATTTTTGAGACCAAATTCAAATTTTTCGGGTAAAATTTGGCGTCAAAATTGTCATAACTCAAATTTTTCTTTCAACCTTAGAATTGGATTTTATAGTGAATTTCAAATTTTGAGAGTCAAAATTTTTCAAAATTATTTTTGGAGGGAAATTGCAATTCACTATATCGACCTTCTTTGTGCTATATCGACTTTGCACCTTCTTCTTTGATTCTTCTGCGGAAGCGATGAAATGGATTCGAACATAAAGATCCATTTGTGGCATTGAAAGAAGGATACATGGCTCGCTCGGCATTGAGCGTCGAGACATCATCAAATTCCGATATCCCGATCGTGCAAGGTGAAAGAGTTGTTGTACATGAAAGGAATGCTCAAATGGACGTTGAGAATGTTGTGATTATCGCAGCTGTCGGTAATGTGGACAATGAGGTTGTAGCATTGGAAGCGGGATGACAATGAGCAGATCTGGAGAAGATATAATACTTAACTACGACATCGAGCCCAAGCGTGACGAAGAACAAATGGTAGAGGAAGATATCTTACCCACCTATGACACCGATACGAGCGGATGGTCGAGGTACAATATATCGTTGATCATATTACATTGCAAATGCGACACAACATCTTGAGCAACCCGAATTTAGTAATGAAGGAGAGGTTGACCGGTGTGTTGCACAATGTCGAATAACTATCTCATATACGAGCCCTTACTTGTTAACAATTCAACTGAAACGTCAAATCAAACTCTTGTATCGAAATCATTCTTCTCAAAAGACCATTGCTCGGTTTCATAAAGATTTTTCAAAACTAGAGGCACACTGCATCTCTCTTGAACTTAAATTACAAAACAAATCTTTTCTTGAACACAATGGTCAATCTTCAAATGATCAAAGTAATCGTGTGGATACATTAGTAAATGAAAATGAGCATTTAAAGGCTCAAATTCAAGCTAAGGGGCTTGCACATGTTGCTTTACAAAACAAAGCGAGAAGATTAGCGACAAGAGTGTGGATACTAATTTTGCAAAACCAACAATCTTGGGAAATCGTCTCTAAAACCAATCGAAACCAATCGGTTGTTAGGCGACCAAACGCTTTTAAATCGAGCGTTCAAAATCGTCAAAACCACGGTTTCCTCCCAAGTTGTTGAGAATAATCATTTGATAAAACCGGTCACTCCACATTCCGGCCAATGAATAATGCTTCATTTCTATTAAACATGTTTACGTTATACTGTTTACATTATATCTCAACAAGTGGTCGCTCTCGCCAATCTAGGACTAGTTCAAACACCGTGTCTAAACCGAGCATTAAGCGTAAAGATTCATATGATTCAAATGATGCGTACAAGAAGCGTGATCTAGAAAAGGCTAGGAAAAGGGCACTACTCCAAAAGGATGGAATCTTGGGTTCACGACCTAGTGTATCACCTTCGAGTGTATTCTTGAACACCGCTTGTAGTAGCAAACCAAAACCTAAGTTTACTCAGCAGTTGTTAGAAATAAACCCGTTGATCTAAGCGTAAAAATTCGAGAAACCTAATAGGTGGATCAATATAGGACATAAATTCTTCCCAAAAGAAGTTTCAACATCTCTTAGATCTAATCTTAGATGGATACCAACGGGTAAAGTTTTCAACTTTGTTGGTCTTAGGTGGATTCCTACTGTGCAAGATACTAAGTAGTTGCACCATAACAAGTGTGAAACCCTACATCCATCCACGAGGTAGGAAAGGAAATCATCAAATTGCATGTTCAAGTGTCAAGAAGATTATTGACACTACATCTTTATACCTCTAACATCCGGAACCCGATTACACTTGGGGATCCATGTCTTCTTCTTTCTTGCCCCTTCTATTTTTCTATGCGGTACAACAAACTATGGCTCTTATTGCAATCTGACATAGGACCCGTTTCTCACCGTCATAAATATCATGATCCATCATTTGTTCCACCATTGTACTTAATCGTCATGAAATGGAAACATTGCTTGCTCCTCGGTTAAAGATTATGTCAAAGTCGTAGCGGATGTATCGAATGTTTCATTGCACAACCGATAATACTCTAATTTACGATACATACGAATCTACAACAACAACCGTTCTTCAGAATCGCACCTCAATCGAATCTCGAAAGCGGAAGAACAAAGTGTTTCCTACAACAATGTCTGGCGATGATCAACTTATTGAGCGAGATGTTTTCATTAGCGATTGATTCTCTCAAGATATTTATGGTACTTCACACTTGTTCGGTTTCTTGGACATACATGGTTTTCACTATCTCCTCATACA
Source organism: Chrysanthemum lavandulifolium (assembly GCA_022545495.1). NCBI lineage: Eukaryota > Viridiplantae > Streptophyta > Magnoliopsida > Asterales > Asteraceae > Chrysanthemum > Chrysanthemum lavandulifolium. The sequence goes on along the minus strand of CM040243.1, from coordinate 31,269,144 downwards.
TGGTTTCGATGTCTTCAATTCATCATCAACATACGTGGTGTATGATTCGATTCATTGAAAACATCGAGGGGAGAGAGTGTGGCGTCCTTGCTTCTTTTGTTTGACCACATGATTCCTTGCGAAAACCAATGCTTTCCAAAATTTCTTCCATAAGGCGAAGAAATGAGGCGATCCGTGGTTCAAACGTCTTAATTCAGTGTTATCGTCTCAACTTTCACGGGTTATCTTGTGTGAAGTTACCTAAATATAATGTTAAGATGCCTCACACACGGTCTTGGTATCGAGTTATTGCATATTCACAGTGACTAGTATTCCGAAAGACCACAACATTAGAGTTATAAGGTGACTAAGGTTAGGACTAGTATTCCTATGATCCGCCAGAGCCGGAGGGATCTACCCAAGGACATCACAAATAGTTAGTACTTAGAAGTCCTTAGGTACGATTATAAAAAGGAGAAAATGAGAATCGGAGAAAGAAGGAGTTGAAGAATTAAAAAGAAATGCAAAGAAAAGGGTGAAAAGAAATAGCCCTCCAAATTATTCAACTTAGAGCAGACACCGGGTTCAATTCGTATGCTATTGGTTGTCACTTAGTGACGCCGGTATTGAAGATTAAAAGTCGTCATGGACCCGATGGCGCATGCACTAAACCTTCTTAGCCACTCAAGTTTCTCTCAGCGAAGCTTGTTTCATTCTCACAGGAACCCTACGTAAACTATTGGCGTTCTCTTAGAGATCGTTGGTATTGAAGAAGGAGACCTCTCCCTAGTCTCCGCTTAGGAAAACCAAACGCACTATTGAGTCTAGAGCCACGAGATTCATCAAAAGATCTCTTGGTACACTTGACATCTCATCACTTGCGATCACCAAATAAGATCATCGGTGGTTCATATCGAGTCCTTCACGGATCTTAGCAATCATCGAGAACATTTATGAGAGGTTCACAACCGTGATCCTTAGTGATTGAATGGAAACTCCCGGGTCAACATCAAACGACCCGACGGCAGTCACTTGGTAACTCCCGTGGATTACGCTTAGTGTGTCTCAAACGGTCTACAATCATGAGGTGATGCTTGATTGTACTCAACGACTCATCTGAATCTGTAGGTGTACTTGATTGCATCGCGTTATCTCACTTGTGGGACTCCGGTTCGAGAGCGGCTTTTGTGAGAATTAGAGTTGTGTTTTCACACTATCTTGTTAACACTCTCAAGTTCAAACTTGTAAGTGCGGAATCCGCTTATTACTAACCGTTTTAAATGTTTTCTTCTTATGGAAGCTCGGGCGGGATGATCGTCTTGATTCTTCTCATGCTCACGCCAACATCATCACTAATGGAAGTTCTATCCAAAAGCAACACAACAATGAATGATTCTTCGTCAAATCAAAGAATCTACAAAGTTAAAAGACTTAAAGAACTTCATCAATCTGAATTCCAACGTCAAAGGCGTGTGAGCATGTTGAAGAATGACGTGGAACCTTTGTGGCGAAGCGAGACACGAGATGTAATTGATGCGGACAACAACATACTATCACTTTCATCACAAAGAACAATAATCAAAGAACAAAGTTAATGATGACGTCAAAGCATAAATGCTCAAGGAAAACTATCTCTCTACACTGGGGAGATTGTTCGAACCGAGGCAATTCTTCTCACAAGAAAGAAGAATGTCAGAAGACGTCAGAGCTACTATTACATCAACGCCTTCACCGTTCATCACCGTTCATCAAGTGTTAGTAATTAATATGTAATAGTTAGCTTTATTATGGCCTTTATGTTTGTTATTAGCCTTAAGCTTATGAAGAAGGCCCATGAGCTTAGGCCCAAGCCCATAGGAGAAAGGATGGAAACTAGGAGTGTTGCCCTAGCTTTCCTCCTATAAATACGTTATGTAAACCTTCATTTGAAGGTTGGTTGTTCAAGTTATTTCTCTCATCACATCTACGCATAACCGTGTTATAATATCGTGTGTGTGTGTGTGTTTTACTTGTTCAATCGCCTTATCTCTTTCTATATTACTTGTGTTTGTAAAACTAGTGACCTATCAATTAATACTTAGCACGAGAAAATTGAACACAAAATTATTGAAACAAAAACTCTTTTATATCGCAACCTAAGTTAAAATGTATACCATACTATTAGAAATCATAAAGTTGAAAATATGCAATTTCGAGTATTAAAAATCAGATAATAAAATTGATATATAACTTTTGACCATTAGTCAAACCAGATGAATAAAAAGTTACACTCGGGTCATGCCAAATTTCCTATAAACATACAAATTATTTTACAATCTGCAAATGAGATACTTCTAGAAAACTCATATTGTGATTATTCTATATAGGAGTCGAGTTATATGAAACTTTTTGAGACATAGTCATTTATTAGAAATCTATGTTGTATCTTTAATACAAATTGTATACAAGTTTGTTAAGGTCTAATTCTCTTTAAAATAAATGCATTTAAATTAAGTTAACACTTACAATTTTGAGTACCGTTATTCTACTAATAGTGATATAAAATGTGTGCATGTATACCTCTGACAACAATGTTCGCGTAAACCGTCAACATCTAATCCTATCTATCATGCACCATCTTACAATTTCCATCAAACCGAAAACTCATTCGTCTTTGATATTCTTTCGATTATATGCTTAAGCATTTCCAAGAGCCAATACTTACAAACAATAGGGAAACTGTTTTAAACTTAAATGATACCACACAAGCAACAACAACACAAGCATTGAAAAACTTATATAGTTTAGTTAAACTTTATCGAGGCTTAAACGAATAAAGGCTAAACTGATGTACTAAATTAGGTTGCGTGTAGGAGCCGTGCACTACCACTAATTAAATTGTTCACTTCAGACGACTGATTCCTGAGGTGAGTTTCATAGCCCCAACTTTTAAACTGTTTTATATCTATTTTGAGGGAAGATACATGCTAGCTTTACTTAAACTCAATGACTGTTTTACTGAAAATGTGCATTTCCGTGCAAACTGTGCTTCATGATTGATATGTATGATTATTTAAATGATATGTTTACCTACCATACTATTGAATATTTTCTTGCAAACTTAACTGTTTAAAGTTACATACGTGAGAATCACGCAATGATGTTTTCTGGACCAGACAAAATGCTTTATTGATTTAAACTGTTATGCAGCTTAGCCTAAGCCCTTAAATCCCAAAATGCCCAAACTCATGAACCGTTAATTCCTGCTGGGAAGCGCGAATGTTATAAATAGATCTATTGGGGGTGACTCCCCCGTTCGGTTAGCCATACATGGGTCAAAGCGAAACGTATAGCATGTCGGAACCGAGTGTAACGGTATAAACACTCGCAATGGGCCCCTTACTAGTATGACTACATTTTGCATACATTACTGTCGTAGCTTTGGTTGCATGAACTTAGTGCTAGCGTAATAGACACATTATATGGCATTATATTTGTTGTAATGTGCATATACCCTACACACAGTCCACAAATGAAGTTTTATTCTAAGGTAAACACGAACCTTCATGACATTGTGCGAGACACAATGGTCACAAAAACTGAATGTTTTAAACTCACAACAATGGTACACTTAAATGTTATTTAAACAAACCTATGAAATCACCAACCTCGTGTTGACACTCTTTAGCATGTATTTTCAGGTTATAAGGCGATAGCATAACTTTGGAGGATCAAGGCAATGGCATGGCATGGTCATAGATTTCTCTGATAAACCTAAAAGAGGACCGCTTTATTATAGGCCTGTTTTCCAAACTAAACAATGATGGGAATCATGTCTCCACAACGAATGAATATTTTCTTAATAACAACCAGTTATCCTATACTTGTGTTGTGATCCAATACGTAGCACCCAAGTGATTTGTCTGCTTCCGCTGTCCTGTTTTGGGGGTGTTACAACCACAGATCTAAACGCTCCTTAAGGACTATTCCCATGTCTTTGAACTTCAAAAAGATCTACCACCAATGAGATCTCATGACCACACTATCCCCCTATTACCTAATACAACTCCCATCAACATCAGACCCTACAAACATCCACCTAATCAAAAAAAATGCAATAGAGATCATGGTCAAAGAATTACTTGAAGCTGGTGTAATAAGGGATAATCAAAGTTCTTTTTCTTCTCCCACAATAATGGTTAAGAAAAAAGATGGTTCATGGAGGATGTGTATTGATTATAGATAGCTAAATAAATATACAGTGAAGAAAAAATTTCCTATTCCAGTGATTGAGGAGTTATTAGATGAATTTAATGGGGGCAAAGGTGTTCTTAAAACTGGATTTACGGTCAGGATATCACCAGATTAGAATGATTGAAGATGATATCCATACGACTGCTTTTAGAACTCATAAAGGTTACTATGAATTTCTAGTGATGCCTTTTGGACATACTAATGCACCAGTTACCTTTCATGCCCTTATGAATATAGTCTTTAAACCCTTCTTGAGGAAATATGTATTGGTTTTCTTTGATGATATCCTCATATACAGTAAGTCTGAAGTAGAACATTTGGAGCACTTGAAGTTGGTATTGGATATTATGCAGAAGAACTTTTTGTTTGCCAAGTTATGTAAATGCTACTTTTGAGTGGACAAAGTTGAGTACTTAGGACATTTCATAACTACATAAGGTGTGACTACTGATCCTTCTAAAATCAAAGCTATGGTGGATTGGCCACTGCCTCAAACAGTTAAACAACTGAGAGGTTTTTTGGGCTTAACATGCTACTATAGGAGGTTCATTAGATACTATGCTATAGTCAACAAACCACTCATAAATTTGCTTAAGAAAAATGCCTTTGAGTGGAGTGAGTCTGCACAAACTGCCTTCACAGACCTCAAACAAGCTATGACTCAAGCTCCAGTCCTAACTCTTCCTAATTTTCAGAAAACCTTTGTTGTAGAAACTGATGCTTCAGGTGTAGGGGTTGGAGCAGTACTACAACAAGAGATACATTCCATTGCTTATTTTAGTAAGAGACTCTCTTCCAAACACTGGTCTTTATCTACTTATGAGAATGATTTTTTTACTGTCTTAATGGCTTTGGAAAAATGGAGAGGGTATATGTTGGATATGCATTTTAATATCAAAACAGATCATTTCAGTCTCAAGCATCTGTTGGATCAGAGGCTAACTACTCCTTTTCAAGCTAAATGGCTACCTAAGCTTTTGGGGTATGACTATAAAATCTCTTATAAGAAAGAAAGTGACAATTTGGTGGCAAATGTTTTGTCCAGGGTTAATTGTAGTTCTGAGTTAAACTCTTTGGTTCTATCCACCATTACTAGTGATTTGTTGCAGCAAGTTAAAGACAGTTATGCAAATGATAGTGTGGCACAAGAAAAATCCAACAACTAACAGATGGAACTTAGGTTGGTGACAAATATACATGGGACAACAATCATAACAATAGAAAACGAACTCTAATGAAGTCGTTTTAAAATGTTTATCATTCGATTTATATAAATATCAGAGTTTACAAAGATGAGGTCCCAGTAGTTTCACGATTTTACAAAATACATTAAATTGGTTCTAGAATGATAATAAAATTTATAGCCTTCTTGAGTATCTGTGCTCCTCCGTGTCAGCCTCGTACATTATGGACCTGAAATACATGCTTAAAATTGTCAACACAAAGGTTGAGTGAAATTCATAAAGTTTGTTTGATGGTTGAACACATTATGTTTGTAGTGTGAGTTATAGACTCACACCAATGGTTTGAAAACAAAACAGTTAATATTAGACTAAGCATCATGCAATCAAGGCGTTAACGTGTTCCAAAATTAATGTCGGTGCGTGCCATATCAGGTAAAAATTGTTGTTTTTACCAATGTTACTCAAATATAGTGCGTTTGTTTGCCTACCCGGTCAACACAAACGGGATTCGTCAATCCCAATAGATTTATTCACAATATTCGCGCCCACTCTCAGTAGTGATTAATGATTCATGATTAAGGGACTTAAGTTTGGCAAATGCGGTAACTTAGTGCTAATAAAACAATCAGATAAGTATACATTTTGAAAGAAATGTGTTCGGTTTAAAATAAAGCATGTATCTCCCCCAAGGGTTTGTAAAACAATTAAGTAATAAAAGTGGGGCTATGAACTCACCTAGAGTTAATGATGTTAAGTACTTTAACGGATGTGATGGATAAATCGGGCAACTTCTACGTGCAACCTAAAAATGGAATGTTGCGACTTAGGTTTGAAATAATGTTTTAGAAAAACATAAACCATCCTATAAATGTCTCTATGTTGATCATGATGTAGTCATTTATAGTTTGATGTTTATAGTAACATTTTTAATATGTGAAAACGTATTTAGTTTGTAGATATCATACTACCGTTCGGGCCATCATAATTCAGAGGTCATGTAGTAAACGTTCGAGGAGCTAGGACACTTTAAATCGTAAATCCAGCAACTCGTCGATACGTTTTACCCAAATGAAACCCCTCACATGAAGCTCCCTAGTATTGTAGCACTTTAGTAGATAAAATATATAATTTGAGTGGGGATTATTATATTATAAAGTTTTATTATGTTTTTAATAAACATTTAGTTTTTACAATTTCTCAAAGTTTACAAGTGGTCATAACTTATTAATATAGTCAATCATGAAATTTTAGTAACAATTCAATATGTAACTAGTTATAAAAATGACATGGTTTTTTATATTTTTAACTTGTAAAAATCCAATTTTGCTTATTAAAACTGTTTTACAAATATTAGGAAGTTAATGATATCATTTTGTCTTTTCAGGCCAAGTTCCTTCGCGGTAGATGTAAAACATCGTTCCGGACAACTTTCATGTTTTAAGTTTTTGATGATTCAGACCAGAAGTACCACTTATTTTAAAACAGATTCAGCAGTAATGAAAATGGTCATTTCTAGGGTTTTCTAACTTCTTTTTACCATAACTTTTGACTCGTTTGTCCGTTTTAGGTTATTCAAGTTGCTATGTTTACCTTTTTATTTTTTCCACAGTAGTATGTAAGTTACCAAGTCCATATATAGATGTTTTAAATGGCTTCAAATATGTAGAATATGACTAGTTTACTAGTTTGTAATTTTATGACAATATGTGAATTAAAACATATGTTTGAGTGTATGTACATCATGAATCAACATAGTAACTATATATATAGCATGTATTTAACAAGATTAGTAATAATAAACATGAGACAATGGAGTGGTGGTGGTGATGAGTTTCTTACAACTTTTGGCTTTCTAAAGAAAGGAGTAACTAGTAAGGATTAGGACTTTGATTGATCAAGCTTTCCACACCTTGGTACCCTTCTACACTTCTTGTAATAATGAAGGATTGGTGATGAAGTCTTAAGTGATCTGAGTGGATTTAAACTCAAGAAGATCACTTAAACTTGCTAGAGATTTGATGTAGTAACTTGTTACTTGCAACTTCTTAGCATAAACTTGGAATCATGAATCAAAATATGGTGTTAGGAATTAGAAAATTCAGTCATTAAAGTATCGGTCACCTCAAGTATATGTAATCGTTAGAAAGCTCGTAGTCGTAGTCATTTAATATTAGTTAGTATTTAGTTAAGTAACACCATGGAGGACGGACGGGTCTTTACCCACTGTATGCCTGATCCACAGCCCGTAGGAGGCAAGTCATGTAAGAATACTATAAATACCCTCTACCTCCCAAGGTAGAGGGTTGGAGCTTCAATACCATTTTCTTTGTTTCACATAGTTCCCAACTCTCTTCCCTTTCTCTCTCTAAAACATTGTATACGCCCCATATGGATTTGATATGATGTGTTTGTGAAATCCTATATCTAACAATTAGTATCAAGAGCCATGGTTTGATCATCTCTCTTACATATTCTTGGATTTCTAGTGGTTTTCTTATGGTTTTTGAGTTTGAAAAAGTTTAGTGGTATTTGCATCATTTGGACCATTTCTTGTGTTAAAGTTTGGATTTTGATTGTACTTTTGTGTTTAGAATCATCATAAGTGCTTAGGTTTTGATTTGGAAGGCTTGAATCACTGTGGTTGGACTGTTTTTGGATTGATAAGTGGCGTTTGAGTAAGTTTGCATATTAGCGATTTGTGTCACTGCAACACATTCTGTTGAGCGATTTGTCCCTGTTTTGGAAGCGATTTGTGTTAGTTTCAAATCACTTATTTAAGCGATTTGTCCGGGTAGTGGCTGTACTTGTGCGACTTGTTAGGAGAAGCGACTTGTCTTGGTTAAGCGATTTGTCTTGGTTAAGCGACTTGTCTTGGTTAGGCGATTTGTCTTGGTTAAGTGACTTGTCTTGGTTAAGCGATTTGTTAGTTGATGTGACTTGTTACTTTTGAGCGATTTGTTGTCTAAGCGATTTGTTCTGCTGAGCGATTTGTCTCTTGTGACTTAGTGCTTTTCTTTTTGACTACATTCTACGGTTTTCTCTTGATTTAGTAAAATCCCGTGAAAGAATCTATTTCCCGGTTTAATCCAAGAGTTTTAAAATCTGTGAAATCTGTAATCATGTCTACCAACGTACCTACAATCATATCTTACATTGCGAGAGGACGTTCAGCGACTCGATCGATACTCGTTCACCTATGCTTGCGAATCGACTATGACTCATGGGCTCAACGAATTAGGTTGTCTTGTTTGGGAAAAGAAAATGGAGTCAACATTCTCAAGTCAATTGATGAAGGACCGTATCAAGTTGAGACAACCAGAGACATACTCGACATCTGCGCTTGACGCACGATGATATTAGGACCGGACGGACCTAAAATGTATGATGAGCGGACCGATAAGGAGAAGAAGAGATACGATGCGGACATCGTGGCTTCTAACATCATACTTGTGGCTTACCTAAGGACATTTACAAGCTGATCAATCACAACACTGAAGCTAAGGCTGTTTGGGAAAATGTCAAGATGCTTCTCTCGGGTTTTGAATTAACCAAGGAAGACAGAGAATCACAATTGTATGATGAATTTGAGCACTTTAAGATGAAACCAGAAGAAAGTGTCTATGAATATTACGTGAGATTCCACAAGCTTGTGAATGACATGAGGAATATCAAAATGACCATGCCAAATATTCCGCTGAACTCAAAGTTTGTGAACAACATGAATCCCGAATGGCACAAATTTGTCACCTCTGTGAAGCTAACCAAAGGAATAAAAAACACCAACTATGAGCAATTGTATGCCTTCTTGCTTCAGAATGAGAGACATGCTATGTTTGAACGAATGATTCTTGATAAGTTCAAATCTAAACAGGGAGAAGCAAGTTCGTTAAATGATTCAACAGCTTTCTACACCAATGTTGGAATTACCACCAAAGCCTCTCAAGTCATACCAATGGGAAATGGTAACTACAAGCTCATTCCAGATCCATCATACAAGCCTCCTGATTCAAACACCATCATGGAAAACTTCATCAATCAACTATCTCTCATGGTTAGTCAAAATCAATTCTCCCACACACCAACAATAACCTCGAGCGCATCCAATCCACGAATCAAGCTACCGTCGGAGATGGGAAGGTTATGGTGCAACCGGTTCAAGGAAGGCGGTATGAACAAGGAAGAGGTGGAGTTGGTGGAGGTATGTGGCTGTCGAATCGTGGAAGGAATGCCAATCAAGGACAAGTAAAGCCAATCAAGTGCTACAACCGTAGTGGTGATGGACACATTGCAAGGAACGCACATCTCCAAAACGCCTCAAAATGTAGAGTACTTGAGGACAAGATCTCGCTACTCGGGACGGTGGGCGGTCTTGGATGAGGAAGAGTTGTTGTTTCTTGCTGAGGGAAATGCCAAGACATATGATGCTGATGTGGATGAACAGCCAGTGCAAGGCATGGTTCAGAATCATCCAAATGCATTTCAAGTAGCTGATTGTGATGCATATGACTCAGATGTTGATGATGAACCAACTGCCCAGACCATCTTCATGGCTAGCATTTCACCAATGGTCTCTCCTAAGGCTACTTCACCACAACAGGCCAGTTCCTCCAAGGCATCAATCATCTCTGAGGTATTAAAATTATATGATGAGATTGATGCGCAAAATATACAATACAAAGTACAACCAACTGAAATCTCTGAATCAGATAGTGAAAATATGGGCAATAGCAATGTTGTCCCATATAATCAATATGTGAAGCAAGATGAAAGTGAAATCAGTATTAAGTAATGTATCATCTGCGATCAATGTTGATTATGCTTCGATGAATACACTAAATGCGCCTCGATGATTCCATAGTTTCGAACTAAATGCTTATAAAGAACAAATTGCTATTTTTGAACAACTTGCCAAATTCGAATTGACTACCCGTGAGCGTGAAATGGATGACCAAATGCGTACAATTATTAGAAAAGTAATTTTAGAAGAAGTGTTAAAACAAGAGTTAAACTCCTTACAAGAAAAGCTTTCTAAATGTCAAGCAAAAGCAAGAGCTTCAAGATAATGTTAAAGTGCTTAAACAAGAATTTAATGCTAAGGAATCAAAACTTTTGAATGACTTTTCTAATCTAAAGACTTTGAAAAACAAGCTTGAAAATAAGTTGTACGTACAAGGAAATACCTTTCAGACTACTCACATGATCACTAAGCATAGAGTCTTAAGCGATAAGCCTAGTATTCCCCTAGTAGAGGTGCCAAATCTCGAGTCCTGTAAAAGAGCTAAAGTTGTCCATAATATTGTATATGATGGTAATGAGATCCTTAAGCCTAGGCAAACTCCATCATGTATTGGAAGCACTGAAGAGGATAGAAAATTAGAAGATGCCTCTAGGGAGAAAATGGATGAGAAGCTAAAAGATCACGAGTGTAAAAGAAAAACATAACGATTAAACCCCATGATTACACAAAAGAAAATTGGATCTCCACGAACATGTTTAAACCTCAAACACGTTAACCCCGAACAAATTTTACGGAAGAAAGATATAGATAAGCAAAAGCGCGATAATCTTATTGCTGAGAATCCCCTGCGTGAAATTGCCCTCACCATCGTGTATCCTCCAAATACACCAATGCATTTAGTACCTAGGAATATTCCCACTAATAGCAAAACCTTAATCAGCCTTCATGTAGTTTACAAACTATTTGTTGATTTTGAAAAAACGTGTAAGAAAAGGATCACACCCACTGAGATAACTAAAGGGGAAAGGGGTTTTGAACAAACTAAAGAATGCTATTTAACTGAGGTCATGCCTTTCTTTAAACAATTAAAAGGTCATTTTGAAAGTCTTCAAAAAGGAATAAACTCGGATGTTAAAGAAATGGAAAAGGAGTTTGATGCAATGATTGTTGAGGTTAATGACTATGAACGGGAGCTCAAATATAATGAAATTGAAAGGAAAAATCTGTATATCTTAAATGAGAACTTAGTATTGAGTTGTGTGGCTCAAGATGTGTTTTATACTGTTACTAAGCATTCTATTACTGCATCTCAATTTCATGAATTATATGTTGCTTTGAAAGTCTCCCATGATCGTGTCATTGAGCTTGAAACAACAAATTTAAAACTGCATGATAAAATTGAAAAGGATGATCATGATAACTTGGTTAAACATCTTTTTAAATTGGAAGTTGAACATTTTAATTTACAACTAAAATATCAACATCTTAAAGAAAATGTTAAAACCTCAAATATCAAGACATCTTCAGATGCTCCTGAATTTGATGCAGTTTTTGAAATAAACAAACGTGATGAACATATTCAAGCTCATTATAACACGATCAGAAAATTGAGAGCCCAAATCTCACAGTTGAAGGGAGAAAGGAATAATGTGAATGGCTCCCAAATGCCTCCACCTTTAGATTCTCAATTTTCTTAAACGTTTCATCTTCAAAACCTCGTTAATGTTTTACAAAAAGAAAATGAAAGTTTTTTGGAAGAAAATGAAAAGGTTAAACTACACTTTAAAGAGTTATATGATTGAATGAAAGTCACTCGTGACAAGAACAACGAAAAAATAACTGCTTTACAAAAAGAAATTGAGAATCTGAGGAAACAGGAAAAAGGGAAATGCCACTTGTCTTTAATGAGAATGTTGCATCAAAGTCGTCTGCTGACTCTAAATATACTGTAACTGTTAAATACATTCATCCACATCTCAAAAATAACGAACTTGTGTTTCATAACTATTTTTCTCACCTTAAGGATAGTTTAGAATTTCTCCGTGAGATTGTAGAAGAGGATTTCATAAATAAGCCACTTGATAGTGAAATTAGGTTTGCTTGCATTCAGGCCAAACGATCTCAGGAACTTTTAGAATGCTTAAGAGCAACATGCCCTAAAACAGTGGGTAAGAAGGATAAAATAGTTGTGCCTTGTTCTATGCCTAATTCTAAGAATGCCAATCTTGATATACCTCACTCAGTCCCTAAAGTTAAGCATGTAAGCTTCAATGTGCCCTCAAGAAGTTCAGATCCTAGCACTTCTAAACCTGAAAAGCAAAAAGTAGCAATACCATCTAATGTTCCCATTCCCTCTACAGGAGTAAAAAGTGACACTAAAGCAAGCAGGTCAAAACCTCAAGGCAACACAAAGAATGATAGGACCTTGCAAGCTAGGAATGTTCAGTGGAAGAAAGTAGAAGATCACCTTAGGAAGAATGAAACCATGTTGAATAAAACGAATCGTGTTGATTCTAGTGTTAGCTCTAAGCGTGCTGTAATTAATGCGAATTCTACTACTTTGGCAAAACATGTAATGGTGATTGCTTGGGTTACATTACTAATCATGTATGTGGTTTGAATGATGTGATTAATGTTGCTAAAAACCCGCTTAAAGCGTGAATGCCATCAAACATGTTAAGAGGACTAAAAGCAATGGTGGAAGAAGGGTAGAAAATAGTGAAACCCACAGGAAGAAAACTCGATAATGTAGGTTATCGGTGGATACCAACCGGATGCAAATTTAATCTTAATGAGTTGTGCCTAGATTATCTAGACCAATGCCCATTAGGAAATGGATGCCTCTTGGTAGAACTATTCCTTTAAGAAGTGAACATACTTTGAATAGGTCTAATTCACACACTAGCACAACATCTAACCCTAATGAATTCTTTGCTTCGCTTCGATGTGGGTGTTTCAATCATCATTACTAACCAAGTGGAACCCATTGTTGCATTGGGATCCCAATTATCCAGATTATCCATTCTTATGCGTGTTCAACCTGCAGATCGTTCAAATTGTTACGTGGTACCGGACTCAGTCGTTCCAAGCATATATTTGGAGACCGGTCATGCTCATGAACTTCGTAAGTAAATTCATCCGGACTATTAGATTCGTGAACGATCATTTCGGTGCAATTATGGGTTATGGAGACTATGTTGTAGGTGATAGTGTAATCTCCGTGGTATATTATGTAGAAGGTCTTGGTCATAATCATTTTCATTGGACAATTACGTGATTACGATCTAGAGGTGGCTTTTAGAAAACATACTTGTTTTGTTAGAGAACTTGATGGTGTGGAACTTTTAAGAGGAACACGGGGCTCAAATCTATACACCATCTCTATCGAAGACATGATGAATTCTTATCCAATCTTCTTGTTGTCAAAGTCTTCGAAAACAAAGTCATGGTTATGGCATCGTCATCTCAATCACTTGAACTTCGACACCATAAATGATCTTTCCAGAAAGGACTTAGTTATAGGCTTACCTAGACTAAAGTATGAAAAGGATCATCTTTGTTCATCATGCCAATTGGGAAAAAGCAAGAAGTATGCCCACAAACCCAAACCTACAAACTCAGTTATGGAAGTTCTTCATACCATTCACATGGATTTATGTGGACCCATGAGAGTGTAGAATATTTTCGAGAAGAAATATGTGTTAGTTGTGTTTGATGATTACTCTCGATTTACTTGGGTTAAGTTCTTAAGGACAAAGGATTAAACTCCAGATATCGTCATCAAACTTATCAAACAGCTGCAGGTTCGACTTAACAAAACTGTCAGAATCATCCGAACAGACAATGGAACTGAGTTTGTTAACAAAGATCTTAGTGAGTTTTATGAAAGTGTTTGAATCAGTCATCAAAGAAGTGTTCCACGAACTCCTCAACAGAACGGTGTAGTTGAAAGACGAAATCAAACTCTTGTGGAAGCCGCAAGGACAATGCTGATCTACTCAAAGGTTTCAATGTTTCTTTGGGCTGAAGTAATTGCCACTTCATGCTACACTCAAAATCGGTCCCTAATTCACACATCTCATGGAAAAACTCCATATGAACTTGTCCACAATCGAAAACCTAATCTTTCATTCCTTCGTGTGTTTGGTGCATTGTGTTATCCAACTAATGAGGGTTAAGACTTAGGCAAACTCAAAGCTAAAGCGGACATTGGAGTATTTGTAGGATATGCACCAAGCAGAAAAGGATACCGAATCTACAACAAAAGAACCCAAAATATCATGGAAACAATTCACGTTACGTTCGATGAGCTGACCGGTCAAATGGATCCAGGACAAACCAGTTCTGGACCCGCTTCTCAACCTTCATCAAGTAGTCCCATTAGTTCTTCTCTTGCACAAAATCTCTCACCAGCGACTCCTTATGTACCTCCTTCAGAAGATGATTTGAAGAAATTGTTTGATCCAATGTTTGATGAACACTATGAGCCAATTGCTAATGATCTCTCAAATCCATCAACAGAGGCTGCTCCTATCCCTGTCAATGAAGTTAACCCTTCAGTTTCTATGTCATTAAGTCAACAAGCGCCTGCTGCTGATCACTCTGTCTCATCAACAAATCTTCAATCATCAAGTACATCATGGAATTGTTTCTGGCACCTATGATGGAGATAATTCCTTTGCTACTCCTCAAGATGCCCCCGTTGAAAACATATTTGCTCCTGAATCATCATCAGAACCATCTTCATCAGGAGAAATTGACTCTGCTACTTCAGTTCCTCAACAACAACCACACGAACACCTTAGAAAATGGACACATGATCATCCATTGGAAAACATCATTGAAAATCCCTCTTGTCCAGTATCCACTCGCAAACAACTTGCAACCGATGCCTTATGGTGCTTCTTCAACTCCGTACTATCCAAGGTCGAACCAAAAGATGTTAAAACTGCCATGAATGAAGACAGCTGGTTCAATGCCATGCAAGAAGAAATTCATGAGTTTGATCGAATAGATGCATGGGAATTAGTACTTGCTCCTGACTGTGCTATGATCATTGCTCTAAAGTGGATCTTCAAAGTAAAACTTGATGAGCATGGTGATGTATTAAAGAACAAGGCTTGATTGGTTAAAAAAGGATACCGTCAAGAGGAGGGTATTGACTTTGAAGAATCATTTGCTCCAGTTGCTCGTATCGAGGCAATCGAAATCTTCTTGGCTAATGCTGCAAGTAAGAACATGGTAGTCTATCAGATGGATGTAAAGACGGCTTTTCTTAACGAAGATGTTGGATATTAGTTTTCACATACACATCAAACCATAACAACAAGGTGGCGTATAAGTAGAATTCTAGAGAGATAAAGTTAGAGGTTTAGGGAACTTTAGTGAGAGAAAGAAAATTCTTATTATGAGCTCCAACTCTCTACCTTGGGAGGTAGAGTATTTATAGTCTTACATAAATCGCCACACAACGGGTGTGGATCGTGCATACAGATGGGTAAAGACCGTCGTCCTCCACGGTGTTACTTAACTAAATACTACTTAACATAAAAGAACTACGACTACGAGCTTTTAACGATTACATATACTTGAGGTGACCGACTCTTTAATACCGGAATTTCTAATTCCTAACAATCTCCCTAAGGAGGTCACCTCAATCATGTACCAAAATTACATTGAATACAAATAGATATTACATTAAAATTGTTCTTGCATTCTTGATGTAGTCCTTTGCTTCTAAGCTCGTAGTCATTGATTCTTCACATTGCATGTTTGGTTACTCCAAGTGGAGGTCTTTCTTGATCCATGTGATAATAATTTTGAGCCATCATTTGAGATCATCACTATCAAAAAATCTCGACACATCCTTTGTGGTGTTGGTATTATGTGATGTTGTGACTTTAGGACCGACATGCTCACATTCGGATCATGATATCTTCTCATCGAGTAGCGGAAGCATTTGTTGAATCATGATATTGGCGGCGTAGCGTAAGCTTGGAGTGAAAATATCGAGTCATTGATGCACTAATCATGATTTCTTTTGAGTTGAATGTGTTAAGTGAGCATGCGACTATGGATTGATCGCTTCATTACGATCACCGCAAGCGTCGGGCGCACTGCATACAACGATTAGTTAATAAATCGCACGAAAGTGTCTTTGATCACTTCGTTGAATTGAGGTACACGCCCACGGTTCCCGTTGATCGATACAAGTCTTCGCCTGTGATCGGTATAATTCAAGAATTTCCTTGATGAGGTTTCGCGGTTGCTCTAGTCGTTCTCAAACCGAACATCTCAAAGAAGATAACACGGAGTGAGTGAACCAAATAATTTTAAGTCCACCGATTGATGAAAAGAGATTTGAAAACAATCGTGTATTGCTCAATAGAAATTGTTTTTGCAATACAACGAAGGTTTTATTGAAAATCAATTATCAATCATAAAACACCTTTGGTTTGAAAAATGAGTACACGGTCGATGTGCTAAAGAAAAGAGTTGTTAAGCACAAAGACCGGTTTTTCAAAGGTATCCGTCAATCCATAACTGAACCAGATTGATTCAAGAGATTGAATCGCCCATTGTTTCATTCGGTTGTCACATGGTTGATCCATATAATAGATCTCACATGCCACCTACCGTGAGCTTGTTTGATGTTGGCTCGAAGGCTTTCCATCTTCATTGTGAATATGTATACACATTACTCGGATGTTACCGCAATACCACAAGGATAATGCGTGGGACTCAAGATATAATCTCTTTCCACATTGTGTGAAACAGAGAGTCTTCATTGAAAGTGTCCTAATGAGATTTATTGATGATCTCGTGGCTTTAGACTCAATTTGTGCATATTTGGATCTGTGTGGGAGACTAGGGAGAGGGTCTCCTTCTTCAATATCAACAATCTTTAAGAGAAAGTCGATAGATTATGTCGGTTCCCGTGAGAATGAAACAAGCCCTTTTAAGAGGAACTTGAGTGGTTTGGGAAGATGTAGTGCAAAGGCGTCCTTTGGGTCCATGACGTCTTGTCTTCAATACCGATGTTACCTTGGTAACCACGGTAGCATATGAATTGAACCCGGTTTACGCCCTAAGGTTGAATAAATGGAGGCTATTTGTTTTCACCCTTTCTCATTCAATTCTTTTAATTCTTCAACCCTTGATGCTTACCGAGACTTCATAGCAAGAACCTTGTTGGGTTTGTTCCAAGACTTGCTCTATTTCATCCGCACTCTTCCCATATCTCACTTTTCTCCTTTTTATCATCATACCTAAGGACTTCTACACTAACTAGTGGATTGTCCTCGGTAGATCCCTCCGGTTCTGGCGGATCATGGGAACACATACCTAGCCTTATCATCCTTATATCACCGTACATAAAGTAGAGTTGGTCGGTCAATTTGGTATTGTTCATCTGCCATTGGAACCAATTGAAAACCATTTGAAAATCAATCCAGATACTTGTGATATATTATCAAAACATTTTGTGCCTGAATTGTTTTTTGATAGTTTTAGAACAGGTGCTCCCCCTCAACATGTGCATCAAATGTTTGAAATCGTTTTACACACGGAGGCAAGAGAAAGAATTAACTTCTTTGATTACCATTTTCTAAAAGATATCAACATCACTTCCCAAATCGAATCAGGTAGATAGAGCATTTTAGGGGAAGGATGAGGTTTTCATGATTTTGCTCCCCCTCAATATGTGCATCTAAGTTTGAAAAGAGTTTTGCACATAATAGAGTAAACCTGCACATTGAGATAAATGATCACGTTTCAAATCATAGGTTTAAGATAGATGCTCCCCCTCAACATGTGCATTGAAAATTTGAAATCGTTTGTCACATGTGGGAAGGACAGCATGTACATCCTTATAAAACCATTTACCGAATTATCAGTTTAAATCCAATTTAAATCACACATTCTCCCCCGATCACAATTATCAAATCATTTGAGATTTGTGATCTCTTATAGATTTAAATTGATTTTGAAGGCTTTTAAGGGGAATTGTGACTTGATTATGAAAGCGTTTTAACTGATAAGGATCGGATTTTAAGACTTTAAACTCCATTGATAAAACATGCATGTACATCTTTTGAACACAAATTAATGCCAAATAACTTTTTAATTTAATTGAAATCATTCATTATCAGTTTAAATCCAATTTAAATCACACATTCTCCCCCGATCACAATTATCAATTCATTTGAGATTTGTGATCTCTTATAGATTTGAATTGATTTTGAAGGCTTTTAAGGGGAATTGTGACTTGATTATGAAAGCGTTTTAACTGATAAGGATCGGATTTTAAGACTTTAAACTCCATTGATAAAACATGCATGTACATCTTTTGAACACAAATTAATGCCAAATAACTTTTTAATTTAATTGAAATCATTCTCCCCCTCAATCAATGACATAGGTTGTTGATTGAGAGATAGAGATTTTGACAAATAAATCCTGATGATTATCAAAAATAGAGACCGAGTTATTTTTCAAAGCATTTAGTTTTCAGCAGATAATTGTATATAGAATCAGAGCATGGAATTTTGAAAGTATGATAAAACATGGCTCTGTTCTTTCTTTAAAAACCTGGTTATTGCCTGAAAATGACAATAAACCATTGTTTCTCTTTCTCCCAAAAATATTTTTGATTTTTTTTTATTTTTTTTTTTTTTTTTTTTTTTTTAATAATAAAAATTCGAACAATATCTAAAGTCCCGTGTCATTCTTTGAATGACAACAACAAGACCGTAGATATAATCGAATCGAGAGAAACATGACAAAATGACAATATTTTTTAAAGATTTTTCGAATTTTTCAAATTTTTATGGATTTTGAAAGTTTTTTATTTTTCTATTTGATTTTTGAAGGTTTTATAATTTTGTATTTTGTTTTTTCGAATAGATATATACAAGAGATAGATGAAGGTAGACCTTTACTCCTCGTCTTCCTCCTGAAGACGTTTGAGAGTTTCAGGTTGAAGGCTTTTCAAGCCAAGACGTGGAAGAATAAACTCAAAACGTTCTCTTGGAAGAGCTTTGGTGAAGATGTCGCTAACCGATATTCGCACCTCACAAAATAGAGTTCCACCACACCTTTTCAACTTGTTCCCGATGAAATGATGTCGAATGTCGATATGCTTTGCTCTTGAGTGTTGAACATTGTTGCATGAGAGAGCAATAGCACTTTTATTATCACAAGATCGAGAGGGATTTTTGTGAATACAAAGCCATAGTCGATAATTGAGATCTCATCCATAAGATTTGAGCACAACAGATGACATGGCTATGTATTCAACCTCTGTAGAGGAAATAGAAGTACTCATTTGCTTCTTTGAAGACCACTCACAAGCTTATCACCCAAAACCGAGCACCTCCGCACGTACTTGACGTGTATCTTGACAACTCGCATGATCGGCATCTCGCATAGGCCGTTAGTGACATACCGGTGTCCTTGGTACCAAAGACCCATATTGATGGTTCCTTGGAGATACCGAAGACCCGCTTAATCGCTTCAAGGTGCTTTTAGTAGGCTTAGCACGGTATCTAGCACACATGCAAACAATGAACAAGATGTGCAGTGCGCTAGCGGTGAGGTACATCGGGATCCAATCATACTACGATATTTCGTTTGGTCAATCATGATCCCCGAGTGGTCCTCATCTAGTTTGGTTCGGTCAATCATGGGGGTGTCAATAGGTCACTTGAATCAAATCCAAATTTCTTTAAGATCTCATTGCATATTTAGATTGATTTATGAAAATGCCTCCGGGACTTTGTGAAATTTGTAATCCCAAGAAAATGACATTTGTCCCATCATTGACATTTGAAATTTTGAACTCATTTCATTCGAAAACGATCACATTCCATTGGGTGCATCGAGGCAAAATAATATCATCAACATAAATTTGAACATGAATTAAATGTTTGCTCGACTTCTCGGTGAACAATGTAGGATCAATCGCTCCTTTCTTTGAATCCGGTTGATAGAAGAAACTTTGATGATGTATCATACCATGCCCTGGAGCTTGCTTTAAACCGTAAAGAGCCTTCTTCAAACGATAAACGTGAGTAGGATGCTCTTGATTCACAAATCCTTCAGTTGGGCGACGTGAGCGACTTCTTTAAGATCTCCATTCGAAATGCCGTCTTCACATCCATCTAATAGACTACCATGTTCTTACTAGCAAGATTAGCCGAAAGATTACGATTGCCTCGATTCGAGCAACTGGAGCAAAAGATTCTTCAAAGTCAATACCCTCCTCTTGACGGTATCCTTTAGCAACTAATCGAGCCTTGTTCTTCAACACATCACCATGCTCATCAAGTTTCACTTTGAAGATCCATTTAAGAGCAATAATCATAGAAACGATCGGAGCGGTACTAACTCCCATACATCAAGTCGATCAAACTCATGAATTTCATCTTGCATGGCATTGAACCGACTATCTTCATTCATGGCGGTTTTAACATCTTTTGGTTCGATCTTAGATAGTACGGAGTTGAAGAAGCACCATAAGGCATCGGTTGCAAGTTGTTTCGGGTTGATACAGGGACGAGAGGATTTCCAATGATGTTGTCTAATGGATGATCGTGAGTCCATTTTCCGAGGTGTTCATGTGGCGGTTGTTGAGGGACCGAGGTAGGTGAGTCGATGTCTCCTAAAGAAGATGGTTCGATGATGATTCAGAGCAAATATGTTTTCAAATGGAGCATCTTGAGAGTAGCAAAGGGATTAACTTCATCATTGATGCGTAAACATTTCCATGATGTACATTTGAAGAATGATGATTTGTTGATGAGATCAAGGATCGTGTGGTGCTTCTTGACTTAAAGATATTGAGACCGAGGATTGACTTCATTCATAGGAATATGAGCATCCTCTCGTTGTAGGGATCAACACCTCATTAGTAATTGAATCATACAGTTCATCAAACATAGGATCAAACAATTTCTTTAAATCATCTTGATTGAGGTACATATGGAGTTTCTTGAGAAGAGTTTGGAACAAGGGATGAACCAATGGGACATTTTGAAGTGCGGGTCCCGAGTGGAGTGTCCAGAGCCATTTGACCGGTCACTCATCAAACGTAATGTGAATTGTTTCCATGATGTTTGGGTTCTTTTGTTGTAGATTCGGTATCCCTTTTGTTTGAAGCATACCCTACAAATACTCCAATGTCCTTTAGCTCTAAGTTTGCCTAAGTCTTGTCCTCATTAGTTGGATAACACAATGCACCAAACACACGAAGGAAAGAGAGATTAGGTTTTCTATTGTGGACAAGTTCATATGGAGTTTTTCCATGAGCAGTGTGAATCGAGAACGATTTTGTGTGTAGCATGCGGTGGCAATAGCTTGACCAGGAGAAACATTAGAACCTTTGAGTAAATCGGCATTGTTCTAGCGGCTTCTACAAGAGTTCAATTTCGTCTTTCAACTACACCGTTCGTTGAGGAGTTCGAGGAACACTTCTTTGATGGTGATTCCAATGCTTTCATAGAAGTCACTAAGTTGTTTGTTAACAAACTCGGTTCCATTGTCTGCTCGGATAATTCGACTATTTTGTTGAGTCGAACTCGCAATGTTTGATGAGCTTGATGATGATATCGAGTTTCATCCTTTGTCCTTAAGAACTTGACCCGGTGAATCTAGAGTAATCATCAACCACAACCAACACATATTTCTTACCAAAGATGTTCTGCACTCTCATTGGTCCACACAAATCCATATGAAGGGTATGAAGAACTTCGTAATTGAGATTGTAGGTTTGTGTTTGTGGGCAAACTTTTGCTTTTACCCAATTGGCATCTTGAACAAAGATGATCCTTTTCATACTTTAGTCTAGGTAAACCTACAACTAAGTCCTTTCGGAAAGATCGTTGATGGTGCCAAGTTCAAGTGATTGAGACGACGATGCCATAACCATGACTTTGTTTTGAAGCCTTTGATAACAAGCGATTGGAGAAGCCCTCATCATGTCATTGATAGAGATGGTGTAAAGATTTGAGCCACGAGTTCCTTTTAACAGTTCCTTACCATTAAGATCTCTAACAAAGCGGTATGTTTTTCAAGGCTACTTCTAGATCGAGAATCACGAATTGACCAACAGAGAAGATTATGACCCAAACCTTCCACATAGTAAACTCTAGAGATGACACTATCACCAACAACGTAATCTCCATAACCCATAATAGCACCGAAATGATCATTACCGAATCTAACGGTCCGATGAATTTGCTCACGAAGTTCATGAGCCGCGACCGGTCTCGGTCATATGCTTGGAGCGACTGAGTCCGGTACCACGAGCGATTTGAACGATCTGCGGTTGAACACGAGACAAGAATGGATAATCTGGATAATTGGGATCCCCATGCAAGAATGGGTTCCATTTGGTTAGTTACAATGGTTGGAACACCCACATCGAAATAGAAGCATTCATATCGAGAAAGTGAGGCAATGGAATCATTGTGAATAGATGCGAGACTAGTGTCTCAGATTAGCCTGCTCACGGTGTGATCACTTCTTAAGGAATAGTTCTACCAAGAGGCATCCATTTTCTAGTGGGCATTATCTCGATTAGTCTTATGACCAACAAGTATCCAATAAAGCCTATTTTCTTGAATGTTCTTCCTGTGGGTTTCCTTTGTTTTCTAACTTTCTTCCGTTTTGCCTTTTAGCCTTCTTAGCATGAATTTTAGCATTAACAATATTAATCGGACAATTAACATCATTAGGCGAACATTAACACCACATTCATGATTAGAGGTAATTCAAGCGGACATCGGTACAAGGTTTGCAAATAGTATCGAATTGAATTAATTACAAGACGCCTATGGCTAATACTAGAATCAACACGATTCGCTTTATTCAATTCAAGCTTAAAGTTCCTAGATTGTTCTTCTACTCTCTTCCAAAGGCACATTCTTAGCTTGAGAGGTCCTATCATTCCTTGTATTGTCTTGAGACTTTGACCGCTCCGTTTAATGTCACCGATTACTCTGTAGAGGAATGGGAACATTAGTTGGTTTAACTACTCTTTGCATCACTGTTTAGATGTCTTTGGGATCCGAACTACATGCAGTGCACTAAGGTTCACTTTCTTAAAACTAGAGGTCTTGAGATTTGTACTCCTAGAAGGCACACTTGAGTTCTCTTTCTTAGCATTGATGGATCTGGAATCGAACTACTTAAAGGCACACTACGGTTTACATTCAAAACATTGGGAATCGAATGCATATCATACTTGGCATTAGGCATCGAGCATGGAATCAAAGGATTAACTCTCTCACCTAATGACTTTGGGCATATTGTGATCAAGCATTCTAGGATTTCTTGAGATCGTTTGGCATATAAGCATGCATGTCCAATTGCATTATCATGAGGTTTCTCTAGCTTATCCTCTTCAACAATCTCACGCAGACATTCTAAGCAATCCTTAAGAGATGAGAAGTATGTTTGAATAGCAAGTTTTTTGTTCCTTAGATGAGGAGGGACATATGTCACAGACAAAGCATATTTATTACAAGAGTGAACCTTTGATACACCATTCTCTCCATTGGTCATTGGCATTTTCCCTTTTACCTGACTCTTCAGATTCTCAATTTCCTTTTGCAATGAAGCTATTTGTTCGTTATTTTTGTTACGAGTAACCTTAATTGATTCAAATAACTCATTGAAATGACGTTTAACCTTTTCATTTTCTTCTAGAAAACTTTCGTTTTCCTTTTGTAAAGCATTTACTAGGTTTAGAAGATGAAACGTTTGAGAATTTCGAGAATCTAAAGGAGGAGGCATTTGGGAGCTGTCATATTGTTCGTTTGACCCTTTAATTGAGAGATTTGGGCTTTCAACTTTACGATCGTGTTGCACCGAGCTTGAATCATTCATCACGTTTGTTAATTTGAAAAAGCGCATCAAACTCGGAGCATCGATGATGTCTTGATATTTGAAGTTTTGACATTTTCTTTAAGATGTTGATATTTTAGTTGTAAATTAAAATGCTCAACTTCTAGTTTAGAAAATGTTTAACCAAATTGTCGTGATCATCCGGTTCAATTTTCTCGTTTAGTTTAGAATTAGTTTTTCAAGCTCAATGACACGATCATGGGAGACTTTCGAGGCAACAGATAGTTCATGAAATTTGGAAGCATTAATAGAGCAATTTGAAGCAAGTAAAAACATATCTTGAGCAACACATTCAAGAATAAGAGTCTCATTCAATGTATGCAAGTTCTTCCTCTCAATCTCATTATATTTTAGTGCACGCTCATAGTCACTAACTTCAACTATCATTGCATCAAATTCCTTTTCCATTCCTTGATATCGTTTCTATCCCTTTTAAGACTCTCAAAGTGATCTTTTAGAAGTTTAAAGAAAGGCATGACCTCGCTTAAATAACATTCTTTCATTTGCTCAAAACCCTTTCTCCTTGATTATACCGTGGGTGTGATCCTTTTCTTGCAAGTTTTCTCAAAATCAACAAATAGTTGAAATATAACATATTGGCTAATTAAGGTCTTGCTTTTAGTGGCAATTGTTCTAGGAACAAGATGCATTGGTGTATTAGGAGGATACACAGTCGCTCTAGGCATTTTCCAAAGGGAGGGTTTGTTTCAACAATATTTTCCGCTTTCGCTTATCTAAATCCATTTTCCGAAGACTTGTTCGGAGTCAACAATGTCGAGCCTTAAACTTGTTCACGGAAATCCAGTTTTCCTTCTTGTAGTCATGAGGAGTGATAATTACTTTTTCTCTTTGCATTTAGGATCATTTAGTTTCTTATTCATCTTTTCCTAGTGATTTCATCTAGTTTCTTATCATCCTCTCGTGCACTCAACGCAACTAGGTTTTTGTCTAGGTTTAAGAATCTCATTGCCATCATAGATCACACTTTGAGTCGCTTTTGCTATCTTTCCGTACTCGGGGTTGGGTTTATCTATAATGGGAACACTATGCTTATCGCTTAGAACTCTATGTTTAGTGACCATGTGAAAGCGATCGAATGGTGTTTCCTTGTATGTACAACTTGTTTTCAAGTTTGTTTTCAAAGTTTTCGATTAGAAAAGTCTCTCAAGAGTTTTGATTCCTTTGCATTAAATTCTTGCTTAAGCATTTTCACATTTTCTTAAAGTTCTTGTTTTTGCTTAGTTGTTTTGAAAGTTTTTCTTGCAAGGAATTTAATTCTTGTTTCAATACTTCTTCTAAAATTACTTTTTCTAATGACCGTGACGCACTTGGTCATCCATTTCACGCTCACGAGTGGTCAACTCAAATTTTGCACGTTGTTCATAAATAGCAACACGTTCTTTATAGGCATTTAGTTCGAAATTACGAATCATCGGGGCACATGCGGTGTATTCATCAAAAACATAGTCATTGTTGATCGCAGAAGATGCATCACTTGGTACACCTTCACTTTCACTTTGTTTCACGTATTGATCATATGGGACAATATCGATATTACCCATATTTTCAACATTTGATTCAATAGTTTCAATTGATTGTACTTTGTCATGCATCTGTTGCACATCGGCATCATCGTATAGTTTTAATACCTCCGAGATGAGTTTGTCTTTGGATGGGCCACTTGTGGTGAAGAAGAGACCTTGGGAGAAACCATTGGAGAAATGCTAGCCATAAAAATTGTGTGTGTCGAGGTCCATCATCCACATCGTAGTCGTATGCATCACAATCGCCGACTTGAAAGGCATTCGATGATTGTGACCTATCTCCCGAATAGGCCGCTCATCCACATCTCGCATCATAGGTCTTGGCATTGCCCTCGCCTAGAAACAAGAATTCCTCTTCATCCAAAGCAAAGACCATTGTCCCGAGCTTGTACAAGCAAGATCTTATCTCAAGTAATCGATTCTCGGACGCTTTGGAGATGTGCGTTTCTTGCAATGTGTCCTCACCACCACAGTTATAACATTTGATCGGCTTAGCTTGACCTTGGTTACCGTTCCTTCCTCGATTACGGTTGCCAACATAACCTCTACCACTCCACCTCTTCCCCGATCATCTTGTCTTTCCGAATGGTTGCACCACGATCCTTCCATCTTTAACAAGAGCTTGATTGTGTGGGTTAGATGTCGTTCGAGGTTGTTGTTGGTTTGTGGGAGAGAATTTATGTTTTGACTAATCGGAAGAGCTAGTTGATTAATGAAGTTACCCACGTGTGCATCAAAGATCGCCTTGTTTGAACATAGGATCGGGAATGAGTTTGTGATTACCATTACCCAAGGGTATGACTTGTGATGCTTTGGTTGTGATTCCGATGTTTGAGTAGAATGCGGTTGAGTCATTAGACGAGCTTGTCTCTCCTCGGTTGGTTTTGAACCGATTGAGAATCAATTTTTCAAACATAGCATGTCTCTCATTACGAAGGAGGAAGGCATAGAGTTGCTCATAGTTTGTATTCTTCAATCCTTTAGTGAGCTTCACAATGTGACAAACTTGTGCCATTCGGGATTCATGTTGTTCACAAATTTTGAGTTCATCGAATGTTAGGCATAGTCATTCGATGTTCCTCATGTCATTCACCAACTTATGAAATCTCACATAGTACTCATAGACACTCTCATCCGGCTTCATCTTGAAGTGTTCAAATTAAATCATAGAGTTGTGATTCTCATCTTCCATAGTTAATTTCAACCCGAGAGAAGCATCTTGACATTATCCCAAACCGCCTTTGCATCGGTGTTGTGATTGATTAGCTTGTAGATGTCTTTAGGAAGACCTTGAAGAACAATGTTAGAAGCCCCGATATCTCGCATCGAATCTCTTTTCTCCTTATCATCAAGCTCATCATACATTTTAGGTCCGTCCATTCCGTAAATAGGAGTTCCATCTTCATTAGTATCAAGTATGTCTCTAGTCGTCTCAACTCGATATGGTCCTTCATCAATGGATTTGAGAATGTTGACACCATTTTCCTTTCCAAGGCAAGACAATCGATTCGTTGAGCCCAAGAATCGTAGTCGATTCTGTCAAGCATGGGTGGGCAGTATCGACCGGTTGCTTGAACATCCTCGGCAGCAGTGGAGATGATAGTAGGAACGTTGGTAGACATGTTAACAGATAATACGGGATTTTATAACTCTATGATTAAACCGAGAAATAGATTCTTTCACGGATTTTACTAAATCAAGAGAAACCGTAAACAATCACCCAAGTCGCTAGAAGATAATGTACCAAGTCGCTAACACCTAATTCGCTACACCACTAAGTCGCTAGAGTCCCAAGTCGCTAGACAAATGCAAGTCGCTAAGTAGTAACTCGCTAAGCCTCAAGTCGCTAGCAAAATTTTGGCAAATTGCTACTCAAGTCGCTAAAGATACAAGTCGCTAAAGAGCAACTCGCATGCACCAAGTCGCTACCACAAGTCGCTACCCGTAGTGGAGAGTCCACTACTTGTATCGTTAATCGCTAGATCTAAGTCGCTAGCTCCAAAGCGTAACTCGCCACGAAATTGCAAAGCAAGTCGCTACGAAGAATGAAGTCCGAATGTCAAGTCGCTAGCAAGAAAACCACAAAAACATCACTTTTCAATCCAAAACTACCCAACCACGATGATTCAAGCTTACCAAATCAAAACCTAAACACTTGTGATGATTCTAAAAATAAAAGTACTATCAAAATCCAAACTTTAACATTAGAAATCACCCAAATGATGCAAAACCACTAAACTTTTCAAACTCAAAACCACCTAAAACCACTAGAAATCCAAAGATGTGCAAGATATGATCTAACCATGGCTCTTGATACCAATTGTTGGATATTAGTTTTCACATACACATCAAACCATAACAACAAGGTGGCGTATAAGTAGAATTCTAGAGAGAAAGTTAGAGGTTTATGGAACTTTAGTGAGAGAAAGAAAATTCTTATTATGAGCTCCAACTCTACCTTGGGAGGTAGAGAGTATTTATAGTCTTACATAAATCGCCACACAACGGGTGTGGATCGAGGCATACAGTGGGTAAAGACCCGTCAGTCCTCCACGGTGTTACTTAACTAAATACTACTTAACATAAAAGAACTACGACTACGAGCTTTTAACGATTACATATACTTGAGGTGACCGACTCTTTAATACCGGAATTTCTAATTCCTAACAGAGATCTTAAAGAAGTCGATATCGCCACCGACTGAAGGTTTTGTGAATCCGAGCATCCTACTCATGTCTATCGCTTGAAGAAGGCTCTTTACGGTTTGAAGCAAGCTCCAAGGGCATGGTATGATACGCTATCAAAGTTTCTTCTACCTACTGGATTCAGCAAAGGAGCAGTTGATCCGACATTGTTCACCAGAAAGTTAGGCAAACATTAAATTCACGTTCAAATCTATGTTGATGATATTATTTTTGCCTCGACTGACCCCAATGAATGTGACCGTTTTCTAAGGAAATGGGCACCAAATTTCAAATATCAATGATGGGACAAATGTCATTTTTCTTGGGATTACAAATTTCACAAAGTCCCAGAGGCATTTTTATTAATCAATCTAAATATGCAAATGAAATTTTAAAGAAATTTGGATTTGACACTTGTGACACCGTTGACACTCCCATGGTGGAACGTACCAAACTGGATGAGGACCACTCGGGGATCATGATAGATCAAACAAAATATCAAGTATGATTGTATCACGATGTACCTCACGACCGATGAACGATATTACATTCGATGTATGCATGTGCTAGATACCGTGCTAAGCCTACCAAAAGCACCTTGAAGCGGTTAAACGGGTCTTTCGGTATCTCCAAGGAACCATCAACATGGGACTTTGGTACCAAGGACATCGGTATGTCACTAACGACCTATGCGAGATCGACCATGCGGGATGTCAAGATACACGTCAAAGTACGCCCGAGGTGCTCGGTTTTGGGTGATAAGCTTGTGAGTGGTCTTTAAAGAAACAATTGAGTACTTCTATATCCTCTAGAGGTGAATACATAGCCATGTCATCTTGTTGTGCTCAAATCCTATGGATAAGATCCCAATTATCGACTATGGCTTTGAATTCAACAAAATCCCTCAGTATTGTGATAACAAAAGTGCCATTGCTCTCTCTTGCAACAACGTTCAACATTCAAGAGCAAAGCACATTGACATTCGACATCATTTCATTCGGGAACAAGTGGAAAAAGGTGTGGTAGAACTCTATTTTGTGAGGATGAATACCGGTTAGCGAACATCTTCACCAAAACTCTTCCTAGAGAACGTTTGAGTTTATCCTTCCACGACTTGGTCTAAAGAGCCTACAACCGGAAACACTCAAACGTCTTCAAGAGGAAGACGAGGAGTAAATGATTTTTATTCATCTATCTCTTGTATATATTTATTCAAAAAGCAAAATACAAAATTTCAAAACCACAAAAGAAAATAGAAAAATATAAAATTTTCAAAAATCCATAAAAATTAGAAAATCTTGAAAAATACCAAAAAAATATTGTTATTTTGTCATGTTTTTCTTTATTCGATATCATCTACGGACTTTGTGTTGACATTCAAAGAATTTCACGGGTTTTTAGATGTTCTTCGAATGTAAAAAAAAAAAGTGGAGAAAAATGGTGGTTTATTGTCATTTCAGGCAGTAACCCGTTTTAAAAGGAAAAAATAGAGCCATGCTTAATCTTATTTTTCAAATCTCATGCTCTGATTCTTAAAACAAATGTTTGTCACCAAAAAGACAAATGTTTTCTTTCCAAATATTTTTCCGTCTAATGATTCTTCTGAAAAATATTTGTCATCTTATGAAAACAAAATTGCTTTGAAAATGCCTCGGACTCTATTCTTGAAAATCATCCGAGCTTATCTTTTTCAAAATATCTATCTCTCAATCAACAACCTATGTCATTGATTGAGGGGAAGAATGATTTCAATCAAATCGAATCAAAAAGTGTATTTTTTCAATCAATTGGCACTTAAACAAGCAAGGTCTACTTTTGGACGATCAAAAAGATAAATGTTTTATACAAATGGTTCAAGACCTTGGCAATTGTTATGTTTTTCAAAAGATATTTATGCATGATTGATCAATGGAGTTTAAAGTCTCAAAATCCGATCCTTATCAGTTAAAATGTTTTTTCAAAAGCAAGTCACTATTCTCCTCAAAAGTTCTCAAAATATAATTTAAATCAATAGAGATCTCAAATCTTAAAGGATTTGAAAATTATGATCGGGGGAGAATTTGTGATTTAAATTGGATTTAAACTGATAATTTGATAAATGGTGTTAGACGTGATTAACAAGCTCCCCTCCCTGCATGTGCCAAACGATTTCAAATTTTCCATGCACATGTTAAGGGGGAGCATTTATATCAAACCAAAATAGATTGAAACGTGATTGATTTGTCTCTAAGTGCAGGTTTTCCCTAATATGTGCTAAACAATTTCAAAATATGATGCACATGTTGAGGGGGAGCCGTTTTCTAAAAATATCAAAAACAATTCAGGTACAAAATGTATTGATCATGTATCACAAGTTCTTGGATTGATTTTCAAATGGTTTTTAGTTGGTTCCAATGGCTGATGAACAATACCAAAAAGACCGACCAAATTTACTTTATGAATGGTGATATAAAGATGGTTAGGTTAGGTATTCGTTCCCACGATCTCGCAAGAGCCGGAGGGATCTACCCAGGGACAATCCACTAGATAGTGTAGAGTCCTTAGGTATAATGAAAAAAGGAGAAAAGTGAGATATGGGAAGAGTGCGGACTGAGATAGAGCTAGAACTAGAATAAACCCAACAAGGTTCTAGTTATGAAGTCTCGATAAGCAATCGAAGGGTTGAAGAATGAAAAGAAATAAATGCGAAAAGGGTGAAAAGAAATAGCCTCCATTATTTTCAATCTTAGGGCAAAACCGGTTCAATTCATATGCTCTTGGATGCTACCTAGGTAACACCGGTATTGAAGACAAGGCGTCATGGACCCATGACGCCTCGCACTACATCTTCCCGCCTACTCAAGTTCCTCTTAAAAGTACTTGTTTCATTCTCGTGGGAACCTACATTATCTATCGACCTCCTCTTAGAGATGGTTGATATTGAAGAAGGAGACCTCTCCCTAGTCTCGGCATAGGAACCAAATGTGCACAATTGAGTCTAGAGCCACGAGATCATCAATAAATCTCATTAAGGACACAATCAATGAAGACTCTCTGTTTCACACAATGTGGAAAGAGAGAATATACTTTAGAGTCCCACGCATTATCCTAGTGGTATTGCTGAACATCCGAGTGATATGCAAACATATTCACAATGAAGATGGAAAGCCTTATAGAGTTAACATCAAACAAACTCTTGGTAGGTGGCATGTGAGATCTATCCAATAGATCAACCATGTGACAACCGATCAGAAACAATGGGCGATTCAAATTTTGAATCAACCACGTTCAAAGTTATGGATTGACAGATACCTTTGAAAATCGGTCGTTGTGCTTAAAACTCTTTCTCTAGCAACATCGATTGTGTATTAATATTTCAAAATAAAAGGTGTTTATGATTGATAATTGATTTTCTTTAAAACCTTCGTTGTAGTGCAAAAACACTTTATTTTGAGCAAGACATGATTATTTTTAAATCTTTTCCATCAATCGGTGAATCTCAAATCAATGGTTCACTCACTCCGTGTTGTCTTCTTTGAGGCGTTCGGTTTGAGAACGACTAGAGCATTGCGAAACCACATCAAGGAGATTCTTTGGAATTATACCGATCACAAAGTACTTGTCTTGATCAACGGGAACCAAGGGCGTGTACCTCAATTCAACAAAAGTAATCAAAGAAACTTTTGTGTGCTTTATTGCTAGCTTGTTGTATGCGGTACACCCAGCGTTTGCGGTGATCGTAATGGAGAGGTCAATCCATAGCCGCATGCTCACACATCACATTCACTTCACAAGAAATCATGATTAGTGCATCAATGACTCTGATATTCTCACTCTATGTTTCTACTACGTTGCTGCAAATATCATGAATCAACTAAAGCTTCCGCTACTCTGATGAGAAGAAATCATGATCCAAAATGTGAGCATATTGGTCCACTGTCACAACATCACATAATGTCAACACTACAATGGAAGAGTCGAGATTTATGCAAGTCGATGATCTCAAACCGGCTCAAAACTCATCATCACGTGGATCGCTTAAAGACCTCCACTTGAATTATCCAAACATGCAAAACATGAAGAATCAAAGACAACGAGCTACAGAGCAATAAACTTAAACAAGAATCCAAGAACTATCTTAATGTAATATCTGTTTGTATTCTCATATAATTTGAGGTGACCTCCGCAGGGAGATTGTTAGGAATTAGAAAATTCAGTCATTAAAGTATCGGTCACCTCAAGTATATGTAATCATTAGAAAGCTCGTAGTCGTAGTCATTTAATATTAGTTAGTATTTAGTTAAGTAACACCGTGGAGGACGGACGGGTCTTTACCCACTGTATGCCTGATCCACAGCCCGTAGGAGGCAAGTCATGTAAGAATACTATAAATACCCTCTACCTCCCAAGGTAAAGGGTTGGAGCTTCAATACCATTTTTCTTTGTTTCACATAGTTCCCAACTCTCTTCCCTTTCTCTCTCTAGAACTTTCTCTTTCTAAAACATTGTATACGCCCCATATGCATTTGGTATGATGTGTTTGTGAAATCCTATATCTAACATATGGAATGTGTGTTTGAGTTGTGATATGAACGACCAAGAGGGGAGGAATGAGATTTTTTGTGAATTCTTTCACTTGCTATTTATAGGATGGAAGGTTTGGTTAACCATGTATTGGGTTAGATAATAACCATGGTTAAGTTAAAGACACATGTATGAGATTACATGCAAAATGGGTGAGATGATGCCACAAATAAGGTGACTCACCCATGAAGGGCTGAGTTAGTGGGCTAAGATATTATGTTTTGATAATATCTTGGTTGTTATGATGTGTTTTGGTTTCGTTAAATGCCAACCGTAATTTGTTAAGCCATAAAACGTAAAATCGGGTATCGTAAAAATATGAAATTTGCAGGAATGATGAGACTCATCATTATACTTCATATAAAAATATTAAATGAGTGATAAGTCTCATTGGGTGCTAAAACGCTGTCTAAAGCTGGAAACGCGGGTTAAAAACGCGTAAATCGCGTAAAACGCAGAACTGGAAAAAGTAAAATTCCAACATTTGTGGAATTGACGTAAAATGATAGAATTACATATTTCTAATGTTTATAGTGTTTTATGGACATATCAAGATGTGCGAATGATGTTTAAACCCGAAAGTAATTCTCAGTCACGACTTTGTGAAATTGGTTCTGAATGGATTCAACGTACGTCGTCAGGATGAATTGTCGAGTTTTATTTATCTTGTCATTATGGTAAAATAAAAATAAAATTTTTTACAGGATGAATAGTAAAAGTCAAATAGTCAAAAGTCAGAGTTAAAGTGTTAGGTCACCATGTTTGTAACACAAGCATCAATATAAGAAATATAGATGAAGGAGTGATTGGTTGAACACAATAACACACATACGAAATAGTATAGAAAGGTTAAGTGTAGGAAATGTGATAAAATGAACAACCAACCTTCAAGTGAAGGTTTACAAGATTATTTATAAAAGAAGTAGCTAGGGCAACACTACTAACTCCCTTCCTTTCTTATGGGCTTGGGCCAAGGCTTATGGGCTTTCTACATAAGCCTTGCCTTAAGTACTAACATAAAAGCCTAATTAAGCTAACTATTACAACATTAATTACTAACACTTGTAATCTAGTTTAGGAGTGATTCCAACAATCTCCTCTTAAGTTTTGGTGATTAATGATTAGAGTGAAAAACGTTGTAGGTGCTGATGTAATAGTTACTTTGACGTCTTCTAACATTCTTATTTCTTGTGAGAAGAATTGTCTTGATTTGAACAATCTCCCTAGTGTAGGGATCTTGTTACTTTTGAAGTATTCTGCTTTGACGTCTTCATTTTCTTTGTTCTTTGATCTTTGTTCTTTGTGGTGGTTGTGATAGTATGTTGTGGTTATCTGCATCAGGCCCGCTTCGTTGCTCTAGTGTCTCCACGTCTTTCTTCAACATGCTCACACGCTCTTTAACGTTGAATTTCAGTACTGATGTAGTTCTCTTAGTCTTTAAACTTTTTAGATTCTTTGACTTTTGACGAAGAATCATTCTGACTTTGTGTTGCCTTTAGGGAGAACTTCAATTACTGATGTTGTTGGTATGAGCATGTGGAGAATATGCGCGATCTTTTCCTCCCGCGAGCATACATAAGAAGAAAACATAAAACATGGGTTAGAAATAATCCAGCTCTTACAAGTTTGAATTTCGAGTGTGTTAACAGCATAGTGTGAAAACACGTCTCTAATTCTCACATAGGCTGTTCCTGAACTGGAGTCCCACAAGTGAGATAACGCGACAAATCAAGTACACCTATAGTTCGGTGAGTCATTGAGGTACACCAGTATCACCCCACGATCAGTAGACCATTTGAGACACACTAAGCGTAACCCACAAGGAGTTACCAAAGTGACTGCCGTCGGTCGTTTGATGTTGAACCTGGCAGGAGTTTTCATTCAATCACTGAGGATCACATGTGTGAACCTCTCATAAATGTTCTCGACAGATTGCTAAGATCTGTGTAGGACTCTATAATTGTACACTTGTGTCCTTATTGTTGAACTACAAGTGATGAAATGTCAAGTGTACCTAAGAGATCTTTTGATGAATCTCGTGGCTCTAGACTCAATAGTGCGCTTTGTTTTTCCTGAGCGGAGACTAGGGAGAGAGTCTCCTTCTTCAATACCAGCAATCTCTAAGAGAAAGCCGATAGTTTACGTAGGGTTCCTGTGAGAATGAAACAAGCTTCATTGAGAGAAACTTGAGTGGCTAAGAAGGTTTAGTGCATGCGTCCATCGGGTCCATGACGACTTTGATCATCAATACCGGTGTCATCAAGTGACAACCTGTAGCATATGAATTGAACCCGGTGTCTGCCCTAAGTTAAATAATCTGAAGGGCTATTTCTTTTCACCCTTTTCTTTACTTTTCTTTTTAATTCTTCAACTCCTTCTTTCTTCGATTCTCATTTTCTCCTCTTTATAATCATACCTAAGGACTTCTAATTTCTAACTATTGGTGGTGTCCTTGGGTAGATCCCTCCGGCTCTGGCGGATCATAGGACGGTTATTCTTAACCTTAGTCGCCTTATAACTCCATGACTAACCTATGTTTCCATAAACCGTTTTCATGAAAATCTCTCAAAGTGGTTATGAATAAAATCATTTTGTACCACTGAAAGAGTTTTATATTTTGCAGAAATAATCCCCCTCCACACGTGCTTAAGTATTTTGACGGAAATCTGCACGGTGAGAGAAGAGCGCGCACTTTTGAATTGATCAACTCAAGATAGACAATTCCCTGCGAGACACGGTTACATCACTGACTATGT
This sequence comes from Chrysanthemum lavandulifolium, assembly GCA_022545495.1. NCBI lineage: Eukaryota > Viridiplantae > Streptophyta > Magnoliopsida > Asterales > Asteraceae > Chrysanthemum > Chrysanthemum lavandulifolium. Next base: position 31,233,558 of record CM040243.1, on the reverse strand, counting down.
CAGTTTGAAGTTGTAAACACTCCTTGGTGAGGAGGTTTGACCCGTCAAGGTTCATGTCTACAAAGAGTTTCTCGAATGGTACATTCTACTGGGACAAATCCTTTGCGAGACACGTTTACATTACTAGTGAACTAGCTTGAAATTATTACCCGTCCCGGACAAGTATTTTCGAGTTACTAACATTTAAGAGCTCGTCAATTCATTGGTTAAGTCTTTATCACGAATATTCAATAGCAATTCACAACATATTTCTTATCACATAATTTTCTCCCCCTCAAAAATGGCATATAAATGTTATTTTTGACGAAATTTTGATATCGAATATGACCATTTCGAGTTTTGTGGGAAGATTACCACGAAGAAAAATTTGTGAACAAAGTTTTAAGCAAATACTCCCCCTCAACAAGTGATATAAACTTTTGAGGTTTTGAAAATATGAGGGGAAGTACTTGTTCTTTTGAGCAAAACTTTGAAAGTGAAAGTTTTGATTAGTTTTACTCAAAAGTAAGAAGCTTTCGCTCCTTTTATAAGGATTGTGGCACTGAAGCGTACCACAGGGTCCTTTCATGACAAGTACGGGTTGTACACTGTTATGTGTGCACAAGCCATTACGAATATATCAAACAAACAAAATCACAATCAAGAATGTTAAGAGAGTACCCAATGATTACACACGACCGACTACTTTACGAGGACGTTGGTATGTCCGAATCGAAGCTTGGTCTTCCTCCCACATAGCTTTCCAACCGTCGCATCTGATCCCGATGAATCAACCTTTCATCAATCCTAGAGATAAACCGAAGAACATCCTTGCGATCCTTTGAATTACAACTCTCCATCTGAATTGTACCCAACTCAATGACCTTCAATCGATAAGCCAATCCATCTCGAACCATCTTCAGGGTGGCATCATAGAACTTGTGAATTTCATCGAAAGCCATGAAGCAATTATGATGATTTTCACTTTGGTAGACAAACCCAAACTTTGGTTTATAAACGATTTTGTACTGAGGTTCTTGATTGATTCCGTTGAAGTGTAGGAGTGGGGCGATGAGATTGAGTTGTTTTTGGTAAGATTCGACCCCGAGTTAGAGATCTTCAACACGCTCTTAGATTAGATGCGTATGAAAACAGGGAGTGCAATAATGTACTTGATTTAAATTTCGGTTGAGGTTCAGGTTGGGGCTCAGGTATGTCATAATCCTCACCACCAGTGTATGTAAAGTGATCAATGGTTTTCACCATTGGTGGTGTCATTTCTGAAACCCTTGGTTGATCAGATGGTGGTGGCTGTGTAGCTTGTTGTGTAGTGGTGAAAACCTGCTTAACCATTTGTCGAATCATTGGATAGAGTTGCCTTCTTAATAGATTTTATTGTAGACTTAGTTGTTTCTTTTGTTGATGGAGGTGATGATTGAGATGATGATTTGGGTTTGGTGGAAGTGTCAAAAGGTGATTTAGAAGACTGTTGAGGTATGTGTGTTGGATTGTCAACTATGTAGTTGTCTGATTCCTTCTTTAACTTTTCCTCTTCATCTCTAACAGCTTCTTCAGCCTCTTTTCGCATCATTTCCTCTTCAGCCACCAAATTATCATCATCAGTGAATCTTTCATCCTTATCATGATTGTAATCTCCTTTGTCATATATTACCACATTTTCACCATGCTTTTCTTTTTGCGGTTGTTTTAGTTGTTGTTGTGGTTGCTTCATTTCAACAGTTGTAGTGACAGTGACACCCTGATCCTTACCGGGTTGATTAACCGGATCGGATGGGGTGAGAGTTGTTTGCAATGGATCTTCCATAAGTGGAGCCACCAGGTTGATTAACCAGAAAGTTTGAAGCATGAAATTCCATCCTTTTCTGCTTTAATGTCTTACGAAATTTTCATTCTTCATCCATTAAATCATACTCATCATCAGAAAGAAGTCAGAGATTGAGGATGACTTTGTGAGCATGTATTTGAATGGATGTTGCAGAAGGATGACCACAGCAATTCTACAAGATGATTCTGAGCATATGAAGTTGTTGAAGACGACACAGAGATTGTTCTTGCCAATTGTATTGTCGTATCCAGCTGGGAATGTGTTTGCCATCATGAGCTCAGCTGGGGCATTGATGTTTGCTTGATTTGCAGCCATTTTGTGATTTGAAAGTCATTAGACAAAGAGACAGACATATGGAAACACAATGTGTTTGATTTAGTCTGATTTATTATCTAATTACTTGTTTGATGGTAACATGTTTATGTTAGTTACAAGTCCTAAGTCACATTTTTCCAATTGCTTGAAGTTGATGTGATAAGTTACGTGAACATGTTAATTTTGAAATTTCAAAGACCAATTTTTCACTTAACACACAACATATTCACTTATGTGAGCTTATATGAGACATCAGGTATTTGTGACTTATGCGTAACATTTAACAAGTAACATATGCGTAACAGGCCAAAATGTAGTGAACAGTGGGTTATGAGTAACAAGGATCCTTATGCGTAAGAAAGGAGCTTGTGCGTAGGAGTAAGATAAAGCGTAAGACCAAGCTTATGCGTAGAAGTTTCTTACGCGTAAGACAAGTTCAAAGGCTTTAGGCTTACGCGTAGGAATAAGCTAGATTTTACGCGTAAAGTTTACTCGTAAGAGTAAAGCTTTTGCGTAGCAAGCCTTGTTTACGAATATCTTTCCAAGATACGCGTAATCCACTATAGACCTCTTATGCGTAAGAGTTACGCGTAAGATTACTCTTAGGCGTAACCTTTAGGCACAAAGTAATCCTTTAAGCGTAACGGTTTGAACACCTAAATATTCTGACATTACGAATATTTAACCTGTTAAATATAAACATGAAAACTTGATTGCAGTTAATTCCAAACATCTATTAGATCACAAAACAAGCATAAGAACATATCAGATACACACAGAAAGACTTAGGCATAAAATTATTTAAACCCTAAACCCTTAATCTACGCGTAAGAGATATAGCAACACAAATCAAACAAGAATGTTTCTGGAGTGTCCTAGATGTCATATGAGTGCAATGGAACAAGATATAACACATTTCCACCACAGAATCAGAAGATTCATGGGATATGAACCCTAAAACTTAAATTCTAACAGTTTAGATGTTTATGGGCTAATTTAAAGGTTCAAAACATGCATATATACTTATTCTAACACTTTCTTGACCACCTAATAACATATCACAGAATAGAAAAAACCCTAAATGAGCGCAAAAACCCTAGAATTCAAATTAATGAAATTTAAGATTCTGGACGGTTTTGGATGATTGAAACAAGTTTAATAGACACTAAGAGAAGGCTTTAACATAACTCATTTCAATCCAAAAACTTTTATGCATAAACACCCAATTCGTTCGAGTGAACAATTTTCCAAAATCAGTTTAAAGAGTTTTAACCGTTGGATTTGAAAGATTTTTGAAATCCTTGTTTAGAATCTTGATCAAAACAATTTAGAACTTACAGATTATGAACAGCTTGAACGAATTTTGAAGATTTGATTTGGGCCGTTTGATCTTGGTGGTTTTAGGAGTAAATGATTTTGTTAAGATTAATTTGCCAAGTTGACACATTCATGTCCCTCAACCTCAAAGAGGTTCAAACCAAGATCCTTTAACATCCATTTAGGTTAGACAAAACACTTTTACGGCAAGAAACTTAACGAAACTCCCCCTCGACTTTTGAAATAATGAATTTTGAAAACATTTGAGTCCGAGGAGAGTATTAGACAAGAAACGTATCCACCATTTTTAGAAGAAACAACATATTATTTGGAAACATGCAAGTACCAGGTTTTATGAAACTGGAAAATATTTACTTTCTCCCCCTCAACACTTGTTCGGGAAAAATGGTGAAAGATTTGATGGAACACAGTGTTGACTGAAGATTTGTACTTGCGATGTTTGGTTTTGATAGGAATTTAGATAGAAGAATATTTTTGGATTTTATCTGATTTTATATTTTTGTATTTTGTTTTTGAAAATATATTTACAAAAGAGGTTTTGGTGTTTGACTAGTTTTAAGATTGTTTTAAAAGTTCATCCAGTTCCTCTGGAGTCAAACACCGCATACCAATCCGGTGGACCAACTCATTAAACCTAGCAGGAGCTAAGGCTTTGGTGAGAAGGTCTGCCAATTGGTATTCAGTACCCACAAAGTATAATTCAACGGTGCCCTTTTCCACATGCTCCTTGATGAAATGATATCGAAGATCGATGTGCTTAGACTTTGAATGTTGAACAGAGTTGCACAAGATCGCAATAGCACTTCGATTGTCGCAGATACATCGAGGATTACATCAAACACGTAACCATAGTCCTTGAGTTGTGTTCTCATCCAAATGACTTGAGCACAACACGACATGGCTACATATTTCGCTTCGTTGAGGACAACGATGTACAATCCTCGCTTCTTCGATTGCCATGACACCGGTTTATCACCAAGAAATTGTAAAGCGCTCAAGTACTTTTCCGAGAATCTAAGCAACTGCGTGATCGTCTCGAAAAAGCTATTAGTTCAAAACCGATTCCTTCGGATACGGATCCCAGTTAATGGTTCCTTGATGCATCGGAGGATTCTTTTAGCCTCGAGAGAGGTGAGTTTCAGGTTGGTCGCGATCGATAACAGAGCAAAGATATACAAAGAAAGACAATATCGGTCTCATCGGCTATTAGATACACGAGAGACCCAATGATACTTCGGTATTTGGTAGGGTCAACTATTCCTGTTTCAGTAGAGGGAAGCACATTAGTTTCTTGTGATGTGTGAGGCAGTCTAAGAATTCCTGGTGCAATTACTTTAGTGTTACTATTCCTATCTTGTATAAGTTTCACCAACTCTGCTTTTAGATCATGGATAGTATGTAACAAATCTTGATTTTCAGAACGAGTATTTCCATTTTGTCGTAAAACATCTTTGGTATATGCAAGATGATCATCAATATCTTTTGACGCTTGAGCACAGAGTCTTTTTCAGTAAATCAAATATGACACCATATTCCTTTTTAACTTTTGAAATTTCTTGTTCATATTTTGAAATTTGACACTTTAGAGACACGTTTTCATCATCCAGTTGCTCAATTTTAGGATTAAGAGTTTTTGTATGCAACTGGTTGATTTTGTTTTGCAAAGCGAGTTCTCGATTATGACAATCTTTTTGACACCATTGAAGACGACGTTTTGCATTAGAAAGCTCTTTTAACAAACGTTCATTTTCAACTTTTAAAGACTTGATTTGTGACACGATGTCGGTATTCTCAACATTCTCAACGGAATCAATGTAATCGCAGAGATATAATCAAATGCATATGCAACAGAGTGTAATAACACAACATTACGGATATCAGCACAGATAACATCTTCCAAGAGTCGATCAACATCTTTTCTTAACATTTTGTTTTTACGTTTTGTGTTTGAAATCGATGTTTATGTATCAGCACAGAAAATCCCTTTCCCAATATATTGCGCAATTTTTCAAATTTCGGACATGAGGTAAAATTCTTTTCTGAAAAATATCTCTTTGAGCTCGCGCTTGAGGCGATTGAAAATATTCAACTTTTATTTCAGAATTGATTTCAATTTCACGTTCCAAAAGTTTGATGTCCGATAAGAATATGTAAAAATATTTTATAACTTTACATTGTTCGGCTAATGGCTTTATTTCACTGATTGAAGGTAAAGGACCATTAATTTGTGCAGTATTGGAAGGGGGACCCTCAGAAGTAGCTGTGATAACCCAATGTGTGTTATAAAAATCCTATTGTGTGACAAAAGTAACGGCTTTTGAATAGTTAAATGGTTTGTTATAAACAACATTTTCCAATTTTGACCGACTCTCGTCTTCTGCATCTAATTCCTCTATGCGATTATATTCAAAAACACTCATAATGGAATCATCAATTATGTGTTCTGCACTGTAAACTTGAGGATTTGGTTTGAATGCTTTGTTTGAAAACTTAGGTTTGTAATCAGCAAGATTAGGTCCATATCCATTTGGATTTGGTTTAAAAGTAAACTTTTGAATAGTTGTGATTGACTCACCATATTTATAAACAATATTTCGAAACTCTTTGATTTTGTTTTGTAAGTCGACAATTTATTCAAGATAGTCATCTATTCGTTTCTTTGAATGCTTTTTGTACTCACAAAACTGTTTTTGACAAGTTAACAACTCAGACTTGGCTTTTTGAGTTTCCAAAGTGAGAGCGTTAAGTTGTTGTTTATGATCATATTGCAGTTGTTCTATTTGAGATAACAAATCATTCTTAGATGCAACTAGATCACGTATTTGTTGTTCCAATTATTTTTTGTTTTGGTAAGATTTAGCAAAAGCGACTTCAAAACCTTTTTCACGTTTTTCTTGTGTTTGAAAAATGTTAGCATTCATTGTCCTTAGTCAGCAGTGCATTTTTATCTTTTAATTGCTTATTGATGTCTTTGCATATTTCCAGTCGAGATTCTTGGTCTTTAATTAAGGTCATGAGCTCAATATCTAGATTAGACGAAAGTTCAGCTTGTTCAACGTGAGTCTCAACATGATCATTAGTCAGATCCTCAAGTATAACCACGGAGTCAACTTGATTATCAATGGAAACCATAAGGTCATCTTGATCGTCAAATATAACTACGGATCTATTTGATTATCATCGAATGAGATGTAGAGCGGCTCATGTTGAACACTCGATCCTTGTCGGATGCGGATGTTGGCGGAGATATCGGATCAAGAATGAGTATAGTTTGATCTGGTACCTGAGACAAGCCGTCAGTGTCATACACTGGGCTTGTATCACTCATGTGGAGTTCGTGCATGTTTTCCATCAACATAGCTGCTGCATTAGCCTGCAAGTCCTCCATATCATCATCAGAATCTGCATTTGCCATGAAGCTCTGTTCCTTGTTCGTAAGAGTTCCACCAGCTTCATCCTTAAGAGCCAAGAGTAAAGCCTCTTTGTGATAAGCGTTGCCTCTTGTCCTTGGCTTTGGGCATGCATTAGCCAGATGACCCTTCTCATTACAGTTATAACAACGAAGACCTTTAACCCTATTCTAAGCATTACCCTGTTCAACCACTTGAGCCCTTTGTTTTTGTGGAGCACCCATGTTATTCCTTCCCATTGGATTAAACCCTTGACCACCGCCCATCTGACGAACATTACCACGATTCTGAACTTCAACACGTCCATTGTTAACAACAGCCTGATTCCTTGTGTTTGATGAGGTACGAATGCGATTGTTGGATTTGTTTGAATATCGGTCGAAAGCTCTAGCAATCATGACAAACCCTTGTTGCAATGCATCAAAAGCTTCTGTATCCTTATTAGATTAACTGAAAAGTGCTTGATCATTGTTGTTATTGTATGGAACCAATTGAGTTTCTTGAGATTGGTGTTGTGACGGATCATATGGTGTAATTGTTGCAGTTGGTTATGGAGGATTTGTGAAGACAGTTTGTAGAGTTGGAAATTGAGGATAACAAGCTTGAGCCCACAAAGCTAGAGATTGATTATCCGGGAGTGAAGGGGAAACCGGAGCTCCACGGATGACTCGTTCTCTGTCAACTTCTTTTTTGTGGGGCTTCAAATATTCGTACAACAATCCGTATGTAGTTTGATGAAGATTCTTTGCTTGACGGATGAAGATAACATACTTTTCCCAATCAGGACCAAGACTACTGAGGAACTTAGTGTTGACTGCAATTCTTGGCATAATAATGTTATGTTTGTCCAAGTCATTGATGATGTCTGAAAATCGATGATGATATGACTCTAATGTCTCCCCTGGTTCAATCATGAAGTGTTCATATGCTAAGTAGATTTTTGATTCCATGTCTTCTTGATTGAGTTTTGTGCCTTCCATGAGAATATGAATATGCTCCCACATTGCTTTAGCAGTCTTTTGAGCATCAACACTTCGAAGTATCGGATTGGGTAATCCCAAAAGGATGTATTGCATTGCCAGTTCATCGGCTTCAAAGTGTAGAAGCTGATCGGTAGTAAGTTCATTAAGACTGGAAACGTTGGTGACATCACCTCTTGGTGGAATAGCATTTGGATCTCCGATGCATGTGATGAGGCATCGAAATGGACCTTCCAGAATGACCTTCTTCAAGAACTTTCCATGTGGCTTCTTTAGATCACAGAACCTAAATAACCTTATCACCCATTGATCATAGTTTCCGGGAGTGAGCATTGGAGGTCTATTAAGTGATCCAGCTTCATGTATGGATTGTTGGCTACTTAAAGCTTCACACATCTTTGCAAACCAAGACGGTTCCTTCATAGTATTCCTGGATGGATGTTGATTGTGAAAGTTTGTGTAAGGTTGTACTTGAAGACTAGGTGGTAGTTGAATCAGTTGTGGTTGAATTGCTCCTTGAGGAAATTGTTGTTGAAGTTGTTGTTGTTGTTGTTGTTGTTGTTGATGATAAAATTGTTGTTGTTGATGGAGTTGTTGTTGTTGTTGTTGAGGATACACATGAGGGAAGTAGCTAGAGTATGGTGGTTGAGACATCTTGAAACTTGTGTTGATGATGGATCTTTGTAGTCGAATGAAACTTTGTTGATGAAGAATCTTTATGCGTAGAAAACCAGCTTATGCAAAGGAAATAGCTTATGCGTAAAAACACCACCTTACGCGTAAGAGTAGAGCTTACGCGTAAGAGTAGAGCTTACGCGTAGGAATAGCTTACGCGTATACTTGGTTAAACCTTAGGTTATGCGTAAACGAAAGACTTAGTAGTAAGAAACTTATGCCTAATATTTCCTTAGGCGTAAGACGTGATTATGCGTAGGAAATGCTTAGGCGTAATATTTTTTACTCGTAAGCTTTTATGCTTAGGCGTAAAACTAGGGTTTTATCCCAAAAGTCCTTTACACTTATTCAGTGTAGAAGATATCCAAAGTCGAAGTGTTTTCAGGCTTATCCAAGCAAGAAAACACTGAGTAAACCAGTATCTCTGAAGATCAAACCAACAAAAAACCTTATGCGTAGACTTTGAGCACTTACGCGTAAAACTAGGGTTTAGATACGGCGTAGGAATAGCCAACTTTGCTAAAACCGATTTTAAGCACACCAATGTTTCTAAACCGATTTTTGTGATGAAAAGCTTCAATATCACCAAAATAACACAAAAGTGTGAAACTTGATGATCTAAAACCCTTATGCACCTTACGCGTGAGCGTAACTACTGTATGAAACCAAGCTCAAAACAATGAAAACACATAAAGTTTCAAACTTTTGCCAAAAACTTCAACTTTAACACCAAATAACCTTTAAAGTACAAGAATCTTGAATTTTAAAGTGTAAAAATCAAAGTTTTGAAGTGTTTGAGGGTTAGTATACCGAAACGTACGCGTAGGAAGAAAAAACTTCAAAAACAAATCGTTCACCCAACTATTTGGCGATTGATACCACTGTTAGGTCACCATGTTTGTAACACAAGCATCAATATAAGAAATATAGATGAAGGAGTGATCGGTTGAACACAATAACACACACACGAAATAGTATAGAAAGATTAAGTGTAGGAAATGTGATAAAATGAACAACCAACCTTCAAGTGAAGGTTTACAAGATTATTTATAAAGGAAGGAGCTAGGGCAACACTACTAACTCTCTTCCTTTCTTATGGGCTTGGGCCAAGGCTTATGGGCTTTCTACATAAGCTTTGCCTTAAGTACTAACATAAAAGCCTAATTAAGATAACTATTACAACATTAATTACTAACACTTGTAATCTAGTTTATGAGTGATTCCAACATAAAGGTCAACTTTAAAAAGTCAAAGGGTAAAATAGTCATTTTTCCTTATAAAAAATTACGAGTTGCTACAATCACGCTTCACATAAGGTGCTTTTATTTACATGGCTACTATCGTAGATACACATTAAAAGTGAGTATCATGTTTAGAACACATGCAAATAACGGATTAAAGTAATGCTAATGCAAACAAAACCCCTAGTCGACTTCTCTCTGGCGATCACCAATACCCTAACAACCCTTATCGATTTTTTTCAAACCGAACCTACTTTGGGATTACGTGCTTTTCATCGATTTCAGATTAACTAACACCTTTGTTCTTTGATTCGTGATTGGTTTGAATCGTCTCCTCTTGTTTGGGTCTTGTTTTGGCGATTCAATACTTCTTTTAGGGTTTTGGTAATCGGATCATTCTTCACCGATTAGGATTGCGATTAACCATGGGAGCTGGTTAGTAAGTGATCGTGGTGCTTTAAACCCTAACTTTCGATTAGGGTTTTATTGGTAAGTTGATTGTTAGCTATTGTGTTCATCGAATCTGTTGGATTTGTTTGTGGGGTGTAGAGATGGAAAAGGGTTTCTTGATAAAGGTGGTTCTTGGTGAAGGCGTCTAAAACGACCACCAACTTGGCCGATCAAGTTGGTGTAAACACGGACACGAACTCGTATCAAAGGGTTGATATTCGTGAGTTGGAAGCTAGGTTAAACGTCTCCAAGGTGAACGTGGTTTGAGGTGACTCTGGCGATCCCGAGGTGCGTAAAGTCGCTAGGGTTGGTCGTAACCCCAGCACGCATGATGTTCATTCGATTCTATTTGGGGTAATATTAACTGGAAAATACAAGTTATAGGAATACGCGTGGGTGGTTTGGATTCGAGCACTAAAATTTCGCCTTTATGTGCGATGTGTTGAATTCGGTCCTAACATGGTGAATGCTTCTACTTGTGTCATCACGTTGAAACTAACAGTAAGGTCATTTGCTAATGTATTAAATCCGAACGTGTCTCTAGGAAAGTGAATTTTCGTGCCTTGGTGAATGAGATGCGAATTGAAAATCATGATACGGTGCTTAGAAGGTCGCTATGGAAGGTGTATTCAACCGTTATGAAAATACACTTGTTGGCTTCTTTGTTGGCAAGAATGTTGCTTTTCATTTGGTTCGAACTACGCCACCAATACATGGGGTAAGTTTGGTTTTAAGAAACTAATGAAGAATGATGATGGTGTTTTCCTCTTCAAATTCGATTCTAAAGAGGGTGTTGAGAGTGTTCTTCAACGGGGCCCATGGATTATTCGCAATTCTCCTCTCATTCTCACTAAATGGACTCTGATGTGCTATTGTCTAAAAGTGAGGTAACTAGAGTTCCCGCTTGGATTAAATTGCATAATGTGCCATTACTTGCATACTCGGAAGATGGGTTGAGCTTAATTGCTACTCGGTGGGTGTCGATTATGCTAGATGCTTTACTAGTTCCATGTGTGTTGATTCACGGGTCGCATTAGTTTTGCTCGTGCTCTTGTGGAATTATCATCCGAATTTGAGCTTAAACATGTGGTGACTATGGCGATCCCTAATAAGGATGATCTTGGTTTTACTACGGCAAGTATAAAGGTGGAATATGAATGGAAGCCGCCACACTTGTGTGGAATGTAAAGTGTTTGGGCATGATAACGCTTGTTGTCCTAAGAGTATTAAGGAGCATAATGATGCTCCTCCCACTCAAATGTGGATGAAACCGATGATGGTTTTAAGGTGGTGCGAATCGGAAAGCCAAACCTAAAGGTACGAAGATGGTGGTGGTATTAATATGGGTAAGGGTCCTAGATTTGCACCTAGGAAGGTGTATATGTTGCAAAGACGAAGACACGGCAATGCTAGTGGTAATGCTAAAGATACACCGATTACTACGCCTAACGCTTTTGGGACTCTTGAGATGGAAGATGATTGTATTGTGGATGATTCTACTACTAACAAGGACATGGTGGGACGTCTTCGGTACTAATAAGGAAGCGGTATTGATGGATCTCGGGGCGGACTCTCGATGTTATTGGTGAGGCGCCTAAGCCTCAGAGAGGCGGGACTTCTTCTCATGCCAAGCTTGTGAGTGATTCAATGGGAACAATGTATGGTGGTTCTACTCCCATAGTCGAGAAGATTGGTAAGCTTGAAAAGCTAATTATTGATGGGAAAGCTACTCGTGGATGATGATGGTCTTCCTATTCCGCTCACCTCTTCTACTAAGAGAGTTAACCCTTTTCTAAAGTGGGAGAGATTTCGAAGATGAGGTTGTTGCTAACCCATTTGATGAGTCTGCTAATATTTTGGTGGGGCCAAGAATTTGAAGATGAGTATGATGACTATGACTTTAATGACTATGCGAAAGCAGTTCGTGATCTTCCGTGAATTTGATTCCTTTAATGCCATGTATGGCACAACGCTTCAAGGTCCTAGGAAGTAATGTTAGTGTTGTGTCATAAATTATCATTTGAGTAGTGGTTTGTGTTCTTGTTTAGAGAATTGGAAGTATCTTGTTATGTAAGCTTTTGCTTTATGTAAGCGAGTACCGAGATATGGATTTCACTCATATCCATTGTACTTAAACGTTTATTTGGTTAATTTATTTACCAGGGTGCAGGATTACTCCCGTTTACCCAAAAAAAAAATAACGGATTAAATATTTTAATCGTCCTAACGATTCAACAGAAAACTATGGATTTAATCCAGGTTCATGGGTATGATGACTTTGATATATGTATATATTCATATGGATATTCTGATGTACATGCAACTATTGTGAAGATGAATTCTATGAAGACTATGAATTTTCTGATGGTAGCGCGGTTTCTGGGTATGATTACTTTGACTTGTAATTTATTCGCGGATACTCAAGATATGATATGTTATAAATGTTGTCCAGTTGTGTTGACTCTTTTTTTCATTTTTTTAGTAATTGAGCTTTATTTCATCAAAATATGATTTATATAGTGGTAGAAGGCAAACGAACAACAAGCTGCGCCACTAGTCCTTTTTGGATTGTAAAGCTAACTCTTCTCAAAACAACATTTGTGAAACTATGTGTCATAACATTACTGTTCATAACTAATTAGACTCTGTTGAGTATCTCCACCTCCTCAGTGCAATAACGTTCGTTGTGTGGCCATGTGGGGGTAAATATCATTTTGCTTATGGAATAGGTTGCCTTCATGTACAGTACACTATGTTCGTAAGAATTATAACTACAGTGGCCAGAGACTTTAATTCTTTTATTTGAAAGCTTGTTTGGAAAAGGTAAGAATGAGTTATAAATTTAAATCATATTAGAAATGGTTTGTCTAACATGTGCCCTAAGGCCATCTCCAATGTATATACTTTATGTACTTTTTGCACTAAGATAGTGCAAAAAGTACATAAAATTCACTCCAATGTTAGCACTATATCTTTGCACCATTTTAGTGTAATGAATAGTAATCACTAAAATGCACTAAATATAGTGCTATATCTATTCATTCTGACTAAATGTGCAAAAGTTTCACTTTCAACCTTATATTTCAATTTAGTCTTTCATTTATATCTTTATCATCCATTAATATATTAATATTATTGTCATAGATTATATAAAATAATATTTAATACTAGTTTTAGTGCAAAGTTTAGTGTACACATTGAAGTAATATATTTATAGTGCAAGGATATTCCAAAAATATTCTTATTTTGCACTAAAAGGACACCGGGTCTCACAGAAAATGACACATGAATCCACATAAAAGTACAATTTTTGTGGATCCCTATGTCCTTTTTTGTGGAACCCGATGTGCTTTTAATGTGCTTAACTTGTGCCCTTAGGGCACAAGTTAGAAAAATCCTATTATAAATTATTCCACAGTTTTACTCATATTATGTTGTAATCATGTTTAAACACAAATTATTCAAAATAAAGCACCGATCAAAGAAGTGTTGGCAGGTGCTCCCTCACCTTTTTGGGCTAGCACATTACCTTATATTTGACCTGAACTCAGTTTGATGAGTATATTATTGATTGCTTGGCACCGGGGCATGGTCTGATGGTCACATAAAGTCGTATACTTTTAAGCATCGGTTGATTTTGATATTTGTAGCTGTCAAGTTCAAGCCACGTTAGACTCGAACATGACTAAGACAGCCTTCTTGCCAAAGAAAAACCACTGACGATCGAGCTCATATGATCTACATCTTGCTGAGAGTGTTCCTTATTTCTCACATACATTTTTGTTAAACATGAGTTATACAGCCAACAATCAGTTTAGCATCTTCAATAATCTCATTAGGTCGTAACTGGATTGTACGTTTAAGGTTATCTTTGTTAGTATAAAGAGATCAACAAAAATTAAGAAAAAGTCCACTAAGGGTACAAAATGATATCAACTTGATGTTTCAAAAGTAACAGCCATTATTAATTTTAGTGGTCCTAAATGACCGTAAAAAAATGGTGTTTAATTATGCATAGTGGTCATAAAAATGTGTTTACCCCAGTAATCAGTTGATCATCATGTTAAGCTCGAACATGACTAAAATAGTTGATACTATATTTAGGTCATGTTAGGCTTGAACATGACTCAAATAGCCTAATGAGTCCCTTTGGTCATACATCCACATAAATTCTTCTTTACCAAGAAAAGAAGATCTAAAAATTATCATCAAAGTTTAAAAATGAAGATGGATAAAAAGACAAAATTTCATCTATGTGACCTAGAGGGGGTGTACGGGAAAATTTAACGGATGTTTGGTCAAAGGACTTGATTCATGAAAAGTAGAAAATCTTATGGATGAAATGCAATACTTTTCCAACTTTAAGGACAAAAGATGCATTTCGGTGTAAACCCCGGGGACAGTTTGTGTAAACTAGATTTACTTATATAAGCTAGAAACAAGAAGGGAGCACTGAGCAGCATTCAAATATTGGAGGAGTACAAGTATTACCGATATTTCTAGACAAGGTACTGTATCAAACTTCTTTATAGAGTTTTTAACGCTTTATTATGCAAAACATTTCTCCAACAGTATACTAAATTTTTGTGTTTATGCAATTTTTGTAGAGGAATGGACTCTAAAATGGATCTGGAAAAAGGAATCAAAGAGGAAACTTCTGAGAAGATTCAAAGGTTCTTAGATAGTCAAAGAAATAAACATAATCGTCGCAATCAACATTCACAAACTATCTGCGAAGTTCCCGATGACATGAGAGGACCTAATTTTCAAAAAACGATCGGAATTGGACTACTTAATAGAAGGCCGGACGATGATGATGTCAAAATCGGGTACATGTTTGATTTATTTGAAAGTTTAAAATCTCCACTGGATGACATCAGAAATGAATGTGTGCACAGGGTGTGTTCTAAATTCAATCAAATCACGGCATGTTATGGGTACAATCTTGACACTATGGTTCCCAATGAGTCTAGTCAGATGTGTACGATCATAGTCGTTGATGCTTGTTACATACTCTCACTCATTTACAAGTGGTCACAATATATCAAACATGGGGGCAGTTCATTTTCTAACAATTTGCTAATCAGCCTCCAAACGAAGCGTGATCTGATCGTTCTAGACAACCAGATCCCTTTTTTTGTTCTTCAAGACATCTTTGAATGCACCATTTTGAAGATTGATCCAACAGCCTCTCTTGTTGAACTTATCCTTTTATTTTTATTAGAAATCGCCCCCTTTGATAGATTTTCTCTAAATCATGCTACATCTACAGATTATAAACATATACTTGACCTTCTCTACAAATATTTTCAGCCTCCAGATGCCGGTTCATCAGATAGAGTATTCACTGTGACAACGACCTACTCAGCTGTAGAACTGAGAAAGGCCGGGGTGAAATTTAAGGCTTATCAAAGTCATAAATGTAAATTGGCCTTGAAATTCAATTCATCTTGGGGTAACGCAACTTTGACAATGCCAGCAATGCTTATAGATGAATATACTGCGCCAGTTTGGTGGAACCTCGCTGCCTATGAGCGTTGCTATCCTGAAGTTGGTAATTACATTGCAAAATATACTCTCGCTATGAATATACTAGTTGACACGAAAGAAGATCTTCTCGAATTAGTAGAATCAAAAGTCATTAGAAATAATCCTAGTGGTCACCAATATATTTTGGATACTATCCACAAATTATGCGAAACAGTTTTCGTTAGGGAGCTCCCATATGCCGAAGAGTGGCGAAAAATGCAAAGCTATTGCAACAGCTGTCTAGGGTATACCAAGCGTACCTACTTCAGCGGAGCATGGAGTTACATAGCATCGGTTTCTGCATTATTCCTCTTCATTCTTACCACGATTCAGACTTACTGCGATATTCGTGGTCTCTAATCCAATATATACTTTCTCGGCTTGCTTTGTTTCAGACTTACTGCGATATTCGCGGTCTCTAATCCAATACATACTTTCTCGGCTTGCTTTGTTTTACTATATCTTATTTCTTTCATGAATAAATCATTTTATGCATGTCTTCCTTGGAATAAAACACTTTCTTTTTCGAGTACACGTATTTGGTCAATTTTAGGCTCAGTTCATGTATCTATCACGAAATTTGCCTGTGTTGAGTTTCTTTCTTTTTGTTATGCATCCATTAGTTTGAGGTATTCATACGCCAAAAATTTATGCTATTAACATATCTCTATTCTTGTTTATAAACAATATAAAGAATCAAAAGCGAATTGTTTAACGTAGCTACAAATAAAATCTAACATTCCAGTCTCGCATCCAGATATATCAAACGCTAGCTAAAGATTTCACAAATGTTCCAAACTTGAAACTCGTATCCAGGTATCTCAAAAACTGGCCAAGAATTTTCGCATATGTTCTGAAACTCGTATCCAGGTATCTCAAAAGATGTCCCAAACTTGATACTCGCCTTCAAATGTGTTTCTCATTAAAATATTAATTTTCACATTGTTGAAACCCGATAAGAAGGAAGTGGAATAATGTTCAAAAAGAGTCTCAAGGAACAATGGCAAGTAGCTAGATTGTGTCATCTTTAAACTCCTTTTCCAAAAATTATAAAGGCAATGTGGCATACAGGCATAGTCATTTGCAAAGTAGTCCAAATCAATTCAGGAAAAGAGAAATGATAAAGAGACCTAAACTTAGGCCTAATTTTAGGCTTAAAAACAAGTGACATCATCTTAATGGTGCAGACAGTGACTCACTTATTTTACAACCATTAAGATTATGACATTTGTTTTTAGGCCTAAAATTATGTCCCCCTATCATTTCTCAAAGAAAAATATCAAGTGACTGATTTGTATAATAATAATGGATTATTAGCTAACTAAATCTACTATAAGAAAAAAAAATAGAGAATTTACTTCTTCTAGGAAAATAAAAAATGGAGAATGGAGACAAATATAATTTATTCTTTATTGATATGTTTTACTGCATAAGGTGCTTTTATATACATGGCCAATATTATAGATACACATTTAAAAGTGAGTATCAAGTTTAGAACACATGTGAAAATCATTTTCTAGCTTTTTAGATACCTGGACGTGAATATCAAGTTTAGAACATATGTGACCTTTTTTTTTTTCTTTGGACAGCTTTAGGATATTGTCAATCTTCAAGGATGTTTTTTGCACACATGTAAATGAAAGAGGATCGAGAGTGAGAGTAATTAGGGTTTGAGTTGTTAGATGAAATGGTAAAGTAAGAGTGTGTTTGGTATCCCATTATGGAAATGAAACAATGACTATGAAAATAATTAAATGTGTTTGTTTAAGATGAAGAGGTCCACCATTATGGTAATAAATGATAAATATAATTCATACTCCATATACATCAAGTAAGTTAGGTATGGATCTTTTATAGGTGAAAGACCCACCACTATTATCAAACTCATCAAGGCCGTCTCGTTGATTTCAGAGGCCCCGTGCAAAATATTGATAGAGGCCCTAAATCACTAAAAGAAAAAGAAAAAAATTTGTAAGAATAGCCAAAGCTTACTTGATTCTAGACAATATCAATATGCCTTCAACTACTTGTGTATTTTACAAAACTTTTTATAAAATGAAGTATTTGTAAAATATAGCTTTTATTTTGGCCGTGTGAGGCTGCGACCGAGGATTGTAAATCAGAGTATCACATACATAATATGTAAAAATTAAAGAAGTTAAAATGAAACTTAATACTTAATATTTTGGGATATAAGATAAAAATAATAATTATGTGGTCCCATATGCGTACATATCCTTTTTCACTCCACTTGGTTCATCTTCCCCGTCACATGCAAACAGCAAACTCCATTGATAAACAAACAGAAGCTTTGATTTTCATTTGTCTTCGATAACTAGTTCATAATCATTTAAAACTCATATTACCCATCATAAAATGCCTGTTATGTGCATAAAATCATCGAAAATGAATGCATACTGTTATCGACGTTGGGGCCCCCGGAAAAATGAGGCCCTGTGCGGTCGACCATTCCGCACATGCCCAAATCCGGGCCTGAAACTCATACTCATTGTCATTAATGACAGCATAGCACCCTAAGAGTAAAGCTAAGAAGTCAAAGGGTTAATGAGATTGAGAAGGATATTTAATGAATATAAATGAGATATAAAAGGACGTAAATACCCTCGTTTGATAAGCACAAGGTATTACTAATGGAAGGCTACTAATGTTGTCTGGTCTAAAGGACTAAACATGCAGGTCAAAGTTTAAAATAAGGACATTCGTTGTATTTTTGAAAGAATGAGGACCAAACATGCAGTTTGGTCAAACCACAGAGACCAAAAATATAATTTACACTAAAATAAAAATTCGTTTTAGTTTAAACTAGCAGGTTGACACGCGCGTTGCTGAGGGGAACCTTTTTATTGTAAAGTGAAGCAGTAACACCAATCAACTTGCGATTACACTTGTCGAGGAATACAAAGTCTCGAACAACTTAAACAATGTCAAACTGTATTCTATAAACATTTACAAAGTATTATCATGTAGCAATGTTCCAGTTGTGTTTACAAAAGTTGACTGTTTAGTCGACTATAACAATTCTATTTTAAGATCAAATCTAAACTTACTTGACTGTAGTGAAAAGCAGCTTAACTATCTTGAATCATCTGATCAACACTCAAGTACCCAACCTGATCAAGCCTCTTTTGACTCCTACTCTTTAATCCCAAACACATTATCTTCTTAAATTCACAACAATCGATGGTATTGCGGGCGTGTGTGCGTGTAAAACGATTTCAGCCGTTCCTACATGTCGTTTCTTCCATTCCTACATGATTAACCACACCTACTGTTGACACTTCCAGGACTGCTGCTTTTGGTAAAGGTGTGAAACACCTGACCTTTAACGTATCACACAGGTCCATCTTTCTTTTTACCCTTACCAACTTTACAGATAACCCTCATTTTGTTTTCCAGTAACAATGACGCTTTCCAGAGCTCACAAAGCAGAGGTATCTGTTAGCCATGAAAACATTTTGATTGGTACACAGTTTGAATCATGAACATGAAATGAAGCCATATACCATATATAAGTATCCAACTTAGCCTGATTTTGATAAAATTCAAGACCAAAGAGAAAGAAATCCTCAACAACTGTATGCACTTGATAGGTAAATATCAGTATGTTGTTGGGTAACAACGATTTTTAAACTTTTTGACGCAAAATCCACGGGTTTGAATCTACCGTCACATAGACTTAAACCGGTTAAAGCCCTCGTTTTTTATGGCCACTTCAGGGTTGTTTTCAATAAGCTTCAACAAAGTATTTGACCGTTTAATAAGTGGGTCAAATATTGCTATATCTTATTGGGACCCGACAAAATTGGTTCATTCTCGCATTATTTCTTTACTAACAGGACTTTTATTGGAGAGCAATATCAACTGAAAATCATGCAAATACTTGTTGAAAAATCAATTATATACCTCGGGCAAGATCACGGGAATCTATAGAAAAACTCATACTCCTACTTAACAACCATCATAGTGTAATTATTTGTGCTTATTTATCCATCTTATTTTCATGTGTCATAAAACCTACGCTACAAACACTATAAGGGTGTTTGGGAGTACTTACTTTTAAGTGCTTAAACCTTATAAGCTCTGTTGTAAAAATCGGCCCAGGCGGCCGATTAATCCCCGCATAATCGCTGATCGCTTAGTAAACGCCTTGATTTATCATAATCGGCCTATTTAATCGGTTTGGTCAAAGATCGCTTAAAAATAGGTCAACAAACCGATTAATCGGAAAAAATCAAACAAAATCGGTCTAATCGGACAAAATCGCTTAAAAGTCAGTCAACAAAATCGCTTAAAAATAAGACAAAACCGCTTAAAATCGATCAACAAATCAATTAATCGAACAAAATTGGTCAAAGCTCGCTTAAAAATGGTCAACAAACCGAGTAATATATATGTTTGACTTTGAACTTTGAATAATTATGTATTATGTTTATATTTGAACACTTGAAATATTTTAATTTTGATGCACTATGCTTATCTCATACATATAATATTAATACAATATCTAAAATTACAATTTTGTGCATAAAAAGTCTAATCCGATTAATTCTCGATTAATCCCCGCCTAACCGATTAATCGCTAGGCCCTACCCGACCGCCTCACTAGCGCCTAGCGATTTTTACAACCTTGCTTATAAGTCGTTTCAATAGTGTTTTTAGGATTGCTTATCTGGCATGTTTATATTGTATTGAGATGTCGTCTCTGAACTACTGTTGCATGCTGAGCTGTGTTCTGGATTTAATGCATTCGGCTAGATCAGATATGGAGACATCGCCATTTAAGGGTTGGAAGACTTGGCTCATCTTGGGCATGCGGTGAGCTGATTGTCAAACACATACTGCCACACATGATACTATCACCGTAGGAAGTTTCTTGGTAATATGGAAGAGAAAGGATTCCGATGTTTTATTCGCTCCATTTGCAGCCTGCAGCACCAAGTTTACGTTAGCAAAAGTCTTATAGAGTAGTTACAACAACATAAGTTGCAAATAGGCCCGAAAGTGAATCTCAATAAGCCATAAACTTTTTTCAATTTTCATATAAGCTCATAAACTTGAATATTAAGTTAATCCAAACATCGGTTACATTTTTATAGATCTGACAAGAATTAAAACCGAGGCGTGGATTTAAATAAGGCGTAACAATTCCAATTTTGAAATAAGGCCAGAATATTGATTAGAAGATTAGCATCAGAATGTAAGGATTAGTATGGGCAACAATTTTTTTTACCAAAACCATGTTTCATTGGATGTGGATGTAATCAACATTGGCTACCGCAATTGTTTGCATCATTCTCATAAAGACCTTTGTTGCACGATCGACAATCAACCCTGCAATAATAGCATTTATTAATCTAAATTATCCGAATTTGATTATTCCATATCACAGTTAGTTCGACAACACAATTCCATATTTCCATAGTTTCCTAAACATAACATGACACATTGGAAAATGGTTGAATGAATATAACGTAAGGGTATAAACCTGAAAATGAAGAATTCTGGGCTTCACTGATCCTGTATTATGAAAGAGAAAATATATTAAGCAAGCACAGTATAAAAAAAACATTATGACCGAGCATTAGCAATAAGGAACACAATTATATTAATATTTGATGTATAAACAAACAATTTCCAGATTACTCACCTATGAAGCTTTATTTGTTCTCTTCCAAAATGTCCTCGTAGTTGGGGTGCTATTAAGCGAAGGATGGAAAGCGTAATCACTACGAAGTGGCTCATAGTCTGCTCCAATAAGTACATTGCCGGAATTGAGATTAATTATCGTGAGGCAACGGATGTGAAGCGAATTTGAACGAAGGAAGCTCATTCCTCTTGCTATTCTTTTCGTTATCTTTAGCCAATCACATCATACATCCTATAAGCACCACATGTATAAGATCAGAACACAATTATGATTTGTGATCAATTAGCGAAAAAAATATAAGGATCTTGATGTTTTTATAATTAAACGATATTTAAAAATGCATACATTAGCAAACGTTTATAACACAGATTTTGATAACTGCATCAATTAATACCAAAACAATTTCATTACCGTAATTAATGGACCCGTTAGCAAAATTAAAAACCACTGTCATTAATATGTCAATTGAGTGTATTGGAGCAGCTTTTTAGACTACTGCAACAAATAGTGTGTTTCTTGTCATCCATATGTGGATAACAAACTGTCTTGACAATTACTATTTTTCTCATTTTTGGAGAAAAAAAACGATGGAGAACAAAAACGATGGTGTAGGCACATCAACTTGAAAGTTTCTTGAAAGTTTCTGGAGAACAAATATGATAGGTAGCCATCGTTGATGTTCTCCACTCATTATAACAACTACAATTAGAGCATCCGTGTATAAAAGTATACATCTATTAGAGAGATTGATGTTTTCATCAATCGGACAAATATGATATAAAACATAAAGCATACATAATAAAAACCAAAAAAGTTCAATATTTATAATAATAAAGAAAAAATTAGACCTCGCAATAAATAGATAATCAACATATCTCACCTAAGCGCGCTATTTCAGTAGCCAAAATGCACCTACTTCGGTACCCATTTCAGTAGGCATATGCACCCATCTCAAGGGCCATTTCAGCCTCCAATCCAAAACTAATTCCAGTCCCCAAAAGGCATCCATTTCCTGCCCATTTCGTCACCCAAATCAACCAATATCAACCTCTAAACGCACTCATTTCAAGACCCATTCCAAGACACAAACACACTGTTTTACCTCCCATTTCAAAGAAGCCAATCGACACCCATTTTAGCTTCTTTATCAACAACATACATAATTTGATAATTCACCAATCCAATACCCATTTCAGCTTCTTTATCGAAACTGATTAGTTTACTCGTTACTGATCATCTAAACTATCATTAGGGCTGTTTGGAGTATCATTTATGATTTTTATATATTAGTATAACTAAAAAATGATGTTTATTCAAACAGGATGTTGCTAAAGAAAGATAGTCCAAACGGCCCTGACGTTAATATATTACGATTGTCCAAACGCCCCTAACGCTAATATGAACTTATATATTAGTATAACTAAAAAAAAGTAGGCTCAGATCTATAAATAGGGTCAGGTGATGGAAAGACCAGAATTCCGCCGTGGCTGCAAACGAACAGAGTTGCATAGTAACCATTGATTGTATGGTATTTGTTCGTTGCCCCGCCAAGTTACGGTTGGATATTCCACCACCCATTTCATTTCGCTCAGATTACAATAGTCATCACAGCCCATTTGAAAAACATTATTAATATTACTATGAAATCCAAAAACATAAGACATAAACCCCACATTCATCACCATCACCACAGAATCATCGGCTTATTCATATGATTTAGATGGGTATCCGATACGCCATGGTCGCAAACACGAAGTCGCGGCCGCCCGCCAAGATACGTGACGTTTCACCCACCACGATAGATGTACTCGACCGTCGTGGTCGCAAACACGATGTCGTCTTCGCCCGCCAAGATACGGATTCGTTTCACCCACCAGAGAAGTCAAAATTGACCTGCAATAACCATTTTATGAAGACACCATTTTAGACTTAGAGCAAATAAACCCGTAAAATTGATTAAAAAAACACACATTTAATTGTTATTATCATTTTGGTAAAGAAAATCACCTTTTTCAGATAAGTAAGCAAACGTGGTACCTTAAAAAGCTAACATCTATCACAACTCGTCACCATTGCAGGCATATTGCTGCTACCACCATTGCATTCTAGTGTTGTTGATGACTTTGGTAGCTTTCAATTTGGTTGGCCCACCAATTTAATAAGTAAATAAAGGTAGTCATTTTTTCTGTTAACCCTCAAACTCATTGACATTCTTCCTCACCAACAATAAACTACTCTTAAAAAAAAAAAAAAAAAAAAAAAAAAATAAATAAAAAAAATCACTAATAGCAAATCAATAGAAAGCTGGAAAAGAGGAATTTACCATATCAATTGCAAAGTTTATACCATGGATCATAGGCAACAACACCACCATCACACTACCACTGCAATTGAAACCCCAAATCCATGAACTGATGCAAAGAAGAAAAGAAAAACCCAATTAAATACGTTAAATTAAATTAAAAAAAAAATCATAATTAAAAGCTAGTTTGTTTATCACCGGTTTCTTTGTACGAAGGTTTTCCTGGCGCTAAAGGGATTCATCGGTGTTTGGATTTGCGCTGATGTTCCGGCATCCCAGAATTCGTTTGATTCACGGGTGTTTGGATTTGCGCTGCCGTGGCAATGGTTTTGGGTTTTGATGATGAAATGATGGTGGTCGCCTGTGATTATGATTTATGGTAGTGAGTGTTTTTGTTGTGTGTGTGTGTGTTTGTGAAAGAAATTTCTTTGGATAAAGATGAATCTGCTGGGGAAAATGTTAACCGACACACTGTTGGTAGCAGTGTATGTATACATACGTGTGTATTGCTGCAAATATATAGATGCATGAACAGGAACTTCTCAAACACACCTAAGCCAATAATGTGCTGCCAACACATTTTTTGGTGTACTCCCACATGTATAGAGCCAATCAACTTTTGACACATACTCGTTTGTACAATGTATTTTTATACCCACCCCAACACCTAATAGTATATATATATAATGGTTGTAAATATTCTTTGTAATGTGTTTTTGTTTATGTTCTATGAGAATAGATCTAGTGAGAAAAAAAATCTGAAATAAAAAGAATGAAAAGAAATTTCAGTCACACATTTCAAATGAGGGGAAAAAATTTAAAGAAATATGCATCTATATTAGTTGATGCATCTGAAATATGCGATTGTGGTTTTTTTTCTCATCTTTTTCATTTTTATTTTATTTCTTATTTGGTCCTTACTACGTTTCATTTGTTCGTAAGATTTTATCTTCCTCTCAACATGCACACACAATTATGTGTCTTTTGATAACGTCACCAAACCAAACAAAAACTCCACGTTTGGTCTATGTTCTTTACTTCTTTTAACAATTTGTGTCTATACGTGGGTTAAAATTAATAAGTTGCACGGCTTTCAAGTTTTAGAATTCATTCTAACTGTTAAATAGTAAAAATAACGTGAATAAAGATAATACACGATTAAATACGTATATCGGTTTTTGGTTTATAATAATGTCAGTTTGTATGTGCCTGTAGTCTCAAATTTTTCATATATGTATGAAGTAAGTGAGAGTTAAAAAGTTTGTAAATTAAAATGTTGTATTAAAATATTTAAATAATTAATAGATTTTGTTAACTTTTATATTTTGTAATATTTTAAGTATGTATGGTAAGTATAGATGATGATTGACAAATGGTAGGAGTAGGCTATCCAATAAGGTTTTTTTTTTTTTTTTTTTCCCAGTTAAGTGTTTAAAATTTCTATTCAGAAAAAGCTTAATCTTTTCTTTGGTAATTTAAAAAATAAAAAATAATTAAACCTGATAAAAAAAAGATTTAGGATATA
Organism: Chrysanthemum lavandulifolium; assembly: GCA_022545495.1. Lineage (NCBI taxonomy): Eukaryota > Viridiplantae > Streptophyta > Magnoliopsida > Asterales > Asteraceae > Chrysanthemum > Chrysanthemum lavandulifolium. The sequence continues at coordinate 31,208,300 of CM040243.1, read as the reverse complement.
AATTACAAAATAATTTTCTTTATTATTGTCGACGCCTAAAATAAACCAGCAATACAGACATGGGCTCACTTCTAGATGGTTTAATTCGGTTAAGAGCTAACTACTTACAAAGTCACATGGATCGTATTACTAAAGGCTAAACAAACACAAGGGCCAAGACTCACATACACGAATTGGGCCATTGAGAAGTTAGACTTTATTGTTTAACAGTGTAATAATTGCAACTTTCTAAATGTGTATATATAATATAATATACATAACAGCAGCTACTATGATATGGAGGGAGCAACTGTCATATTGAACGAAACAAGCAACAAGGTAACGATTTTTAGAGGGATCAGAGCGACGGTTGCATAAATATTTATAGCTCCATTCGTTTCTTGCACATTTTTCGCGTGATTTTATTTGTTGGTACTTGGTAATCTTGAGGAACTCTTTAAGGAGAAAACAATAGTAGCTAGTGACCTGGTGCTGTTATGGTTTTACTTGTATTAATTTCAGGTGTGAAATTTGTGTAACTACGTAGCCTCTACAATCAAACCAAACAACGAGGTTGGTTTGTACAATTGTACTATTATTAATAAAAATATACACATAATAATGCAAACTAAAAAGAGTTGACTCGTTGTGCCAACCATCTTTTTGTATAATACATCTCGTTTGACATAATTAATCTAATCATATCCTCATTGATTGATAAAACCATGGACATAATTATATTCGAGAGGTGATTAGTATTCACATTGCTTTGCCAATTTATATGCGCTATTAGACTGTCAATTATGAGTATCTTATTTGATAAAATTAAAATTTAATCAACACAACAATATACGGCCACGGACAGACCTACATTGGTGAGGGGTGTTGTACGAGCTACACCTGATTTTTGGTCATGAAGTGCAATTTTTTTTTCAAAAATTATAGTTTTTTAGGCACGTGCAACAACGGTAATTTTTTTTGCAACTATCGGTTTTCTGGTATAACTTTAGTTAACCAACACCCTTTCAAAAATCATGTGTATGAAAAGTAGAATCACTTTCTTCGTCACCGAGTTGAAAGATTGAATCGACAAGTTATTCCAAACTGATTTACAACAATGTTATTGAGTTCCATTTGCAAAATCCAAATTACATTACAAAAACTGGTAAATCAAATGTATAAAAAAACAAACACTCCGTACATAATTATTTTAAACAGACCTAATGATTTATGACATGAATAAAATAGTAGATAGAAAAACATTATTTCCATGTCATGTGTTGGAAAATTGTCCACCAAAAACTAGATGACGTTAAAAAATTAAACGACAAGAAATAAATATATTAATGACAGTTGAAGCCGGTGCACAAGCATCGCTGAACACCTTTGGGAACATTTTATATGTTAGTTTTTTTATTCATCCAATAGATTCAACTTACTAATTATTTATACATTTCAAAACTCTAGTTCTATAATTAGTTAGATTTTTTCCTCTCTTAGAATAATGCATTTAGGTTATATATGGTTGGCATTGGTTTTCACGGTGACTACTAATTTATCACCAGTTTGGTGTGTTCTGACGACGTATATGGTCTATCGGCTCGACGGCCGAAGGACTCAATACTGCATCGAACGGCGTATCGAAAGGCCAGTAACCGAAAGGATCGTTGACCGACAAAGACTTCGCTCTGATTTAAGCGCGGATATAATTCGCCTCATTCTCCGGGTGTCGAGACGACGAGACAAATGTCGGGGCGATGTCGATCCCGACAACACCAACGGCCCCATAGAATGCGACGTGCCTGGGACCGATAAGAACATCACGAAAGATAAATACACATACAGTAGTTGGTAAAAAGGTATCATTTCTTACACACACACACATTTTATACAATACCCTTCGGTTTTAAGCACCTACTTACTCTCACGCCGGAGTCTGGTCCTGGGATAACACCCGGGGCGAGACTAAAGCGTTATTTCATCCTCGCAGGTATCCAGAAGACTTTCTTAATAAGGCTGAGGAATATCTGAAGAACCTTACAAAAAAAATACTTCGACATTGGCGCCATCCATGGGACCCGCATTCAATCTACTAAAGCTATAGGATGACGGGTTCAACGCCTTCGGTAACTTCCGGAGGAGGGGAAGCTAACTCCCCCCCCCCCAAGTGACAAGAGAGCAGTTGGAAGGGTATGTAACTGCACTCAAGTCTATGATAAAATAGCATAACAGCCGAAGGGATACTGTTGATCCGATACGGTTGGATTTTGAAGATGAAACAACCCCTGACAAAGGCGAACCGGCGGGCAAAAAGAAGAAGATCGTGACCGGAAGTAAAATAAAGGACGATGATCTAGGGAAACCCTTAAAGGAAGTCTCAAGGTCCCCCTTCACTCGGCGAATCATCGAATTCTCAGCACCTGAACACAAGATGCCCACCCACATCAAGCTGTATGATGGGTCGACGGACCTTCAAGACCATCTTAATAGGTTCATAGGGGCCGCAGGACATGGGGAATGGCCAATGCCGGTATGGTGCCGCATGTTCCAACAGACTCTGGACGGGAAGGCCAGAGGGTGGTTTGATCGCCTTCCTCCGGGTAGCATAGACGAATGGGCCGACTTCAGGAGCGCTCAAGCTCGCTTCTCCTTACACAAGGCTTGCCTCAAGGACCCGACGGAAATAACCAAGATCGTGAGGAAGGCTAATGAATCGCTACCAGAGTTTAAAGAAAGATGGACCATCGAGACAGGGTTTATACAAGGAGTGCCGGAGATCATGAGGATTTCCTCATTCATGAGCAGATGCAAGTGCCCCGAGTTAGCCAAGCGGTTCGCCGATAAAGTGCCAAAGACTGTGGATGAGATGATGGTTCGGGTGGATGATTTCGTCAGATCGGAGGAGGCTTTCGCTAGCACGGATTTGCCCCGGGGAGAGCACTATGACACGACCAGGAGAGCCTCAACTGGTCCCTTCCGAAAGGATGAAAGGGTTGCTAGGGGACACTATGGAGGAGATAAGAGAAGCTACGGGCTGCATGGGTATGCAAGCAGAGATCGCGGAAGTACTCATCGTCACGGAGACAGGTCGGCACCTTACTTGCCCGCTCGAGGTGATCACCTGAGTCGAAACATTCCCCGTCTGACGCTAGATTCGCTCATCAAACCTCCAAAGGAAATCTTGGCTACTGAGCACCAGCTACGCTTACCTCCCCCGAAGCCCATGCGTGACCCGCCCAGGAAAGAAAATCAGGACAAGTACTGTGATTACCATGAAGAAAAAGGACACTACACAAATGACTGCTATCAACTTAAGAAACAGTTGGAAATAGCCTTAGAATCAGGAAAGTTGAACCACTTGATTAGGGATCTCAGACAGAAGGGCAGGCGGGACCCTCCCAAAAAAGAGACAGGAACCAAAGACAAGGTCATTAACATGATCCGGGCATGGCCGGAGAGGAGAAAGAGAAAATCGACGGAGCGGGAAGAAGAGTGGATGAATGTACCCATAACCTTTTCTTCCCTCCCCGATGGAGATGTATCGGACGACCCGCTCATTATCGAAGCAAACATAGAGGGATATCTGGTGAGAAAGGTATTCGTGGATGAAGGAGCCTTGGTTGAGGTAATGTTCGAACATTGTACAACTTGATCCTGGAGATAAGATCTCGGCTGAAACAAACGCAGACAGATTTACTCGGATTTGCTAGGCAAGTGACTAGACCGTTGGGGAAGATCGAGCTAGATGTCTCATTTGGAGACGAAGGGTTGTATCGAAAGGTCAGAATGAAGTTTACTGTCATCCGTGCTCCATCACCCTACAACGTGATCTTGGGAAGGACGGGACTGGAGATGTTAAGAGCCATACCCTCCACAGTGCATTCCATGATGAAGTTTCCCACCCCCCAAGGAATTGCTACTCTTGTAACTCGTTCAGTCGTTATCTCGGAATGCAGAAGGTTAGAAATAATATAGGCCGCTCCGCTAGAGCCCGATCATCAAGAGCAAGGAAAGACCAATGAGGTAGGCTTAACGGAAGAGGTGATGATTAATCCGGATTTCCTGGAACAATCTGTGACGATAGGAGGCGCCTTGTCCCCTGAATGCAAGAGGCGCCTCAAAGAGCTTCTTCAGAGAAACCTGGATGTATTTGCATGGGAACCGTCGGACATGACAGGGGTTCCCCGAGGAGTAATTGAGCATACGCTAAACGCCAACCCGACGGTGAATCCGGTATGTCAAAAACGCCGGATGTTGGCAGCCGACCGAAACCAAGCAGTCACGAAAGAGGTTGAAGAATGGGTTAAGGCTGGCATCGTTCGAGCCGTAAAATACCGCACCTGGATATCCAACCCTGTTTTAGTCAAAAAGTGTGATGGGAGTTGGCGCATGTGCATCGACTTCAAAAACATCAATTATGCATGCCCTAAGGACTACTACCCTCTACCGGAGATCAACTGGAAGATCGAATCAGTCATGGGGTACAAATACAAGTGCTTTCTTGACGCCTACAAGGGCTATCATCAAGTGCAGATGGCGAGGGAAGGTGAAGAGAAAACAACATTTTACACAGAACAAGGGACTTACTGTTACACAAAAATGTCATTTGGTCTAAAGAACGCTGGGGCCACTTACCAGTGGATGATAGACTCTGCTTTCCAGTCACAGATAGGGAGGAACCTGGAAGCCTATGTGGATGATGATTGTACAATAAATTGCACTACCAGGCTTCGATGATGATCAAAGGTATGAGGGTGTATGTTCCAACCAAGATTGTCTTTCACCGAGAATAAGAAATACGAAGACACTACGTTAAGTGATTACGCAGGGTTGGACCTCGCGAACCACCTCCTACCGAGAGTAAGTATGAGTTATGGTTGTATAAGTGTGTGTAAGTAAAGAGATGAGTGTTGAATGAGCTTACCATAATCCTTTGCCCGTTCAACCTATGTATAGTGGAAGAAATGGGGTTAGGGGCACCTCTGCGCGAATGTCGGAGAACATGGGGGCGTCCCATATTTGTGGGTAACCGCTAGGGCTTAGTGACCCACGTTCATCTATCCGTTTCTCCTTCGTCAACCATACCCCGAAGGGCCTAGGGCTTCGAATGGCGAATTCCCCGTAGGTAACCTTCGTGTGCACGAATGGTTTGACGCCTACGAATATACTGGAGACCTAACTTAGGCCTTCGTAAAGAAGGGCTTCGACACGTCTCGAAGAAGTGTCCTTCGAGCTGTTCGGAGGGTACATCATCAAGCCCCCAGTCGAAAGTGATGCATATGAGCGAAGAGGCATTGCTTTCGACTTCATCCTGCGAAGAAAATTATCCTCTCGCTGCAAAGCGTATCATGTACAAGATAAGTATGCGCCTAACCCGCTCATTTAATGCCACCTAAACTCTTTAGCTGCCCGCTACAGTAATCACAAATCCCCAATTTACCGGGTGACCAAAAAGACTTTTTTGAAATTTAAAAACGTTTGAAATCCGGATAAGAGTTAATCCTATGGACACGTGTGCGGTGTAAAAACGGTGAAAAAGAGTATTTAAGGGAAAGTAGTTGATACCCTAAAACATTTTACTCTCTCCGTCTTCTTTTCACGCAGTAAACTTTGATCGCACACCAACTCCGAAACCAAAGGTAAATACTTCTTCCATCTTTTAGTTAAAATAGGTATGGATTCAAAGTTCATTATTAAGCAACAAAAATGTACTTTGACTGCAAAAGAACTACACGACCATCTGGCTGATTACCCAATCCCGCAAGAGTTTAAGATCATGTTGCCCAGGTCTAATCAAGGTATCTTCGATGCCCCAAAAGGCTTCGTAGGGTTATACACTCACTCTTTTAGCCATTCAAACTTTAGGATTCCAATTCACCCGCTTATTTTAGAGCTAATGAAATATTACAAAGTGCATATCTCTAGGTTTAACCCGTTTGGTTTAGCCAAACTGACCACATTCATAGTAATGTGCAAGGCATATGGCTATGAACCAACTCTTAAGGTTTTAAGGGGTTTCTTGAATATGTATCCTGGGGGTAACTGGTTAACTTTGGCTAAAAGACCTGAAGGAGATGTGCCAAATCTTTTTGCGAGGGTGTATACCAACATAAAAGATTGGAAGGGCAGTTTTTTCTATGTTCAAGACACTATTGTCCCACCCACCTATTCAGAGTTGTTGAATAAGGAGTACATGTTTGATGCAAAATGATAAAATGACCCCTTGCCGTATGAAGTGCGAAGAATCCCTGCTATCATCGCTTGTCTAGATATCCTGCAGATGTTCAAGTGTTCCCTGAGCCAATCTTGTACATGGCTGGGATTTCCCACAGCTGGGAGGGGTCTTCCAACAAGCCTGTTATCATTTATCATGGACAAAGTATGTTTTTCCACTTTTATTTAAGTAGGACCAATGTAGCACTGATATTTATTTTTTCTTGCTTCTTTTTTGCAGAAATGTCATTCAGGAACTTCATGTACCAAGACCTTGATGAAGACTTGAGCTTCATGCCCGCTGAGAAAGCTGAAGAGTCCTACGGTGTTGGTTCACCTTCCACATCTGTCAACAACAACAATGTAGACACTCCTAAACCGGAGCCTGCTGCCTCAGCACCCCCACAAGCATTATTGGAGGGTCCCTCCCAACTGGTTAAGAACGTGGCAGATTCGGACGATCCTGCAGAGGATAATGTCCAAATTACAGGCTCTATTGGTATAGCTGACAGGTTGAAGAGCATGAAGGGAACAGCTGGTAAAGCCGTCAAGTCTACAAACAAGAGGAAAACTCCCCTCCCAGCCTCCGGATCCAGGGCAGTGCGACAGAAGAATGTTGAGGGCAAGAAGTTTGTTAAATCTGCCTTTGAGCTGCTGGATGAGACTGTGGAGATGCATGGTAAGCAATGTCCCCTTTTAAAATATATGCATTGATAATTATGGTAACTAACTGAACTCTTATGCATTGTATTGGTCTCAGGCCTTCCAGATACGAAGGAGCTTCCCAACGCTTTGTCTTGCCACCGAATTGTGGATCATGTTACCCCCTCCCAATGGAAAGGATTGCTGGACAACATGTCCATCGAAGGGGTTTGCGATCTACACGACAAGAGTGTTGCAAGGCAGGCAGTGTTGGACAATCATTTAAATGGTCGAACCAGAGAGTTACTTAGGGCTGTCACCAAGGCAAGACAAGAGATGGATGTCATGCTGGAGAGGGAGAAGCACAGAGATCAGGAGTATGTCAAGCTGGAGGCTAAATGTGACGAGATTGAGAGGGATGTTGAGAAGAACCTACTCGTCCAAGACCTTCGTAAGAAGATAGCCGAATTAACAGTTGAATGTGGCAAGCTCAGGTTGGAGGAGGCTAAGGTTGTTAGCCTAACTGGTCAAAATGCTGTGCTAGAGGCAAAGTGTGCCGGTTTGGAAAGTGAGAGGGCTAGACTTGGAGAGGTGGAAGTGAAGTTGAAGGAGGAGGTTGACGGCTTGCAGATGAGGTACAAGATGCTGCAAAAGGACCGTGTTGAGGTCGTGTCTAAGGTGGTGCCATACATAGCCATGGAGCTCTATCATAGTGACGAGTTGGGAGCTGCAATGTGGAAGGTCATCAAAGCAACTATCTTCAATGGACGGTGCTTAGCTTTGGAGGAGGCTGCTAAAACAGGTAAACCCGTAGACCTCTCCAAAATTGAGTGCTACTGTCCCTCGTCGAAGGCAAAATATGAAGATGCGGGAAATGCATTTGCAATCAAGAGTACCCTTCTGGTGAAGCTACCAAAGACCCCATGGCACCTCGGAAGACCTCCTCTCAAAGAAGCCACCCAAGATCAAGCTGCGACCCCTACCAAGAAGACGGTTTCCACCAAGCCCGCCTCGGCTCAACCATCTCCAACTCCATCTCCTCGTGGTTGAGTGAAGGCGCCATGTTGGCAAGTGATTTGGTTCCAAGGGTAGTGTGTACCCTTTTTAAGACAATTTAATGTTACTTTATGATGTGTGTCTGGTTCCTTAAATAATTTAATATTTGTGATGTATGGCCTAGGCCAAAGACAATTTAAATGGGGCTTCGGCTCCGTATGCAGGTACAAGGGCATTAGCCCTTATTTTGAATGACACGGTGTGGGGGAATATCCCTACTTAGTTATTTTTTGTCTTGTGAACTTCTCTTACGCCATTTTTCCAACGCTTAATTTTTGCAACCTAAGGTTAAACAACCTCATTGTGTGTAAATTTCAACACCAAGAATATAATGACCAATTTTGATCATTGAGAGAGGGTCGCGACCCACTCTATCTCAAATCCTTTAAGTAATATGACTTTATTTGTATTTGCCATAAACTACTAGGAGAGTTAATGTGAATTTTTTAATAGGCTTAAGTAATGAGGCATTGGTTACGCCGTACGCCTTTTTATTCGACATTAAAACTCATAAACGACTTGGTTGAACAAATCTTTGTGTTTAAGAAATGAAGCAAAAGATTTGTGGGAAATGTCTTATTCATCATTGAATTGGTAGAGAGGATTACATCATTCTTGAAATGAAAACTAAGACAACTACCAATAATGTTTGCTTTCCCATGAGAAGCTTCTAATTACAAGAACGAAAAGTAAAAATACTTCTTAAACATAGAACTTTCGGAGGTTCGTACCATTCCATGTCATGTCGATGGGTTCTCCGAGAAGAGTGGCCAGTTTGTAGGCTCCGTCGTAGGCCTCAGCTATCACGTAGGGTCCTTCCCAAGTAGGTCCTAGCTTCCCCTGGTATTCTGATTTTCTTGCACTGTTGAGGCGTAGCACGTATTCCTCAGGCTTGAAGGTGGAAGGCCTGACCCTTTTGTTGTAGTAGCCTTCGATCTTATGCTTGTGTATGGCTTCTCGGATGGAGGCTATCTCTCTCCTTTCTTCTAGTAGATCAAGGTTCTCCCTGATCTTTTCATCATTTTGGGAGGCATCATACGTTGCCACATGCTCCGTGTGTACACTTAGTTCCGAAGGGATGACCGCTTTTGTTCCGTATGTTAGGCTGAAGGGGGTTTCACCATTGCTTGACTTGGGGTGCATCCTATGAGCCCGCAGTACTTGAGGGAGCTCGTCCACCCACCCGTGATGAGTTCGTCCCAGCCTTTTCTCAATCCCTTTGACGATGTCTCTGTTTGTAACCTCCACCTGTCTGTTACCTTGTGGATGGTAGACGGATCTCCAAGACTGCTTTATGTTAAGCCCTTGACATAAGTCATAGAGGACTCCTTCAGCAAACTGCTTTCCATTGTCGGATATGATGATGTGTGGCACTTCAAATCTGCACACAATGTGCTCCCACACAAACTTTTCTATCTGTCTCCCCGTAATTGAGGCTAAAGGTTTAGCTTCCACCCACTTTGTAAAGTAATCGATTGCCACCAGCAAGAATTTGACCCCACCAGGAGCCACGGGCATGGGTCCTACGATATCAATTCCCCACTGGGAGAAGGGCCATGCGGATGTCACACTTGTCATGTCCTACTTCGGCAGCTTGGGAACGTTTGAGTGTATCTGGAAAGCTTCACATTTGAGAATGATTTTTGCCGCATCCCTATGCATCGAAGGCCAGTAATAGCCTAACTTCATTATCTTCGAGATGACTGAACGGGGCCTTGCATGGAGACCGCATGATCCTTCATGGACTTCAGCGATGATGCTACTAGCCTGTTTGGGTCCCCACACATCTTAACCAAGGTGATAGAAACGACCTTCTATATAGGGTTTCCCCCATTAGCCGGTATTGTGGGGACTTAACCCGTATTTTCCTTGCTAGTTTGGGATCTTCAGGGAGAAAACCACTTATCACATACTCCCTGATGGGAGTCATCCATGTCTCTCCTTCTTCATGAACCACGTCTGTGACTTCCTTGCGAGTAATGGACCTTTCAGGTAGGACTTCGACTAGTACTTCTTTAGTGAGATGAGCGAAGGCCATAGAGGCTAGCTTGCTCAACAAGGCTCGCTTTTCTTGTTTTGATTCCTACGAACATGTTGGATGGTGTAGAATCTAAGCTATCCAAAGATCTCCTTTGTTTTTCCAAGTCTTGCTTGATGACGGGTGCCTCGCCTCATAGGAGCATGTCACTTGGTTAGCTACCAATTGAGAATCTACGAAAACGGCAAGAGCTTTGACCTCCATATGTTTAGCTAATCGAAGGCCTGCTAGTAGGGCTTCGTACTCCACTTCATTGTTTGTGGCTTCAAACTCAAAACGAAGAGCATATGTATGCTCCTTTCCGTCAGGGCTGACCAGCATTAGACCTGATCCGGAACCATCGGAGCTTGACGCTCCGTCTGTATAAAGTTTCCAGTCATCCTGCACTTCGGTGAGTTCGGCTTTGGGCTCTTCCTTTTACGTGTCCGGTTCGGAAGGTGTTTCGCCAAGAAGTTCATGAATTTGCCTTTAATAGAGTTTCACCCTTGAACTCTATTTCATGCTCCCTAGTTCGATAGCCCATTTAGCCACCCTTCCGGACTTTTCGTGCTCGACAAGATCTGTTTAAGTGGCTTGTCGGTTAAGACCGCTATTGGATGTGCTGGAAGTACCGTCGGAGCCTTCTTGTTGCGTAGATTAGAGCTAGTATTAGTTTCTCCAATGTTGGGTAGTTGACCTCTACCCCCTGCAAGACTCTGCTAACAAAGTAATGGGGATTTGTCGCTTGTCCTGCTCGCCATGAGGATGCGCTAATGCTCTCCATTGAGGATGCTAAGTACATGAACAACACCGCCTTTGATTGGGTTTGTAAGTGTTGGAAGGATTGCAATGAACTCCTTCATCTTCCGAAAAGCGACACGATCCCGACTCCACCGAAAAGTCTTCTTGTCGACGCATCCTTTAAGTGTTTTGAAGAACGGTAGGGATCTGTCAGCACCCTTCGACAAGAATCGACTTAGGGCGGCTAGCTTCCCATTCAAACTTTGTACATCTTTTAAACACTTAGGATCTTGGAGATCCGTAATTGCCTTGACCTTGGAGGGGTTAGCCTTTATCCCTTGCTTAGTGATTAGACGCCCTAGAAATTGCCCCTCTTCGACACCGAAGGAGCATTTTTTAGGGTTCAGCTTCATGTTAATCGCCCGAAGTTGGTCAAAGGTTTCTTGCACATCAAGGAGTAGGTCCTCCTCCGTCTTGCTTTTAATAACCATGTCATCAACGTATGCTTCGAGATTTCGCCATCTGTTTGTGAAGGCTTTATATACAAGTCGTTGGTAGGTTGCCCTGCGTTCTTCAATCTGAAGCGGCATCTTTTCGTAATAAGAGACACCTTTGCTTGTGTAGAAGGTCGTCTTTTCCTCGTCCTCCTTTGCCATCTGGATCGATGATACCCTTTATAGGCATCTAGGAAGCACTTTAGTCGGAAGCTCGCCAAGGATTCTACCTTCCATCAATTTACGGTGGGGTAGCAATCCTTTGGGCATGCTTTGTTGATGTCAGTAAAGTCAACGCACATGCGCCACCCTCCGTCGCTCTTTTTGACCATTAATGGGTTGGCCACCCAGGTTTGGTATTTGACTTCCCTTAGAATGCCCGCTTGTGTCAGTTCATCAACTTCTTTACAGGCTGCAGCGTTTCTTTCTGGGGCTATGCTCATTCTTTTCTGTTTTATTGGCTCAACATGTTTGTATTCATTGAGTTTATGCTCCGTGCCGAAGGGCTGTCCGTCTATTAGCAATGTTCTTGGGACCCCTGTCATATCAAAATATTTCCAAGCAAAAATATTAAGGTTAGTCCGCAACAGTTCTGTGAGCTTCACCTTGAAATTCGTCGGGAGTTGCTTTCCTATTACCACCGTTTGTTTGGGGTAGCTAGGGTTAACTACAACCCGCTCTTCTGCATCTGTACAGCTTAGAATTGCTATCGGAGGCTCCTCCGATTCTTCCTTGACCCTCTCGACACCATATACTCCCTTATCCGCCCCATAATTAGAATGAACAGTTCCTACTCCGTAGGGGGTTTGGAACTTAATGGCAGCATGTATGGTGGAAACAACAATGCCCATATTTTGCATAGCTGTTCTCCCTATTAGCAAATTATAAGGAGAATCTGACCTGACTATGACGAAGGTGAGGGTCTCCGTGCGGGATAAGAGGCCTTCGCCTATAGTTATTTCCAACGGTACCTCGCCAAGGGGCCATGAGTGTTCACCGGAGAACCCTACTAGAGGTGTTTTTGAGTCTACCCTTCGTGAGCGTATAGATTACTTGAGCTTTAGGAAACAATGCTCATAGATGATCTCGCAGGAGCTTCCACAATCCATGTACGCTCGGTTTACTTCCCTGTTTGAGACCCGTACCTTGATGACCACGGGGTCAGTCGAAGGTGTTTGCCCTAGGATGGAAGGGAATGTTATCTCTCCTACGCTTCCCACCTCTCCATATGCTTCTTTCCGTTTCAAGGTTGGATCATGCCTGTGCACCATTAGTATCGGAGCTTCTGTAGGGGTAGCCTCTTTTTTGTTCCTTTTCCATTCACCCAGTTGGGTGTCGGAAAATTGTCTTTTCCCTTCTTAATGCCTTTAACCAGGTGTGCTAATTGTCCGGACCGTACCGCCTCTTCAATCTGCTTCTTCAGCTCTCTTTAGCTGTTTGTGTCGTGCCCATGGTTTTCGTGAAAGTGGCAATACTTCGACATGTCCCTGGCTTTGCTTCGTGCTGACATCCGAGGTGGTGGGTCGAAGGACTTCGCGGCTTTCTCAGTAGCCAGAATCTCCCTGGGAGATTTGACCAAGTTTGCCAAGAGTCCATGATTCGAGCCTTTGTTGTAGGGAGTGAAGCGGTCTATGTTATTCTTCTTATTCTTGGATCCTTCCTGTGAGGACCCTCCGAGAACTTGTCGAGGCTTCTCTTTGCTCTATCAGAGTCCGCTTGTCGCTACTTTAAACTCAATCCAAGTGTAAGTCTTTTCCATCAATGTCTTGTAAGTGGTAGGAAGGTCGGTGGACAGGAATTCCACTAAACTTCGAGTTCGAAGGCCATGTACGAAACCAGAGATTCTTTGATCCTCGTGCAAACCTAGAATTTGCAAAGTTTAATCGGTGTACCTTGTGACGAAGGCCCTTGTGCTTTCGTTGTCCCTTTGCTTGATGGTATGCACGGCAAAATGGGTCTTGGTGTATGATCGGTGCTAAACAGTCAAGTCTAAAAGACTAAAAACTGCTCAGACACAAATACAATTAAGATCAGAGAATACAGGGGATTCCCGGGTCGTTATGTCCCACGGAGACTCAATGGTGTGTCAAACACATGATCAGACGATAGAATGACCACTAATGATAGCGATCAGAAAGGATTAGGATGAATATTACACTACTGAAAAAAGGAAATGAATAAAAGCGACTTAAATGCAAATTAAGAAAATTAAAAAGTTAAAATCTATTAAATAAACGCTATCACTATTTTTAAAGTGATGAACGTTTAAAACCTAAAACTAAAAACTTACGTTTAAATAAAAATAACGTAAACGTACAAATTAAAACGTGAAATTTATACAATATAGATCCTAAAAATATGAAAAATACATTTTTACAAACCTAATGATATAAGAAAATTTATAGAAAAAGAAAATTAATTTTACAACTATTTATATAATTATTATTAATTAAAAACTATTTTAAACTATTTAATAATACTCAAAAATGAAAGAAAATATGAAATAAGACTAGAAAAATAAAGTTAAGACTTAGAAAAATCTAAAATATGATAAAACTAATTTTAAAACTGAAAATATATTTTTTAGACTTTTTAATTATTTATTACTAATTAATTACTATTTAAAACTAATTTAAATTATTAAAAATACCAAATAAAAGGAGAAAAATATGGAAAATACTTTTTAAGCTTTTTACATTTATCTAAACTTAAGAAAATGAAAAATTATTTTTTAGAACCTTTTCTTAATTTTTTGTATTAAAAGCTAATTAAAAAGGATTAAAAACTAATTTAAATAAAGAAAAATAGTAAAACAACTTGGAAAAATCTGAAAATTTCAGGAAAAGTCTAAAATAATACTAGGAAGCTAGGAAAAATGGAAAAACATGGGCTTGTGTGGAAGGATTTGAAACTGATGTGGAAGTGCTTAATGGAATAAGCACTTGATAAGCCAAAAGGAATCCAAAAGCTACCAAACTGAAACACAAGCTACTATAAGCTAATAGAACTGAAATGCAACACAAATTAACAAGCTAAAGCCACAGAATATCAAGCTGCAACAGATTTGATGTATTGATCTTATGCTAAAAACAGTGAATGGGGTACCCTTTTGCAGCCATCAAATAAGCAACCAAATAAGCTAGATACTAAAAACAAACTATGGGGACCTAAAGTTGACCTGGGTGACTAGCTAAATCCCAAATCTCAGACTTGGACAAGCTCAAAGGAGCCCTGTGCACCAGCTGCAATAACTGAGAAAATCTCAGTGTTAGCTGAGACAGTGAGCAGGGTAACTAGACCCATGTTCACAAGCCTGTAAAGAGCTTAAAGAAAATTTGTAAAATTGTGTAAAATTGGTAATAAGAAAATAGACCCAGAGAGGTTTTAAAAACAACAAGAATCACTGAATTTGACTCAGTCATGAGCTCACTAAAAATCTCTCCAGTTGAGCCAAAACTGAGATTTCAATGTTTGACTTTTGATGAAAACTTGGAAAATTGACTTTTATGGATTTCAAACTTGATTTATGGATTGGAAATGATGTATTAAGGTAGAATGAAGCTATAGAAAACTTTGGCAATGACTTTTAAACACAAAACAGGATCCGCAATCTTCAAATCCCAACAAAGGTCGCTAAGGCGGTACAAAGAAATTTTGACTTACGAAGCAAACATGCATGAAATAAGGATGATATAGATAAAAGGAACTAAAACAAGCTCGAACCAACTGAGCTACTCTATATTTATTACCTCTAAAAGCAGCTTTTAAGAGCAAATCCAAACACCCCTTTATAAACTGATTTGCTAACTAGATTGAGCTAAACAACGAGCAACTATGAATTATTGATCAAATTACACTTACTTAACCTAATTACAACCTCTAAAATGTAATTGAACCGATTTAACTACAAACACCGATTATGCATAAAACTGGATTTTACTTACAAAGGGTCCAAAGCACTAAGGCTTGCCAACATCGAAACCGGGATCGCTAACCTATCGTAACCAACCCAATAAACTATAATTCAACCCATTTCCATGTCTGCTTTAACCATTTACCAAACCTGCATCACTTTTGCACCTGTTTGACTTTCTGTTGACCAAGAACCAAAAGGGATTTAAACTTGACTTTAAACTTGTAAAAAGTTCTGAAAAGCTTACATAAGCTTATTAAAACTGTTAAACAAGCTTTATGAAGCTTGGAATTATGAAATGGAAATTTGTATTTTCAACAGTAAGCATATAAAGAGGAAATGAAATGAAACTTGGAATTAATGTTAAAAACTTGATCAAACTGAAAATATAACTTGAATTTAGTGCTTAGGAATCAAATATTACAACTTTTGAAATTAAACTAAGACAGAACTAAAAAAAACGACATAAGAGTAAATTGAAAACTAAAAACTACTACTTGCTTGCTTCCTTCTTTCCTTTTTTATACTCCAAATGCCTTTTCTCTCACTTCTGATTAATTCCCACTTCTCCTAGCCATTGGATCTTCAAAATTGTACACATGTCATTTTGGCGCCAAAAGGTGTTAAGGCAGGTTTGAGACAATAAATGGAGTTTGGAGTATGTGGAGGTGGAGGGGGGACAGGATATGGAGAGGGTGAGGTGAGGCAATTGGGATGTTGAAAAATGGGATAAAACCATCTCTGGTTTTAGTGTTTCAGCTGGGGAGGAGGGAATGCTACAGTAGTAGCTGTTTTTGGGCGCGTATGGTGGGTTTGACCAGGCATTTGACCAAGCAGTATTATTAAAAGGGGGTTCACAATTCACTTTGACAGGGGGTCAAATGGGTGCAAGGGTTCAAAAAGGATTTATAACTATAGGGGCCATATGTGTAAAATCTGAAAATCAAGGGACCATGGCTGCCAATTCTGAAAAGTTTCTCCAAGGACTGAAAATGACAAGTTCCAAAAGTATAAGGACTAAAGTTGACATTTTGCCATTTTCCAGGGGCCATTTCTGCCAATTTTCAAAGTTGAAGGACTAAACTTGTAATTTTCTCAAACTTTTTATATTTTTCACCAAAGGACTAAATTTGACAACTTTTGATTTTAAAAGGACCTTTGGTGACTTTTCTTTGAAATTTTGACTCGTGGACTATTTTGACAATTTTTGAAAGTTGGGGACTAAACCGCAATTTTGCAAATTTGATACGTTTTCATCCGATTTTGATATTTTTGCATTTAAAACACATAAAACACTTGTTTGTGATATTTTTATCATTTTGATGCGTTTTGAGTGTTTTCGGATGATTTTGCGATCTATTCAAGACAAAATGATGAGTATTTGACACTCATCGATGTACTTCTTCGCATTGGCTAAAGTGTGATCGAACTTAGCCTTAAGATCGCCTAGACTTACAATGCTCCCAACTTTTGCCCATTCCACCATATTCTTGCGAGTCTCGAGGCGTGATGCGAACACGTGGCATGCTACGGGCATGACCCACTTCACGCATCTTGATAGCGCCTTGAGCGGTATAAGAAGTTATCGGGATCGCCTTTCCCATAGTAGGTGCCTATGTGAGTGGGCATCTTTACACCGTCGAGCAGAGGGTAGTCTTCGATCCACTTCACAAAAGGTGTGCAAGCTCCGGAGGCTTGGCGATAGTAAGGGTTATATGGAGGTAGATAAGCAGTGTAGGGTTATACGGGTTAGGAAATGGTTGTGTGAATGCGGTGGTAGGCTGTAGAAGGTTGATACGAAGGGTTTCCACCCATCGACCGTGTAGGAACGTGTCCATAGGGCATTTGGCCGATAATGCGGTTGTGAGAGAACCATTCGGAGGGTAGGTGTTATAGGTTTGAGCAGGTAGGTAGGGGTTCATTCCCGGAGGGGTTAACTGGTTCATCCCTGAGTATGGAGGAGGTCCTCCGACACTTGAGACGTATGATGAAGGTATCGGAGCCCCCATCCATTCTCTTCCTAAGTGGGCAGCTAGGAGAGGTGGTAGGTTTACCCCTCCGTTCCCTACTGGGTTGCTTCCTCCGTTGGAGTTTTCACTCCTTCTTTCACCTTGTATCCTTTCCCTTATTCCCGGATCTCCCCCGGGACCTTCTTCAAAACCCACAGTCCTTCCATTAGGCCTTCTAATGGAAGGAGAACCATTTCGCAGGGCCGAACGCCCCCTGTTAATCGGTCAAGGCCTCTCATCTATCTCAATTTCTTCGTCATATTCCTCACTGGAATATCCAAATCCCTTCGCATTTCAGTGTTGCGAACTTGCCTCTTATGAGCCCTAAGTAAGGACTCTAAGGCTTCGAAGTTTGCCTTAACGAAGGCAGGGCTAATTTCTGGAATAGGGTTAGCGGAAGTTGAGGCGTGATGTACGGGAGTGGTTTCCAAACGAGATCGTGTAGTGAAGGTGGAGGCTGTTATGGGGGCGAGGTTATCGGTGTTAGTTGTGTTGAGAGGTACAAGGGTAGAGAAACCTGGTGGAGGTGTATCTTCCCTTCCTGGTTACATGCCGGAAAGGTAGCGTAATCGGTTAAGGTTTTAAGACTTGGTGATTACGGGACTAATAGTAGCGGGTCCCGCGGATGGCGCCACTGATTGTACAATAAATTGCACTACCAGGCTTCGATGATGATCAAAGGTATGAGGGGTGTATGTTCCAGCCAAGATTGTCTTTCACCTGAGAATAAGAAATAAGAAGACACTATGTTAAGTGATTATGCAGGGGTTGGACCCTGCGAACCACCTCCGGCGTGAGAGTAAGTATGAGTTATGGTTGTATAAGTGTGTGTAAGTAAAGAGATGAGTGTTGAATGAGCTTACCATAATACTTTGCCCGTCCAACCTATTTATAGTTGAAGAAATAGGGTTAGGGGCACCTCTGCGCGAATGTCGGAGAACATGGGGACGTCCCATGTTTGTGGGTAAGCGCTAGGGCTTAGTGACCCACATTCTCAAACTTGGCGGGGAAACCAGGAAAGAAAGGGAGATCGTGGGTTTGACCAAGTCAGGAGGTTCTCCTATCCGTTGTTCCTTCGTCAACCATACCCCGAAGGGCCTAGGGCTTCGAATGGCGAATTCCCCGTAGGTAACCTTCGTGTGCACGAATGGTTTGACGCCTACGAATATTCTGGAGACCTAACTTGGGCCTTCGTAAAGAAGGGCTTCGACACGTCTCAAAGGAGTGTCCTTCGAGCTGTTCGGAGGGTACATCATCAGATGACATGGTCATCAAGAGCAAGGAGGAGAACGGGATGTTGGCAGACATAGACGAAACATTCAACAACCTTCGGAATATAAACATGAAGCTGAATCCTAAGAAGTGCTCCTTCGGGATGGAGGAAGGAAAGTTCTTGGGATATATGGTGACCTCGGAAGGAATCCGGGCGAACCCGAAGAAGACAAAGGCGATCATGGACATGCAACCACCCAAGACCTTGAAGGAGATGCAGAGTCTCAGCGGGAAGTTGGCGGCACTCAATCGTTTTTTGTCCCGGTCAGCCGAAAGATCCTTACCTTTCTTTGAAACCCTTAAGAACATCACCAAGGAAAACAAAGAAGAATACTGATGGACAGAAGAAGCAGAGAAAGCTTTCCATGAGATGAAGAAGCTCATAACTGATCTTCCCTCATTGACCACACCTATGGTGAGAGAAGCGCTGTATGTGTACCTCGCAGCTTCCGAAGAGGCAGTCAGCACAGTACTGTTGACCGAAAGGAAAGGAAAGCAATTACCGGTCCGTTATGTAAGTCGGACACTCAACGAGGCAGAAAGAAACTACAATAGAAAAGTTAGCACTTTCTTTATTACACATGTCACGAAGACTCCGAAGGTATTTCGAAGCACACCCTATCAAGGTCATCTCGGATAAGCCAATGAAGCAGATCCTCAACAAGCCAGAGGCGTCGGGAAAGTTGGCTAAGTATTCGGTGGAGCTGGGTGCTTACAATATCACATATGAACCCTGGAATGCGATCAAAGGTCAAGTGTTGGCGGACTTCCTTTCGGAAACTCCCATTGGAGAAGATAACGGGAAGTATTTCGAACAACCAGCGGTAAAAAAGAGGGAAGAAGGAAAGTGGCTCTTGTACACAGGTGGGGCATCCAACAACAAGGGCTCTGGAGCGGGTCTTGTACTGATTAGCCCAGAAGGGATGGAGTTTACCTACGCCATTCGGCTTGACTTTGAAAGCACCAACAACGAAGCTGAGTATGAAGCCTTACTAGCAGGCATACGAATGGTAGAAAGCATGCACGTTCGCCATCTCGATGTCTGGGTGGACTCCAAGCTGGTAGCCAACCAAATTAACGGGGATTATGTGGCAAGTCATCAAAGTATGATTAAATACTTGGTGAAGGCAAAGGAGTACATAGCAGGTTTCGAAAGCTTCACCATCCGGAACATCCCCAGAGGCCAGAATCAAAAGGCAGACGTCCTCAGCAAATTGGCTACGGTCGCTTTTGACCACCTGACAAAGGAGGTTTTGGTGGAAGTACTACGAGAAAGGTCAACAGAAGTGAAGGAAGTTAACAACATTGTCGAAGAAGAGGGGGACAACTGGATGACTCCAATCGTCCGGTGTCTCGAAGAATGGATCTGGCCAGAAGACCTCAATGAAGCCCGCACCCTAAGGATGAAGATCAACCAATATGTCATGGAAGATGGAGTACTCTACAAAAAGGCCTACCTAGTACCTATGATGAGATGCGTTGGCCCCTTACAGGCGAACTGCGTTATACGGGAGATACACATGGGAGCCTGTGGGATGCACTCCGGCCCACGATCGGTCGTAGCGAAAGCCATGCGACAAGGATACTATTGGCCCACCATGCACCAAGACGCCCGAAATGAGATACTCAAATGTGACTCTTTCCAGATCCATTCCCCAGTACCGTAGCTGCCAAAGACCAAGCTAACACCCATCATGGCCCCATGGCCCTTCTACCAATGGGGATAGATATAGTAGGCCCCTTACCCGCAGCAGCAAGAAAGGTCAAGTTCATCCTAGTCGCTATCGACTACTTCACTAAGTGGACCGAGGCCAAGCCGTTGGCAAGGATCACCAGCAAGGATGTCACAAGGTTCGTATGGGACAACATAGTTTGCCTCTTCGGTCTCCCAGCTATCATTGTCACGGACAACGCAAAACAGTTTGTGGACAATCCCTTCAAAAATTGGTGTGAAAAGCTTAACATCAAGCAAATAAACACCATCGTAGCCCATCCGTAGGCAACCGGATTGGTGGAAAGGGCAAACAAAAGCTTGATGGAGGGAATCAAAGCAAGATTGGAACGTGCAAAGGCAGGATGGGTAGATGAACTACCGAATGTCCTATGGGCACACCGAACGTCCATCAAATAGGCATTCCAACATACAGAACGAGGGTGATACGGGAAGGCCTCGAGGAGGAAGACCATCGTTTCATAGAGGAACAGAATGAAGAGGAAATCCGTCTCAATCTTGACTTATTGCAAGAACGGAGAGAAGAAGCAGCCGTGATGGAAGCTAGGTATAAGACGAAGTTGGAAAAGTATTACAACCGGAAGGCACGCTTGGTGTCCTTTAAACCAGGAGAGTTTGTATACAGAAAAAATGAAGCCAGTAGAGTCGAAGAACAAGGCAAGCTGGGGCCAAAGTGGGAAGGGCCCTATCGGATCACTGAAGCACACCTTAACGGCTCGTACAAATTGGAAACTATGGATGAAGAAGAGGTGCCCCGGAAATGGAACGCAATGAATTTGAAGAAGTGTTTTCTTTAGAATGTTACAAAACGAGATGTAAGCCTACGGGCATAGACTACTTTATTTCTACTTTCACTAGCAATGATATATTCCCCTGCCTATGATGGAGGAGGAAAATTTTCCCATGATTATGTTTCATACAACGTAGGAGGTACAGCCGGCGGAGACTAGCTACCTCCGACCGCGTAGCCGAAAACCCTACGAACATAATTATTATACCCCCGTAAGTGCAATGAAACTAGGGAAGGCCCATATACCATTCGGTTAGGCAACTGCATACCCCAAAATAATGCTAAGTCATTAAGGGAAGAGCTGAGGCATATTCGCCCTAACGGCACGCAGATACCCCAAAGGCAAGACAACACCAGGAATGAGCCCCCAGGTGTACCCACCAACAGGCGATAACGAGACACATACAAACACAAGCATGTATACACAAATGATCAAAGATGACCGTCGGATATACGAACGGTCCAAATTAACATAATTATAATATTGTCAAGATACATCAGCCAACCACAGAAATGCGAATGAAATTGTTTGATTACAGAACTTAAAGGTACGCTGGTCCATCACGACACAAATAAAAATATTGTTCCAACATACAAACATCATAAGATAGCAAATAAATAAAAGACTAAGACCCCCCGGAAGTGCCAACACCGGGAGTGGACCCAGCCCCTTCAGGAAGGACATTCATCAAGTCAGCAAGAGGAAGATGGTAGGAACGCTTGATCTTTTCGATATAAGGGAAAGTCTTGGTAAACATCTCGTCGTACGCGGCAGTAAACCCCTCAACGGCCTTCATATCGAAGTCCCTCTGAGAGGCCAGGATCTTGTTCACCTCATCCTCCGTTCGACCTTCCCTTATACCATCCAAATAACACGAGTCAATGGCAGCATTAAAAACATCCCCCCAAGCTTGCATGTACTCTTTACTTCCGTGCAAACGGCAAACAACCGTTGGGACCAACTCTTTCACATAATTGAACCTCAATGTCTCCTCGTGACCGGCACTAACAACAAGCTTCTCAACATCAGCCCTCAACGTCGAAGCCTCTTTTTCAGACTCTTCCAATTCGACGGTTTTATTCCTCAAGGTTTCCTCCAACGACGCCACCTTCTTCTCCCTCTCCTCATCTCTAGCTTTCATCTCATTCACCTCCCTCTCCAAAGAGGCCAAACGGGAACTCATCTCCTCCTCCCTTCGGCCACAATCCTGGTGGGATACTTGGAGAGCCTGATGATCCGCGGCAAGCTTCTCATTAGCTTCCATCTGAGCACGGAGGCCATTCTGAGCCTCGGAGAGTTGAGAATCAAGACTACAACAAGTGGAATGGGCTTTATAGAGCTCTACTTAGTGATGAACCAAACGCTCGAACCTCTTAAACACCTCGGCAACAGCCAAGGATCCGTGACACAGTTCAAACCATCCCCAGTACAAAGCCCGATCATCGGTCAGATCCTCTTGTTCAGCACGGACAAAAGGAAGAGCGAGATTAATCATCATATCCCGGCATTGAACAACGTCATTCAAACTCGTGTTGGCCGTCAAACCCCAGCCGGGAATGAAGGGTTCCCCGGAACCCATTCGACCAAACACACCTGGAAGAAGAAGAAAAAGATTAGCCCCCATATAAAAAAAAGAGAAGAGAGAAGGGAAGAATAAAAATCGAAACCAAAAGTACCTCCGACAAACGGACTAGCGCGGTGGTGAACAGCCTCATGACCACCCGCTCCGGACGTACCAGCCTCAGGTCCTACAAAAAGACGAAGGATGTCAACAAAAATATGATGATAACAAAAAAGAGACCCAAGTAAAGAGAAATCGTACCTTGGACATGACCACCCGCCCTTTGAACATTCCCCGTCAGATCCTGGGAAATTTCCTCAACATGATCACTCAAATTCTTCTCCGTCAAGCCTTCCTCTCGCCACCCAAGATCACTACCCCGCAGCCCACCGCTCCATATTTTTAGTCCCTCGGCCCGCAGTATTCAAAGGGGTAATCGAACGGGTTCCTTGAGAATCCTCTCGGCTAGACGATATCTCGATGGAAGGAGAGGGTGGCCTCCTCCTCTTCAACATGGATGACCCCCCGGTGGCCGGACGCTTCTCCATTTCTTTTCTTTTCTTTTCTTTCACCTTCAACACCGCCGGATCTGCCTTCTCAACAATCCTTTGCACTCTACTCGGCTCGGGGACGCGCTTACCCACCGGCAATGGCTCCGTCACATGTTGAGGTATCTCCTCCCCCTCGGCGAGCGGTTGAACACGGCCCAACCTGGACCCTTGCTCGGATCTCAAGCGTAGGTACCGAGACATGGTGATAACTGCACAAAATAGAAGAAAATCATTAACTAGATTAACAAAGGAGGAAGGATGTTCAAAAAAGCTGGTATAAACCTAAGCATTTGCGTTATCATTCTTATCGATATCCTTGAACTCCGGATGAAAACCGGGATGCTTCCAGACCTTCGTCAATCCAACCTCAAATAAAAGACCAGAGTGGATGGGTCGGAGCTCTACCACTCCCTCGCATAACCTCCGAACATCGGCATCCTCAAAACCGCCTGACGGAGCATTGTCCGAAACATTAGAGTCCGGATGTCTCCAGGGCATGGCCTCGGGGATGGCCCTTCGGTCAATTAGGAAAAAATTGTCTTTCCAGTTCTTCAAGCTCGAGCACGTCTCTTTGAAGATACGCGTCGGGGAATCCCCTCCGGTTCGTCGCTCGAACGAGAACCAATGCCCCTGTTTATTCAACTTATAAAAGACCCGGAACAAATTCACAGTCGGCTGAATCTCCAGGCTCCGACAGTATATCTCAAACATGACTAGCCTATTCAGTCCGATGGGCACTAGCTGAGAGATGTGGACTTTGAAATACCTTATAACTCTCAAAAGAAAGGTGGAAAAAGGAAGTTGAACCCCCGAAAACGCGAAATATTGCTCATACAAACCAATGGCATCCTCCGAAAGATTATTCATGGTAAAGTCCGTCGGGGGTAAGCGAGGGTGTAAGTCCATCGGAATTCCATATTCGCTGATAATACCCTCCAATTCCCCTTCGGAAAGGACAGAGGAATAAATGTGCATATCCGATTTAGGAGCAAGATCAGATGCGGGACGTTCCGAACCAGAAGCCATGGGATATAGACAAGGAGGCAACGCAAATGAAGACGAAATAAGAGAGAAAGAACGCACCTGGATTTGCCAGAGGACTCGAAAACAAACAGTGAATGGGATAAGAGTAAAAAGTAAAACTGAAAAATGAGGTAAAAATGAATTATATAGGCAAAGGAAGTGGGGACACGAAACGTCCCGTCGTGTCAGGAAAGGACGCGGACGAATCTGAATCGTCAGCAGACGCGCGTCTGCCACGTGGCACGATCCGACAGAACCCGGTAAATCTTATTTTAACCTATTTTCACCCAATGGGCTTGGGCTCACTGTTCATGGCCAGGCCCATAAAGCCGAGACAAATCCAATAACTCCGGACAGACTCAATGGACGACTAGACTAAGTATCACATCACTTGTCAAAAACAAGTAACATGATACTGGGGGGGACATGATGACGTATATGGTCCATCGGCTCGACGGCCGAAGGCTCAATATTGCATCGAACGGTGTACCGAAGGCCAGTAACTGAAGGGATCGTTGACCTGACAGTACTTTGGCATTTAGCCTGGATACAATTCGTCTCATTCTCCGGGTGTCGAGACGACGCCAGAGACAAATGTCGTGATGTCGGGCCGACAACACCAACGGCCCCATAGAATGCGACAGGCCCAGGGACCAGATAGTGACAACAAGGAGTATAAATACACATACAGTAGTTGGTAAAAAGGTATCATTTCTTACACACACACATTTTATACAATACCCTTCGGTTTTAAGCACCTACTTACTCTCACGCCGGAGGCTGGTCCTGGGATAACACCCGGGGCGAGACTAACGCGTTATTTCATCCTCGCAGGTATCCAGAAGACTTTCTTAATAAGGCTGAGGGATATCTGAAGAACCTTAAAAAAATACTTCGACATGTTCAAAATATAAGATTTTGTATTTAACACATACATTGAGAGGTCAATTCATATTTTACAAAAACAAAATTAGAAGAAGAAGAAACAAACTCAAAGTCTCACACATTTTACTCTGATAAATAGCGATATAATATAAAGTTTGTTCATTGTTATCGATTTCTCTTGTTTCACTAGTGTTGTAGGCATTAACATAGTTCGACAATGAACCCATCGCAGTGAACATTTTAAGCAAGAATGACATAAGGTATTAAGAGCATAACAGCAGTATATTATAAGGCTTGTCTATTATTGTCGTTCTTTCTTGTTATAGTAAGTATTGCAACTACATAACGTGATTCGACATGAACCTATTGCAATGACCATCTTAGCAAGAGTAAATGAACGGAAATCAGAAGTATTGAGATTTATGAATCATTGAATCCAAGTATGATTAATTGATTATATGTAACTTGGAAAAAGTAATGTTTTTAACAATTTTAGGCCCCAAACGCATATATACACAACCAACAAACATAAAAACGTATACATTTGTGTCCATTTTTTTTACTTTCTTTCCGGTTTGAGCTACATTGTCATATACTAGACTTTCCATAATGCATCGGTCGTTCATTCAGTCGACCCCATCAAAAACGCGTCCCACCATGTTACAGGCCTTCCCTTGCGACAAGTTCTGGAACGAAAAAAAAATCAGTCTTAAATAGGACCGCCTCTGCTGGTTTTAAGACTCGCAATCTTGTAAAGGGTATTGAAGGCCATCTTCTTAGTGGTTACGTAATTGGAAGGCATCACCTCTAGAACTCGCGGATACCTCAGAAAATAAATATTTGCACTTGGAGGGCCTTCCTTAATAGGTTACCCACTCGCTCTAAACTTACCCTTCATGGTATCCAACTCCCCTCGATAACCTGCCTTTTTTGTGAAACGGCCAACGAAGACTTGGATCATTGTATTATCTACTGTTCTCGTGTGATTGCTATTTGGATGAAAGTGTGGAGTTGGTGGAACTTGGATTCGCCTTTGGATTTCCCTTCGTTTTTCATCTCCGATATCGTCTTAGGTAAAGTTCGCACTCGTGGCGATAAAACCGTATTAATAAAGTTCTGAATGGTGTTTTACACTGCACGATTTGGAGCATTGGGAAGTGGAGAAACAAGATTATTAATGCTGAGGGTGACTCGGTATCTATAGTTAAAAATGAAGACATTTTCCCCTCCATTCAAAGGATTTCAAAGTCATCGTTGTCGGCTCGCCTCAAGTCGAATACTGCAAATTGTAACGCATGGATATCGAAGCCTTTTGACATTTTTTCAAGCTAAAGTTGCGGTCTGTTAGTCTTGGTTGTCTGTTTCTTTGTTGCTTTGTATCTTTGTTGTCTCGTTTGTTCCTCTTTGTTTCTTCTTTTTAGGCCTCCATCTCGGAGCTTAGGTTTTAATATATTAGCTTTTCAAAAAAAAAAAAAAGGTGATCATAAAGTTGCTATAGTTAAAAAAAAACTGATGTGCCAATGATGTATTCGGTTCTATTATGGTTACCTTTACGGGTAGCTTTTTAGCATGAGTATTCACTTTTCTTATACTTTCATTTTTCTTGCTAGATATTTTTTGTAAGAATCATGTGTTAAGAAAATAATAATATGGATTTTGTGAATAAAATAAGGGAATGTGGGGACAATGGAGTAAAAAAGATTCGGTGTGTAAGAGGCGTAGGGTGATAAAATGAGGAATTGGTTGATGTGATAGCAGATTTTGTCCGTTTGTCGACCCATCAAAACACCAAGAATATTGCTCTCATGCTCCTCTTTTTTTTCTTCTTCTAATAATTAGATTTTTAGTTTTTAATAAACTTCATTATTGAAATAAATAAAACATAACCATCAAGTCTATAACAAGATTATGAATGTAGCTTCAAGAGACGTGATCGTAATGGTTTTGTTCACAATATAAAGGTCATGCTCAATCTAATTAATAAATTTGAAATACTTCCAAGTGTATTTATTTATGCATTTGAATTAATCAACTCTTCAGGAACAGAGTTATATGAAACAAAGAAAGCAAGCAATACGTTTTACGGTAACGAATGATAAATTTGATGAGATTTTGGTTGTTCAAGTTATTTACATGGATTGACATGTGTGTACGGTGAATGTTTTTTTAACCATTTCGAGACCACCTTCAAGATATGCATCTAATGATGTCTTGTAACAACCCGTCTGGCATCAGTAGGAGATAATATATGGGTTATGTTATCAAGACCCTCTATGATGCTTAAACTTGTCCCTAATATATTTGAGTCCCTTTTACATGCTTAAAGTTGTGGCCTACGTATCTTTTCACTCTGGTTTTTAGTTGAAACCTAAAAGATCACCCGAATAATCATTTGCTTTCGAGTTTGAAACAACGTTACGTGTATTAACCTGAGACATCTTGCGATGATATCGTATGCCTGGCGACTAAGCCACCTTGATAACTATATTTCAGAAGATTCAACCCCAAACAAATTGGACCCCTCAAGATGTTGAGTGATTCGCACTTATTCACATGGAATGTGTTTGGAAATGACACAAATGAGTGCACAACACGGTCAACCAAATGACTTAACGGTTCCCTTGTAAGAAACGGTATTTATTTTTCTAGAATATAGCCACAAAAGTCATAGTTGAAGAAATCGAAATATTAATGGTGTAGTTTCATTAATTCCTAAAAATATCATTTCAATCCTCAAAATCAAAATTATCATAAAGAAATACTCCAAGTTGATATATTAAAGAAGTTTACGTAGCTAGGAATAGCATATATTCATTTTGGTACTCCTTTCATTCTAAATTAATAGTTTACAATTTTTTTAAATGTCACAATTAAAAGTACTAAAAATATATAAAAAAGTTTGATCTAATTTAACATATATTACTCTTGGTTAAAATTGATATTACAAACTTTAAAAAATAGTTTAATTAATTAGTTAAAGATAAAACTGACATTTTGTAAAAAGTAAAACAAGATAAATCAATAATGATTATGTTCCTTTTAAACTACGTGTTTTTGTCAGATGATAATTATTTAAACTACTAAAAGTCGTTGTCTAGGTTATCTACTAAGAGCACAAGGCTAGGGAAGAACTTTTAACACGTTATTGGTATGTCATCTCAGCGCTACCTCATCACCTCCCTAATATCGCACCAATAACCAAAATATCATCCCTCATAACATACCGCTAATATGTTATTAGGTCACACAAAATACCTCATTAAAAATATCTCCTCACCACAAAAAAAAAAAAAAAAAAATCTTCGCTTTGGCGTGAAATATTCAACTAAATTTCAAATTCATTTTAAGATCAATGTTGGCGTGTTGGCTGGTACAATTTAGCATGCCATTGGTTCTTTTGAGCTGCATTTGGCGAGTTATTGGAAACCTTACCATGTGCTCTAACTGATATATTTCAACATCATATCTTCTCTTTCATTTTACTTCAAGCTATGTGTCTTTTTAAAGCCAATAATACTACTTGTCTACTTAGTCAATTTCGCCATCCTGTTCGGTTGGCTCAAATGATTTAGACAAAACAGTTTACTACTTGATATGACAAAACTGGTCGAGTTGCTATTAGTTGTTTCGGCAGAAAATCATAATGGTTGGGTAAAATGTTACGGAGTATAAACAAAGTAAGAGAACTCGTTTTTTTCATTTTTGGTTGTTTGTTTCCAACCTTTTAAAAACTGACCTAGATGAATTTGGACACATACTTTTACTACTTATCATTAGTCTCTTTAAAAGTCAGTAAAAGCTAATGGATCAAAAACCAAACCCCACTTAATATTGTGTTAGATTGTGTTTTGAATTTAAAATACAAGACAAAACAAAGACACAATATCTTACTTAGGGACGGAACTTAGTGAGGACCAGAAAAAGTCGTGGCCTTTTTAAAAAATTTAGTCACAAGTACATTTCTAACTCTTATACCTTATAGTGGTAGACATTATTAGTACGAACGTTAAATAAAAATGTAAATTGACCCCCTAAATATAATACATTACAGTTTAGCCCCTCTACTCAAACTTGTCAAGTTCCGTCCATCCTTAACGTCAAACTTTGGGTGCAAAAAGGTTAATAACCGGTGACCCTGGACCGGCCCATAATTGGCTGTCATTTTATAATGTGAAAAACATACATGACTCATTCAGTTGGTGTGGTTATAGGGGTGCTAAAGATTAAACTCTTAATCTTGGAAAGAGACATAGATTATTTTATTTATCGCTGCACCATGTTGAAAATTTGTCAAAGTGGACGACTTTCGTGGATGCATAGTTACCCATGTTATCAAATTATTGCAAGATTCAAGATATGCTTTCTTGACTCACTATTTTTCATAGCAAATCTTTTTATTTCTTGAATGTTTAACTTTTACAGTTTATATATTCCTTCAAAAGCTGAAGAACGGCGGGATCACCTTGGTCCCACGTATTTTAAAGAGGCCAACCGGGCCTTCTCTCAGGACGCTACGGCATAAGCAGTGACACGTCCCAATGATTATGCGTGTCGGGAGGTGAGAGCTTCAACCCCGACCATTTTCTTGATAGACCCGCATTAGCAGGTCATTTTAGCATTTGCGATTGAAGAATGATACCAATTAAAAGCTTTTAGGCCAATGGAGAGATTCGAAGCCCGATATATTAACACAAGATTATAAGCTCTTACTATTAGACTAAAGGCCCATTGATATAAT
This sequence comes from Chrysanthemum lavandulifolium, assembly GCA_022545495.1. Taxonomy (NCBI): domain Eukaryota; kingdom Viridiplantae; phylum Streptophyta; class Magnoliopsida; order Asterales; family Asteraceae; genus Chrysanthemum; species Chrysanthemum lavandulifolium. Next base: position 31,178,683 of record CM040243.1, on the reverse strand, counting down.
TTATATATTCCACTCATGACTCATGAGTAATAAGATAAAAACAAAATGGAAACTGTATAAAATATGAAGAAAAAAGGATCCCATAAAAGAGACTACAAGATCCCTTGAGTTCTAAAGTGAGATTTTCCATTTGGATCTAGTAAAATACATGTGTGTAACTTGTGCTTCATTTTATATTTCATATTTTCTTGATGTTGTAACCCATTAACAATTTCATGGAGCTTGGATCCTCATGTCTTCACAAAATCACCTTTCTCTTAGATTTAGTGTCTAAATATATACTTATTATTTTATTTTTTTTGAACAAAAAATATATACTTATCCTATATGTTTATATTGCCATGCTATGATACCTTCATAAATTTACTATATGTATGTTAAAGGTCGTCCCATGAATTAATAAAAAAATTTAGGGCTCTGGACGAAATCACATGATGAGACCTTTCGAGAAGAAATTTTATATATAAAGTACGTGTCACTGTTTATAAGATATAATGCAATTAGTTATCTAAACATTATAATATATTACTCATTTAACATATTTTCGCATATAAGTATTTTTTTCCTCGTGAAAAATATGTGTACAAATGCATATAGTTATTAATGGTACAAATTTTGAGACCCTTTAAAAATTTAGGGCCTTGAGCGGTTGCTCACCTTGCACACCCTCAAAGACGGCCCTGATGTATGTAGATTTGAACAAAACCATGCGTTGTAAAATCTGTGTAAATCAAAAAAGTTAGCAAACAAACGAAATAAAGATCGACTAGTAACACTCAGGTTCTGACGAGATTGAGTTTGTTGTTGTTGAATTGCTCTAACTTTTTTTATTTACAAACAACTCAAATATCAAATATCTTATGAGTAATTTATAAAGGGTTTAATATAACTTTGAAAGACATTTAAGTCAATGAATATAGAAGATGTTTCATGTGAGTCAATAGTTGCAACAATAGTAAAAGATGTTAGTTGAAAGCTTTTATGGGGCTCAAAATTTTTGGATGACGAACATGGAAACAATTAAACAAGCATCTTAAAAAGGGAGTTGGCTTACACTTTTGAGAAAAATTTAGTTTCTCTCACTTAAATGCGACCTTTTAGGACACCTTTTTCTTGACATTTATTTCTATCATAACCATTATTGGGACCCTTTTTCATATGAAATGATAACCTCTTTTCAGAAAATTCATTGCAGCATGATGTACAAATCATTATTACGAGTTTTGGTTGGTAACATATTTTCTTGATATCAACTTGTGGAGTATGAAAGTTTTGAGTCGAGTCGAGTTGTTAAAAAGATACGATTATGGATCTAGTGGTTTGGCTTATGATCAATAAACGTGTATCTCATCAAACCTCTTTTAAGAGTCTACAAATCAAAATATTCAAACACTCAAATAGAGTTATTTCTGGTATCCCTAAGTCAAAGTCTTCTAGGTGCCGGGAAAAGGAAAGTTTTTGATAAATAAGTTATGTGTTTAATTTAAAAGAAAATCGGTTTGAACCTTTCGGGCATGTTTGTCAAAGGATCACTCTACCTCTAAGGTTGTACATGGTTCGATGATCAGACTTGAACCTCTTCACTTAAATTTCATTTACCTTTCAAGTTTTTACTGAGCTTTGGGTTTTTTCGGGTTCAGTGCCATGCAAGAGAAAAAATATCGTGATTTTCCTTTAGTGCAGCGCTCGAGTTATAAGGGTTTCGCCGCGGTCTCTACTAATGATTGGGTCAGGGCGCCGCCGTTTGGATGGATTAACTCGGGGGTCGAATTTCAAGTGTGATGTCGTTAGCTTGGATAAGTTCATAGGATGGGCCAACATGGAGTTGTTTCATTTTGGAGGGCTAATATTTGAAATTGTTCTTATGTTATTTTGTTTGTACGTAGTATACTCTAAAATTTACATATGAAATACGAGAGGTCACAACCCCACCTTGCCCTCAGTATGCTCTGTTCTTGATTGGATTTCTCCACCTATTTAAACCTTTTAAGAATGTTCTTTGCGCATTATACATAACCATATAAGTCGATAAGATCATATCGTTATAAAGAAGCTAAAACAGCCACCCTAAATATATTTCGGAATTGCATACAATAAATAATCTAAAGCAAATAGCCTTGATAAAATACGTACCTATGGGAACATGGGCCAAACTTTGGTTGTTATTTTCTAAAAAGTTGTCTCGACAAATCTCGCAATGGGACCCATTGCCTGCGAAAAGCGTGGTGGACCCATCAAAATTCCAACTGTATAACGATCATTTACTTGAATATTGTTGACATGTCATTCATGTTTGGTCCACTTGGGCAAATGCCACCTTTAATGTGTGTGCATCACACCATCGTGTCATTTCATTTTGCCTTACACAAACGATTAATCATATTATTGGAACGTTTCATATTGCGTAAAAAATAAGATTTCTAAAATGTCTTTTTCTCATAAAAGGCGTAACTCATTAAATAATAAGGAACTTTGTGAGAAGATGTTGCAAAATTTAAGAATATAAACAAGCAAAGAACTTGCAGATTATCAAGTACTATCAGTCTATCACCATGTTATGATATGAAATCTCGGAAGACAGTAAGTTGGACGACGAGCTCATTTACCGCAGAGTGGGTAAATGCTCCTCTTTTTCAAGAGATTGTTACTGTTCTTGTTTCTTTAGTCTTTTTACCTGCGAACATGAATTCCTGAACCCAATACTAGGAAAGAGTTTCATACCCTATATAACTGACAGATCGGCTAGCGAAGATACGTTGGTCTCGATGAGATCCTTACTCCTCACCAGCATACGGAAAGAACTTTTAATGTAAAAAGTGTAGTTTTTACTACTCGGGAAGCATGGTGGCAAAAGGGCTTATGACTATCAATCTAAACAACCTTGAAGTGGCCACGTCAACCTCCTGAAAATAGAGGGTTTTACCTGGTTTGAGTATGTGTGATGTTTTCAAATTCCGTGAATTAGTCTGCCTAAAGATCGGAAACCATAATTACCAAAAAAGATATTCGAAGGTAGTTAAGATCGCTAATATATTGCACGAAAGGCAAACAACACGTACAAATTTAAGTCGAACAAAAATACACAAAATTTTGAAAATGATAATCAACCTTAAAGTACAACATAGATTGATACAAGTATACAACTAACTATAATGAAACAATTAAGATTAAGGTACATAAAGATCTTTCTATAGGTTGCCTAATTGGCCACCATGTTGCTATGTCGAAAGGGGCTTTGACATAAAGTCTTATGTCCGAATTTACAACGTTATGGCATTATTAAGTTAGGTTGACGTTATTATTTGAGGACCCGTAGTACTTTTCATATCACTTTGTACAATCGTTAGGTATATATAGTTGTATGAACATAAAAGTTAAAAGTAATAAGTGGTGCTTCTTATTGTCCCCTTAGATGTAGCTTCGATGCCAAGTCTAGTGATATATGCAAAGTGTTTGGGACCTCAACCTCGCTTGGTGTATTTAATTGTGTACTAGCGTACTACATAGACGTGTTATAATGATATAGGAAAAAAGATGGAAAAGTTTTAGTAAAATCAGTAAAACAAGCAACAATAGATGTGAATAAGTGGTACAAGTAAATATAAGTTTTCCCTGTCAAGTTATATGTACAACTCTCTTATGTATTAGCATTTGTGTTCTAGGAAAAAACCCTAGTAACGTTTTATTAAGTAGCAAAGGCTTCATTAGAAAAGCGAACATCATAAGTTAAATACAAAGTAAGAAAACAATGTATGAAACGCTTCCGAGATGAAAGCTAAACGTATACTAGCAAGTAACATGAAGCGAGACCTCAATCTAAGCTCCTGAAACATTAACCGTCCTTCTACGCTGTTCGGGCAAGAAGGATTCAAATGTTCCACTTATCTCCATTCTCCATTCAAGCACATAAAAGCCGATACCATGAATCACTTTAACATAACATCATATATTATACAGTTAGACTAAGTGTAATGGTAATTGCGGATGATTGCAGTTATCACTGAAACATCAAGGCTAACTCACTACTATTCTTCATAACCAATTTAATGTAATAAGGTGATCCTGTCAATATAAAAAATTTCCAACTTAAACACAAATATACTCAACAAAAATTAATTAAACACAACACCCATACAAACAAGCATACTCACATGACTCAATTGTTATTTCAACCAAGTCCTTGCAAAAACATGGTTGGACATATTTATAGAGATTGTTGTAATGGGGAATATGAGTGTCCTTTGAAGTGTCCGAGCCTTCATAACTGGATGGTCTTATAGTTTTCTAAGACACGATGATAAGGCTATACACAGTGAAAAGGTCATGAATCGGTCGACCCACATGGTCATGATCGGTCATGCCACTGTGGGCATTATATTCAAGTCGGTTGAAAATTAGACCGATTTTTACACTACCATTTTTATTTTATTTTTGTTTTTTCTTTCTTTGAATTAAAAAAAATAATACTAAAAATAAAAAATAAAAAAATAAAAAAGCTTGATCACGATTGTGGCAATTTATTCGTCGTCAGGTTATCAAAGAATGAAAGCTCATATTACAGGAAAATTGTCACCGACTTTGTTTAACCTAATACCTGTTAGGGTGGTGGCAACCACGCCTCAACTTTTTTTTTCCATGCCTAATCACCCACCAATAATATCTTTCCATCTCATCTCATACCAATCCCATACCTAACAATAGATTTTTAGTGACAACCATGCCTAACCCATACCTTAACTATTTTTTTTTTATAATTATATTACACAATTTAATAAAAACATAATATTTTATTAATACTTAAAAGAAAATTACATAAACTAAATCGCATTAATAAAAACAACGAACTAAAACATATATCTAAAAATCGTAAGTCCATCCATATTTAAGCAGCGAGCTCACGTTTTTGCCAAGAGTGAACGCTAGTATATTTGGGTCGGTTATGTTATCGCATGTTCTTTATAAATTTCGCCTTCACACATGCTTTTCTTCCATTAAAGCGATTTTTGTCGCCAAGAACTTTTCGACCATTTGATTCTTTGCAACTTTTATCGCCACCGCCGTCTGCAATAGTTGTGTCTTATTTGTTGTGTAGGGTTATTGTAGAAAAAAGTCACTAAAGTTCTGAGAAATTTGTCCCAAGTCACTATAGTTTAAAGTTGTCGTTCGTATTCTTTCAACTTATTGCGATTAGGTTATATTTGTTACTCTTTTTGGTAACCTAGAATTACCGGTAATAATACTACGTGGCAAATATCGTTTACATTTAAGTTACTAAAGTTTGTCAAAATGTTCATTTAAGTTACTATATCGTTTACATTCTTTTACATTTAAGTTAATATACAAATAAGTTGCTAAAATTGTGTATATTTTTATACGCTTTTTACAACAACTTTTGGATGTTATTATCGTTACATTCTTTTACATTTTGTGCATTTACAATTTTGCACACATTTGTATTTTTATTTTATTATTTTTATTTTTTTTTACATAATTGGACGTTATTAGACTTTTTGGAAGTAATTTTTGTTTTGATATGTTTCATACGTTATTATACATTTTGGATGTTATTATCGTTTTTGGATGTTGTTATCGTTTTTACATTTTATACGTAAAAGCGTATAAAACATACAAGCGCTTTAAAGAAGATAAAGCGATAGAACATAAAACCATATAAAACATACAAATGTATGAAAATGAGCGAAAATGAGCGAAAATAAACAAAATCATACAAGAATGTATGAAAGCGTAAAGGGTATAGAGAAAATGTACACACACATCTATAAAACGGATAAATACATACAAAAGCGTGCGAAAATGGACAAACATATATACAAAATGTACGAAAGCGTAAAAAGGTACCACAAGAGAAATGCATACACAAGCGTATAAAATGGATAGAAGCGTAAAAGACATACGAAATATACAAAAGCGTCGAAAATGGAAAAAAACTTAAAAAGAACGACAACAAATAAAGCGTACACAACGTTTAAATCGTATAAAAGCGTCTAAAACGTCATTGAAAAAATACGAAACGGATAAAACATACATAAATGTATAAAAGCGGATAGTAACTTTTTAAAAGTTCGATAACCTATTTAATAAACCCGTGAACTATAGTAACTTGCTTGTAACATCTCAAACTATAGTGATGGCGTGGACAAGAGAACCGGTAATTCATCAGGTTGCCCCCTCGTAGTAACAAGAATGTCACTTTTAAGCGTTGAGTAACCCATATAATAAACCCGTTAACTTGAGTAACACGAATGACAACTTTTAAACTATAGTGACTTAGGACAAATTTCGCAAACTTTAGTGACTTTTTGTATAATAACCTGTTGTGTATGTGTCGAAGCTTCATGACTACATTATGCATTGTCGACGACTCACTTTCGGCCTTTTTGCCTTTTCTTTTCCGCATAGGAGTGCTGTCGACATTCAGATCAAGAAGCACAGTGTTGTTGTCATTGCTTCCGAACTCGTAGTGGGCGGATTCCGACGACTTTCTTCGTTTGTTGGAATGAGAAGTAGATCCTTGCGCTACATCTGGTTGTTCCAACCATTTGTCTTCTTGCTTAACAACGTCCCAAGCATCAATATGAGTAAACGGCTTGCCAGTTTTGTTCTTGTAATTGGCCATGGCATTTGTCATCACGTTAACATCGCTACACCCACTCTCACGAATACGTTTCTACAAGTATAAAAGTAATAACTATAAATTCATAAAAATATACAATTATAATAGTAAAAGTATAAATTAATACAAGTATACAATTATAAAAGTAAAAAGTTGAAAACTTACTTGTTGGATGTATAGCCCATTAAAGATACCCATTTCGAAGTTCTTAGTTTTCCACTTTGTGTTCAAGGCATGAAAAGATCTAGTTGTGTCTTTCACATTTTGCTTGAACACTACAACAAAATTGGTTTTACAAGACGCCAATTAGTGTCCCATAATGTTAGTTTATAGGACCTTTAACCTAATAGGACCAAAATAAAAGTGTCCTCTATAAAGGGGTTGTAATAGATATTTACGACCCTTATAGGCGTCCTAATAAACACCAACATCATGAAACTAAGTTTTTGGTCCCTTAACAATACTTTATACGACCACAATAACGTCCTAATATACCACATAACAAGATGCTTTATAGGGTTCTAATATATACTTACCCTTCTATTAAGTATTAGGACACATTCACGAGTCCTAAAAGCTATATAAATTGAATGAAGTCGTAGTGCATATACTCGTATATGAGTACCAAAAAAAGGGTTCTAAAACAAAGGTGCGTTGTTAGGACCCAATTTGGTGTTGTAAAATGAAATCTAACATCGGATGAAGCGGTGCCTTTTTTTCCCAGAATCATGTTTAATTAACATGTACGGAGTAAGAGGTTGAACACTACTATTCTAATACAAAGTGTCGTAATGTTCTTACGACAATTTGCATATCCAATAAACATTAAGTTCCATTAAGAAAATTAAAAACATCAATAGTGACCTGTTTGGTCATGCTAGAGGACTTGTCATTCATTTGAATCCTGATACGAGGAAGAAGAAAAAAATAATAATTCCAGTTATTGATTAATCATTTTCATACACAAAAGTGGTTAACCTCATTAGGTTGTAACATCTTCCAAACTAAACTCTAATAACATATACTATACAAAGTAACCCAAAATTAATAAAAGAAAACTAGGAGATTGTCTTGTGTCATCAATCATCATTCATCATTCATCATCTTGAAATTATACCTGCAAGCAAATACCACACATGTGTGAAGAAATCATCTTTCATATAATATTTAAAAAGTTTTAAAGATAGCAACATAAAGATAATGAAGAAAAAAGAGCAGTGAAACATTATTATAAACATAACTTTGTCAAATTGCCACAAAAAAGAAATGTGGATTTTTTAAGATTACTGTATAACTAATCGATGGTAATATAAAAACAATTTGAATAGACATACATGTACGAGTGGACCCTTCAGTTTCAGCAACCTACTAACCATGAGTCATAAGAACAATTAACAAAATTTCACGAGAGCAGAAATACAATAAAGATTAGAAAACTCAAAATCTCAAATCAATTACGGAGTATTAGATATTAGTGGCGGTTATAAGGCATACAAATAGTGAAATATGGAAGATAAAGTACGGTTTGATTAGTAGATGAGAATTGAGAGAGAAAAAAAGGGATTGAGGGCTAATTTTATGGATTTTAAGAGGGGGAACAAAAATTTAGAGGGAACATGAAAATTTGTATCTAAAATAAATTAAATGAGTTCTTATGAGCTAATTTGTAAAAGATGTGTGCGTATTTAGCATTTTTTTACATGAGCATGTATAACTCATTAAAAAAATTAAATAAGTGTTAATGGACATATGTTTTCTCTCAATTTGAGAACATTACAATTGTTTTTCAAAACAAATTTATAAATATAATATATTTAGTTATTTGAATATAAAAGAGATGTTGCGTTTGGAGAATTTTGTTAAATCGTTTTGGCCTTTTATAAAGTGATTAAATATAACGTGAAATTGCTCGACCCGGCTCGTATGTCCCGTGACCTGAGCCCGCCCGACCCGCCTAATTTGCTACCCTAATAACTATAGTATGTTTGCTGAAAAATAATAATGAATATCAAAGTTAATTTGGTTACATAGTAGGGTTGAATAAGTTGTAAAACCCTCTCTTTTGAACGCAAAGGTCAAAGGTTCGATCTTCACTCGTGTAAAAAGGTCGGAGGTCCAGACCTCTCTACCTCCGAGTAGAATAAGACTATCTACATCTCACCTCCTCCATTACCCTGTGGAAGACGTGATTGGATAACTTACCTTTTTTTTCCTGATATCAAAGTTAATTAATGATCCACAAAAGATGTAGATTGGCGAGAACACCCTGACTCAGGTGCCTTTTTGGCACCGGGCACTATCCACCCTACAAAGAATAGCTCCGAAAATTCTCTGACTCAGTGGGGCACCACCTATAGTGAGCACAAGCGAGACTAGAACATGTGACCTTTTATCCATAAATCTCTCTAATGGGCCATAAGTTTTTCAAAGGTGAGTATCATCTCAGCTAAAACCCTTTTGCGAAAATATTAAATGATAATCAATGGTAGTATAATCATTTTGTTACGATCAATTTTCAACATTCAACCATGCGATTTGCTAATTATATGTAGTATTGATAAAAAAAACTTGGCATCGTCAACATTAAAAAAATTATTGGAGTTATATTTAATAATAAACTAGTATCAGTGCATAACAACGGGATTTTATAGCGACAGATAGTTTTAGTGATAAAAAAAAGTTTATGAATTATAAACGAAAAATAATATAAGTTTGAAGATTTGAGGATTAACATAATGTTTTGAAACCTGGTTCGACCCGGGTGGTTAAATCGGTTGAACCGTTTCGGTCGAAAAATGGGTCAATTTAAACCAGATCAACCCGGCGGGTTGGGTCGAAAAAACGGGTCAAACCAAACCAGATCAACCCGCCGGATTTGAAGCATCCAAGGTTTACCCAGTTTTTTGTGTATTAATAGTTTCCTTTTGAAACATACGTGTGTTAATAGTTGAAATTGCTCATAAATAATTCTTTCAAATTTTTTCTTTTTTACTTTTTCAACATTTCACTTTCTTGACTTTTCACTTTTCACTTTTATCATTTTATTTTATAGATTGTATAGATAATATCATTTAGGTTTGTTTAAATACCAACTAATAATTAGCAAAATATATTTTTATAACTAAGGTGAAGGCTAAAAATACTTTATTTGCTCTCCAAAAATTCATCTGTGCTTTCTGTACTATTTTTATTCTTATTATACCTAACATTGTTTATGGAAAATTATCATTAGACATAATTTGGCGAATTGTTACCTTTTAAACCTGTCACTTAAAAAAAAAAAAAAAAAAAAAAAGGCATTAATATTTTAAGTGATGGTGGCGGTGACAGTCGTGGTAGTAGGTTGGTTCGGTGGTGTCAATGTGTGTTAAAGGAGTTGTTCTGGGGGTGCTTTGTAGTGATGCCTCAGTGTGTCAAAAGGGTCAATATAGTTTCATCATAATAAGACTCAAACGATAAAGGTCCTATAATTTACCTTGGCAAGACCTACATACATGTGGTCCTATTAGATCCCAACATAATAAAACTATAAAATATAAGTGTCCTGTAAAGCTTAACTTAACAAGACTCCTTTATTAAGTGTCCTATTAACTTATATTCTTATAAGACCTAACAATTTAAGGTCCTGTAAACTTAATATAATAGGACATACATGTCAAGTGTCTTATTAGATTAAAAAATAATAAAACCACAATGAATAAGGGTCTTATAAAGCATGGTTAACAAGACTTATGCAGTAAGTGTCCTATGTGTTGCCTCATGATAGGACTCACAACTTGAGTGGTAGTATTAGAAGTTTTTTTAGGACGCCTTATGAAAAGTGTCCCATGGAAGGGTCCTATAAACCATGTTTTTTTGTAGTGGAAATGCTTAACAATTCTTTTCCAAAAGCTATCTCTACTTTGTTCATTCCCAACGACTCTACATGTCGAGATATGAACCCAAGCTTTAGCCAAAGCCGCCTCCTCGACCAGCGTCCAAGATTTTTTTCCGCTTTATTCGGTTGTTTTTTTTCGCTTCTTGGACTTCTTGAATTTCTTCATCATTTTCTAACATACACAAAATTATAAAAATAAAAATTCCAAAAATAAAATTTTAACAAATAAAATATACCAAATAAAAGTGTAACAAATAAAAATTAAAACAAACAAAATCTTAACAAATAAATATTCTAACAAATAAAATTTTAACAAATAAAAATTAACAAAAAAAAAAAAAAAAAAAAAAAAAAAAAAAAACCATGGGAGTTGGTTGTTGCGTTTGAACCACGTCATCTTCATCATCATCCAAGTCATATAGCGGTAGATCTCGTTCAACACTTGGTTCACGCCGAAGGACCCGCTACGCAGACTCGAAGCGGGTCAAAGTCGACATAGAGGACATCGTGTATTGAGTTGGAGTCAATGGTGGTGGTTGGTGAAAATATTGGGGTTGAAATGCAGGGAAAAGTCATTTGAGGATAATATTGAGGAGGACTCATTTGAGGAATGTACTGAGGCGGGTTGTGATTGAATTTGTGGACGAATGGAGCGAGAACCTCGCCCACTACGCTGGATGATGAACCACCTTTTGATTTTCTTGGATCCATGAGAATGTTTTTAAAAGTGTAAAGAGATGTGATTTAATTTGTGTTAAAAAATAGGATTGAGTTTGTTAATTTATAGAGGGGGAGTGATTTTTTTTTTTTTTACCATGCAACGGCTAGTACATTAATGTCCAACGGGTATAATTTAATCCCCAACGTTCGAATTTGTTTCATGCCAACTCGGTATAACATACCGATTCTACAAACCCAAGCTCCATGCCTAATCATGCCGATTGGAGGCAATACCCACTTGATCGGTGATTGCCGTGCCGATGGTGATACCGAATGGGTTGCCAAGACTTTAGTATGTTACATTTTTTGAAGGTGAATTTTTATAAAGTCTTCGTGTCGCGGTTCTACAATGGAGGTCTAGACTACGTTGTCTAAACCGGGTCCTCATTATAGAGCTCCTCAAGCGAAAATCTATTTCAAATCACGATGGGGAAAACCCTACTAATCCGCTCAAGGCACGACAATTAATAGGGTAAACCATCGCTTTTCCAAGATTCGAACGCAGGAATATCGTTCAAACCCTTTCATTAAAGCGACTACGGCAAGAAAATCGCCATTCAAACCCCTCAAGATTTGAACTCAAGCCTCCTTCCTCCAAAGCGCTGGGACTGAGGCTGGCTAATAAGCCGGGTTGGTTACATATAGTTGTGTGTACGTGTGCATCTCAATTCTCAACAAACGGTATTCAGTTTTTTCACAACATCGAAGCAAAAATGTAATTTTCACTCATTGAAACTCAATAACATAGGTCACAACACACGTAATACACAAAAAGACAACCAATAAATTTACCTTTTCAAAATAGTTATTTCTAGTTTCCAGGAACCAGCTCAGCACCATACTCTGAAAATTTTCAGATACCATAGCACATAGCCATGTAAAAAAAAAAAAAGCAACAGTCTTCTCATTTGCCACGTGCCATGAAGCCTCCTACTACGTCACTCAGCACGTGCGACCACTGTTTCCCCTCACGTGTCACATTAATCTTCACACCCTTCCCCAATATATATACAACCCCAAATTATCTCACCCTCATTTCATATTTTCACCCTCACATATTTCCCCTCTACACGACGTCGTTCCATCCCAACAAACTTTCACACCATAAATCTCGCAAACTTGCAACAAACAAACAAACAAACACTAAATTTACAAAAATAAAAATGGTAGAATCAGAAAGCTCAAGCACAATGTCAAGCGACAGCTGCACATCCTTCAGCCGGTTGTCATTCGACGTACTGGACCTACTCCCGTCCACCACGGAAAACATGTACGTAAAACCCCACAGATCATCAGAGTCTTCATGGCAAGCGATCAAGTCAATGGCGATACGTCGCACCAGCAGCGAAGGATACGGAGTATACGGAGCAGGTGCCATTACATCTAGTTTAACTTTCCGTGACTTTAGCTTGGTGAGACAGATAGGGAGTGGTGATATAGGGAAAGTTTATTTATGTAAGCTGCGTAATGATGATGGGGAGGGTGTTTCTATGCTATGAAAGTAGTGGATAAGGAGGTTTTGGTGGTGAAGAAGAAAGTGATGAGGGCTGCTACTGAGAAGAAGATATTGAATATGTTGGATCATCCGTTTTTGCCGTCGCTTTATGCTCAGTTTGATGCTTCGCATTTTTCGTGTGTGGTGATGGAGTATTGTTCTGGGGGTGATTTGCATTCTCTCAGGCATAAGCAACCGCGTAAACGGTTTCTCTCTCTGCTGCTAGGTATTACGACTACTTTTTTTTTTTTTAATGTAAATTTTTATGCAGTGTTATCCTGTTTAATTTTGAAAACAGATTTTGGACCGTACTGATTATTTCTTACTTTTTTGACTTTTTCTCTGAAATTTTGCCGTTAATGGAAGTTACTTAATTAACTTTTTGTCATTAGTGACTATTTTTTCCTAATAATATATACCTATAAATTATTAGTTAAATGTTTTGCTAATTTCTGTTGCTATATTTTCAACATGTGTAATCAGAAGTTTACTAACATATATATGTTGTATTCATTTTGAATTTGACTTTGATAAATTAGATTTGAGTTACTTTATTAGTCGTCAATTATTAATGGGATGATAACACAAAAAATATTTTATAAGTTGTCTATTTTTGTTGCTTCCTTATTTTTTAATAAACACAAATTTTTTAAATTTTAACATTTGTGTATATTTTATTCATGTACAATGATCAATTTAACCTTCAATATTAACAATATGGTTAAACAATCTAAAGATAGAACGGTCATGAAATACATTAAAATCGATTTTTTTTTTTTTTTTTTTAATTTTATTTTAATAGGAAAATAAAGAACCCCCTGCATAACAAACAAAAATGGACAAGTAAGTTTGATAATTTTATCATGTATTTTTGCAACTTTAGCTACCTAATTATTAGGATTAATTTTAGTCGAATTTGTATGGATATATATTTTGATGATATTGACTTTTTTGAATATTTTATTGTGATAATGTTAGGTTTTATGCTGCTGAGGTGTTGGTAGCACTAGAGTACCTGCATATGCTAGGAATTATCTACAGAGACCTAAAGCCTGAAAATGTGTTAGTCAGATCCGACGGTCATATCATGCTCACTGATTTTGACTTATCACTATGCTCTGACGCAATCCCAGCCGTTCAATCTCACTCACTCTCATCCTCACCAGATCAACCATCATCTTATCAATCCTCACCCTCCATTCACCGTCCTCCATCTCATCCATTTTCTTGTCTACCTAGTCAACTTTTTAGGTCTAAAAAGGTTAATTCATTTTCCGCCACGAAAAAATTGTTCGTGGCGGAGCCTGTGTCCGCGCGGTCGTGCTCGTTTGTTGGTACGCACGAATACGTGTCGCCAGAAGTTGCTTCTGGCCGGTCGCATGGTAATGCTGTTGATTGGTGGGCGTTGGGGATATTTATTTATGAGATGGTTTACGGGTGTACTCCGTTTGCGGGTGTGTCGAATGAGGCTACATTGCGTAACATTGTGAAGAAGCCTTTAACGTTTCCAACGGTTTCGGTTTCTACTCGTGAGTCGCAGTTGCGTGACTTGATATCAAAATTACTTGATAAGGATCCGGAAACTAGGTTTGGGTCTAAGCGTGGGGCTGCGGATATTAAGACCCATTCGTTTTTTAACGGGTTGAACTTTGCATTGATCCGTTCAGTGACGCCGCCAGTGATCCCAAATAAAAAAGTGGGAACAACGGCGACGTCTAGACACTTTGGTGGGCCAACATCATCGTTTGATTTTTTCTGATTAGCGGGTTAATTAGTGATGACATGTAAATATAAATACGCTAGGCGTAGGTCTATTTTTGCTAATCATCTATGGATTATTACCTCCCTCTTAATTTTTAGTACAAAATTAGATGTTTATTGCTGGGATCCTTTCTATGATTAGCTAATTACGCTTTTATTATGTTCACAATTGGTTGAAAGCTATCATTTTTGTTCACAAGAGCAGTATATGGTCTTGGCAGGTTTAACTTATGCATGTGTAATGACATAGTTTTAGAATATTTCTATCGACTGGTATGTTTGATCTACGATCAAATGGTTACAGTTGTTATCGTGTCTACTGTGAAGGTCAAACCATCAAGTTATGACTTCCTGAACATTGGTTTGTCGATGAGTACAAATGTAATGTTACTTGATTTAGGTATGAATTACATGTTTTCTAGTCTCTATAAAGTTATGGTTTGCTAAAGTTTGTTAATACTCCTTAGGTAAATTTGTTATGTTACATCGTTACAGCTAAACAGGACCATTTAATTTGTCAAAGTGAACATCGTTACAGCTAAACAGGACCATTTAATTTGTCAAAGTGAACTAAAGTTTCTTTGTGTATCGTAAAGCAGGATGACAAGTCGCTATCACACTAAGCATGCATAAGTGATAGTGCAATGTAATGAATGTATCAAGGAAATGTAGTTAGTTATTTATATATAGAAAACACAAGTTAAAATGTATACCAAGAAGTAAACTTTCATTTTTGGCAAAATGGGTTGTTCACAGATAAAGCCTAGTATATATGTAAACGAAAATTTGAATGTCAAATTAATACGCATGACCACAAATGATCGCGATCACTACTGATATTATCAGCGTCAACTCAGCTTTTTTTTTTTTTAAACCTTTTACATGACCAAGTTAGTGTAATAAAACGACCACAATTACTACAAAAAACATATCTCATTAAAATACAAATATATCTCACGAAAATGATGTAATAGACAAACACTTACACACGACACTCACAAACAACTTGGCCGAGTAAATGACCAAGCTTTCAATTTATTCATGAGGGGCTCATATGGTGTACATTGCACAAGGTGTAAGGGAGACACGTTATGAGGCTCGACCAACCACAAACACGACCATCCATGACAGATGTTCTAAAATTTTGTTATTAAATTGCTAACTAACAAATTATTTCGCCTACGTAAAGAAAATGTATCTCAATTGTCGTAAATTGGTGTTCACGTGATGCAAAAATTTAAAAATGTCAGCGTCGATAATAATGGAAGAATACAAAGTAGATTTAAATTTTGGAGTTTATACATCATATATTCATATCTGATATAAGACCTGGTTATCTTGATGTCTAAAGTATGAAGTGTTACATCATCTTCTTTCGTCTTATTAAAAAGTGATACATTTTTTTCATGAAACATCTATTTTTTAATATTTAAAGTTGTATTATAGAACTACTTTTTAGACGCCACAGTTTTTAAGGAAGTGTACTTTTTACTATTAACAATTACTCGGTCTTCTTTTATGATGTCATTTATCTTCTAATATCATTTTTTTTGTTACTAACGGGTAATACATACAATGTGCGAGTCACATAAAATGTACAACAAATTAATAGTACTCAATCTCGACGGATCAGGGTATGAGTTGGATCATGAAATATGATTTATGTAAATTTGACTTCGGGTGGTATGAATTTACAGCGCGTGGAGCTAATCTTTCGTGAAACTACACATGTTTATTGTTACAAACTTGGGTTTTTAACTACGCGTAAAGGCACCAATTGAAATAGAATATGTGCGCGTAAGTGTGCCGTAAGTAATTTTATATCTAAGTGTATATGTGATTCGACAAATAATGGTTGGTAAAGATGGCATAGTATGGTAGAGTATAATGTGTCACTGACGTGAAAGTGGTGAGGAGCTGAACCACTACCGAAATTAATGAGGTCGACATAATATAATAGCAACATGCATGATTATACTGGTTTCAGATGTATGCATGTATAGCAGTGCAAATGCAGTGTTTGTACATGTTTGTTGTTATTGGTTTATTTTCCTTCAATTCTAGTTCTTGTTTGTGACATAAGGTGATGTACTAGCTTGTGTCATCGAAACATCGTGTCTTTATGTTTCACCCGATGCATGTCAAACCATATGTACGTTGTTTTGTATTTTAGACGTTGTATGTTTTTTGCTTTTCAGATTCCCTCAATTTGAAGTCGTCCTACACAATGATGCTAGTTGATGACTAGAAGCTAGCTATTACAAACGTATCAAACACAATTTCCACGAAAGGTGGGAACTGGCTTAAACATTCTCACTTTAGGTATTTTTTTGGCACCACCAATTGTGTATCTCATAAGTAATAGCTATAACAATTCTCCTAGTCAAGTGAGACACCAATTGAAATGAGCACGAACTGAGATTCAAAACCTTAACATTTTATCCACAAAATCTCTTTAGTGATCACATGAGAAGTGGGTATTACATGAGCCTAAGCCATATTGCTTGAAACAAAAACAAGTACAGTAATGTTCTAGAGCAATTATAACAAGTTAACAACCATGAGAATATGCATTAATAAAGATTTTGGATTATTGAAAGAAAGGGACCCGCAAAAGAGGTTAAGCGGAGACAAAGGATGCAAAGATCATGTGGAGGGAACAAAGCCATAACCTAAACCACATCAAATGTCTCAAACTCAACTAATCCACATCATATCTTACTTACATCCTTTTCATATATTTAACTTGTGAATCTAGTTTTTATACCTTAAAATCTTATTAATTGATTGTATGTATAACAACGTTAAACCAATGTCATTAATTATCATTAGGGTTCGTTTGGTAGGACATAATAAAATGTCAATTGAATGGAATAAACGATGTAATGGAATGAAGAGTGTAATGTAATGATTCATCAGTAGTTATTAATATGTTTGGTTTGTATAATAAGGCGTAATGAAATCGATAATAAAAGACTAAAATATCCATTAATAATAGAAAGTTTATTTAATGTGGTTAATTAATGAAGGAGTTTTATGTAATTTTGATTCCATTACTGAGATGTAATGAAAAAAGTAGGGGGCCCCAGGAATGGTTTTGGT
Source organism: Chrysanthemum lavandulifolium (assembly GCA_022545495.1). Taxonomy (NCBI): domain Eukaryota; kingdom Viridiplantae; phylum Streptophyta; class Magnoliopsida; order Asterales; family Asteraceae; genus Chrysanthemum; species Chrysanthemum lavandulifolium. Next base: position 31,161,094 of record CM040243.1, on the reverse strand, counting down.
GTAATGAGTCATTATCAGAATGAATGATTACGTTCTATAAATGTAAAAAACAACATTTATTCATTACATCGTAATAATCATTTCCATTCTGACTTTGATTCTGACATACCAAACGCTACGTAAGATCGTTAGCTTGGAATAGTTGTTCGGTATTGAAGGATACCTATTCAAAAACAAATATAAATAAGATTTTCTAAGACTAAAATATAGAAATATTTTTGGTAATGTAGCTTAAAATCCTAAAAGTTGATTGTATAACGATAATGTCATTATGATTAAGATCTTTAGCTTGGAATAGGTGTTCAGTATTTAATTTGGTTAAGAAACGTGTTATCATGGATCATCACTCATTGATAATACGTAGACATGTGCTTACATTTAAAACTTGGTCTCATGATATCTACATTATGCAAAGAGAAATTTACTTTTTATCTTTAGATCGACCAAATTAAATTCCAAAGTTCTTCGGGTTTAGAAAAAGTGCCACACTTTTTATTTTATATATTTAGTTTTACTTATTTTTAGTTGGGTAAAGAGGTTATTTCGGGTTAAAGATTGTTAGAAACATTCATTAGTTAATACTTAATAGGTTTGACTCCTCGGTTATACAATGTGTGGTTAACAAATTTAGCATACAAGTGATGTTGTTGTAGCATCTCTAATAAGGAAACTAGTACAATAAGGATTACTATATAGTTATTTAACAAATTGCAGACCTATCGATAGTTATTCCTGGAACGCCTTTGGAAAACTTTAGAGTGTGTTTGGTTGTCAGTTTATTACTTTACTTTGATTTAACATACCAACCAAAGAGCGTAAATCATTTACGATCTTAATGGTTATTTTGGAAGTTGTGATAAGGAGCGTAAATCATTTACGATCTTAATGGTTATTTTGGAAGTTGTGATTGTGTAATTTTTTATATATATTTTGGAAGTTGTATATATTAGTGCATATGACATCTTAAGTACTTAAGAGCATGCAATTCCAATGGTCCGTGGTGGTTAAAATTTGAGGTTTTGTTCTAAAGGCACAAAGAAAAGTAAATCATGAGCTATAACTCACGTTACTTAAGTTAATTGGTTTTGGGATACAACTTGTTGCATAAGCTGCAACCAAACTGAGACGCTAATGGACCATATCCCTTAACAAATTTGCGATAATAGTCGGTTAATAAAAAGAGCTCCCGCAACTCCTTGATAGACTTTGGTTATGGCCAATCTATCATAGCCACCACATGTCCCAAATATTCAGTTAGTTGTTGAGCGGAAGAACATTCTTTTCCTTTAGCCTACAACTGATTTTGTTCTAGCATCTCTAATAAGGAAACTAGTATAGTATACAACTTGTTGCATACACCAAACTTAGGCTCCAAACTTGGGCTTTACATTTGTTTTTGGCAGATTCAACCTTATCTCGCAATTTGGTGGGATTGGGAAAACAACAGGGTTCAAAATGTCGATACTACATCTGGGAACATCAAAACTTTCATGAGTAACTTCTTACCAGGCTTGCGTATAAGCAGCTTCAAATGTTTTGGAAATTCCCACAAATTAACCAACGAACAGAGACTAGGTTTCCAGAATAACGCAATATCATTACATAATCATGACTGATATGTTGTCGTTCGCAAAGAATTCCCCAAAAACTCGCTATTTTATGTTAATAGCAGGTGATTTGGACTTTTACAAAGTTGTTGGTGCTTTACAAAAACTATGTTGGACAGTCTTACTAGTTGGTCCAAAGAAACACGCCTCCAGCGACTTGTTAACAATTGTTGGTGAAAATTATGCCATTCCATGGGAAAAACTGTCCGATGGTAAATTGAATCAGAACCCTTTCGTGGGAAAAATGCTAACTTGGGCAAAAGAACGTGTACCTGAGATGACATCGGTCTTTTGGAATGCCGCTTCGTGTCCTCCCCCGTCTTATACTTTACCTGAGAAGGCTTGTAAGGAAGAAAAAGATCGCATTATAAAAGGACAGTACATTACAGCAATAGCTTGCATTGAAGAAATACTAGAATTTTATGGGCTAGCACCTTCAGCACCAACAATAAGATATTACGCATATTCGAAACACCCTATAGCTAGGCATCTCCCCAATCAAGTGCAACACATCTACACTACACTATCTAAGCGTAACAAGGTAGAAAACAATATGTTGGTTGATGTCTTACAGTTCACTATTGAATACGATGCTCGAGCTAATGTTGTCATATTTACTGACGATGATAACATTGCTAGAGCAGTCGAAATTCTTAAAATGGGAGGATACACGATGTATGTCGTCGTACCTAAGGAAGGCAGAACTAACTAGGAGCGTTTGTCATCAGCAGGCCCAAATTTAATTGTGTGGGATAAATGGCTAGAAAAAGTTGAAGATTCTAACCAAGGTTCGTTCTAAACCTGTTTGAGCATGTTCAGTTCCTAAATTTTGTAACCTTTGAGGTATTTATTAATAGATGCCTTTAATTCTTGTTGGTTGATAAAACATATCTTTACTCATGTTCAATTTATACTATGTTGAAACCTGTTTGCCCAATTTGTGATTGTGGTTCAGTTCTTAACTTCTGCAATCTTTTTGAGCTATTTTCTTAATGGATACCTTTTTGATTGTGGTTTGTTTGAGCAATTTGTGATTGTGGTCTAGTTCCTAAATTCTGAAACCTTTTTGAGCTATTTCTTAACGGATACATTTGCCTTTCGACTTTAAGTCTTGTTGGTTGATAAAACTTTACTGAAATATAACTTATGTAAAGTACGTGATACTTGATGAAAAGTGTTACAGGTACCCGACCATTTTCACCCATTTCAAAAATTCCATTTTTTACCCGAAGCCACCCATTTTGATTTAGTTTTGCCTTCGGACTATGAACAACAATACCTGATAGAACATAAAATAAATGCAAACCTAAATTTCATTTTATTGATGTATATATCCCCACTCGAATATTTGTTTTATTAAAACAGTTGTAAACATTAAATAAGTACACATACAAAACCTGCACATGGTTGGTTTCTGCATTCATGAGTTGCACTTCACGATTTATTATACGCACTTTATTTTCTTTTTTCTTCTAGGTAAATATAAGTAAAACCCTTTTTCGTCAGGGCGTGACATTTATCTCACATATCACTTTTATTCATTTTCACCTCTGTAAAGATATAAATGTTAAGATATTATAAATTAGAGTATGTCAATCAATTTAGGTGTGTGCAAATCACCTCCTTTTCGCCATGTCGCCATAGCTAAAATTGCAAAGACTATATTTTGGGTTTTGATTAAACTATAAGAAATTGAGAATATAGACAAAAAATTTAAGGAAAATTTATAAAAAGTAGCTAATTATTTTTCTAAGACATTGTTAACCATGAACTAATGCCGGTGAATAGCACATGAGAATTATGGTCGTTTGTTTGGCATGTGAGCAAGTAGGGCTCATTAAAGCCATGTGGGTTAAGCCCAAAAATAAAAACAGCCAGGCCATTAGACAACCTTAACAATTACCCAATTAGACCTAATCATAGTAATTTGTTACTTTAATATCACGTAGCCTAATTTTTCTTCTGTTTTGAAATGAATAAAACACGTTTAATACAACTAGAAGACCATATTTGTTGGAAGTTTACGTTCTTGTCTAGTATATACCGGAGATATTTCAAGTTTGTACAAGTAGGAGATGATATCACTCGTCACTGCAAATGTTTGGCCGATAAAAGTTTTTGAGAAAATAGTTCATGGATTCAAATCTCCACTTTTGACTAAAGTTGACTAAACATGTACTCACCGGCTAAAACTAGATCCTTTTCTAAACAAGATCGTTGAGAAAAGGTATGTCGGCACTTGAAAGGGGTGCACAAGATCATACCACCTATTTAAACTTCAAATTGTCCCGATAACTTCATCTAGAAAATGCATGTATAGGTCTTATATTTATGGAAAATGCTATTTTCTTACAAATTGTTTCTACTTATCCTCCTACTCACGGGATCTTGATGAGTCGTAATCGAACTTGATCGACGAGAGAGAATAAATCGAAAAAATATATATAATATTGTCGAATATTGTAGAAGACTTTAATAATCTTTCTTTATTTATTCATATTTCTTTTGAGTTATACTCTAGATTATGTGCCGAATAGGTGAAAGCACTAACATTTAAATAAATTGTATTATCATTCTTATAAGATACATAACTTGTATTATCATGTTAAACATGTGACAGGTTATAAGGAAAACAAAGGGAACAAGCATAGGGTCCATAATGTTGCTAATCAAATTCGAAAATTATTTTGTCAAATCATATATTAAGGGGCATGATTATTTATCGACATATGCATATCGTGTGTCGTATTTTGTTCCTGCACCAATAACGGTCTAATCGTAACAATACGATTAGATGCTAGTCGGATAAAATAGCATTGATACCAAATACTGTACTATTCTAATTTCATGTTCTTATGTCTCACTTTAGTGTTTTAGGGTGGGACATATTATAATATCTAGATTAGATGTATGATAAATTTGTAGCATTTAAGATACAAAATCTAATTTCACAGAACTAGAGTACGTTAAGGTGTCCAAAATCGAAAGTTAGCCTTTAGAATCTGTTATGTTCTTCTTTGTGCAGATAAATTGAAGGTAGGAAAGGCGACATTACTGTAACTACTCAGTGACAATCATCAACTACAAGATGCTAAAAATTAAAATGATGTTCATTTGACCTATGTTCAAACAGAGTGACTCAAAGTAAAAACTAAAAGAATCCTTTTGGCCTCCGATTTTTCAAGACCCCAGCTTTACAAAAATCTTGTATATATATATATAGAGTTAATCACATCAGTTTTTCAGCCATCATATCTAGTGTCACGATTTTGAAAGGCCCTAATTTGCTAAAACGGGTAAACAATTGAGAATATGAGTCTTTTCTGTTTGAGTCTTAAAATTTCTAAAATCCAAGACCAACATCTAATGAATGATAAGACTTTTAAATATAAGGCCTAAAGTGGAATTTCGCTCTCCTGCGGTCGAAACAGCTATAATAAGTTTGAAGTTAGACAACACTTGGTAGAATACTTTGCTTCTATGTTACGGAGTATCTAATAGTCATTTTCTAAAAAATTAAGCAGATGTAATCGTTAAGTATTACAATATTCACTTTGAAATAACTTAATTTTCCCAACTTCACCAAAAAAGCATGTACTGGAAAAATCTTAAAAGGTACCTATTACTTTAAACTCAACGTGTGATAGTGACTCAAGTATATAGGTTCGTGACAATGTGCTTGAATTGTTGTTCATTTCAAGTTGTAGTTACATTAGTTGGTGTTGTAGCAACACCATTTTAGTTTTTTTCTTTTTTTTGGGTAAACTTTTTCACACGTATACCATTTATCTCACAATATATATTACAAATGACTCCAGCGAGGTTTGAACCCACAACCTCTAGATTGGTGAACAACTCACATACATCTTAAATAAATATATGCTCTTATTCAGCAATGATATCCATTTCTTAAAACTTAAAATAATCATCTAGAGGGTTCGTTTAACTATGTTGTTATCGCGTACACTTAACCTTAAAAGAATAAAGTAGTACTCTTTATTTCGCTATTACATACATTTGCTCGGACGTTTCCATATAAACAGTCTTCCTACCTTGAGGTAATATAAATCGTCGAGTAAGGGTATGATTGCTACATATTACATTCGCTCCGGTAGTGTTGTGTGTTGTACTTGTATGCTTAGTTACTAATCCTAGGAAAATAATATATAAAATAAAAAGCAAAACAGGAAAAAGAAAAAGAGGAAAATTTTTGTTGAAGAAAACTCTTGATTCTTGATGTGCATTTAACTCTCATTATGCTCTTCACCAAACTCACAAAATTCAAAGACCAAGCTGTCTTGACTCTTGAAGCATGTCTTTCACATTTCAAACACTCCTTGCACTATGTTACCTATGTATGTATCTCTCTCATCCCCTTTCTTTGTTATCTCATACATATCAACTTAAATTTACTTGTTTTCCTTAGAGACTCGCTGTTTCCGTTTCTTAGCTTGTTGTCGCGTTCAGTGAGTTTTGTAGCTACTAGTAGAGTTATAAGTCCAAATCATGAAAAACGGATTTTAATTTGCTTTTGTAGCTTTCTGTTTGTTAGAGAACTTAGTAGCACATGCAACATTAATCGTTTGCTATAGTTTTGGTTCGAGCCCATTTTGCTATAGTTTTTGTGGTTTAGAAATCACGTTCAATGAATGAGTAACTTCTTGTATGCATCTACAGTAATTTGTAGATGTCGAATAGCTTTCTAAATTGTCACTCATATATCATTTGAGATATGGTAAATGTGTTACTTTTAACGTCGAGATAAGGACCATCCCACCATGTACGCATAGCTTGTGACATCGTGTATAACAAGTGTGAATAGGTGTTTTGTTTTGCACCTTCGACATGGTTCTATCTTTTAGTTAGATCTATCGTTTTGTTTTAGTACATGTTTCGTTCAAATCTTGTCTTTGTAATTGACTATCCCCCGACACGTCGAGTATGTTGGACAAGTATGGTCTATTCCTTATGTACTACTAGCATTAAAACGGGACTTGACATATCGTAGTTAATTTACACAGTGTCGTGTTGTACAGCATAGACAAACCCCTTCAAGGCCAAGGCTTTCAGGGGAAAAAAATTACTCTTCGTGTAATCCATTTTTTGCCGTTCTTGACCCGACAATTTAACCTAGCACATTACTATAGTTTATTTCACCATTGTGTTGGTGATTTTTTGTTATCTCTGAAGTACTAAAAGTATTGTGTTACTCTTTGATCAACATAACTCATCAGTTACAGTAAGAACACATTTCAGTAGAAACAGTGTCCATCTTACTCATTTACTTTCGTGTCATAACAAGGTACTAAAATGATCTCGCACATTAAATTGTAAGATATCAACACAGTCTGATACAACAACCCACAAGTAAATATGAAGTAACTTTGGTGGTTTAAAAATCCTCTACCATGTTTAATGATATCCAACAAAATCAAATCTTCTAGCTGTAAACGAATACACGTGATTAAATGAACCATAAGTGTTATTTTTTATTAGATTGAAATCTTCTCAAGTTGATATGAACATGACATATAATGTTCTCTCACAGACACACAATGAGGCCTACTGACGGACCCAGTTTTTTTTTTTATTGTGAAGTACTAGTAACATTACCGGTCATGTTCAAATCAACTTGAGAGAATCTAAATTTCGTTATTAATTTTTGTTTTCTTGAGAGGTCAATTTAGTCGGACACCTTGAAGAAGCCATTAAAAAGTTACTAATATTCAAAAATGTATTCTCTTTATGCTGCTTATTGTAATTGCTCACAAGCTACTTTATCCATAGCTCCAACACATGCATACACATGAACACACACTTTTGATATACTTATCTTGTAGTGTAACCATCTGTATAACTGTTACAATTGCACGCTTTGACTTGTTCTAATAATATGTTACAGTAGAAATAGATAAGGGCGGAGCCAGAACGTTATGGCCGATAGGGCAAACTTTAATAATTTTTAGAAACTAAACTACAAATCGGTTCGTTTAGGGTTAAATTATAAAAATAGCCAAATATTTTAAAAAATTTACTTTCTGATTTTTTTCTTCAGAGACGTGCCCACCGCCTCTCTCTTGTTTCCGTCTGAATATGTACGATAGTTTTGTAATCAATATACAAAGTACATAAAAACTTAACTTACTTTGAATAGCTTATATAGGGTTAAACGAAAACTTAACTTACTTTGAATAGCTTATATAGGGTTAAACGCATCGATTATTAAACAATTATGATTGAAAAGCCTAGGAAAGACTAGAGATTACCGTGACTAATAGCTCATTTCGCTCCATCAAGATAAAACTGATAATCGACATTAGCTATTTACATATCTTTGAGTCTTATAATCGACATTAGCTATCACAAATGTATTGTAATCCAAGTTAAATTCTAACAAGGTTTTTATGTTATGTAAATTTTGTAGATGTGGTCATGGTAGGGGCAACACGGGTAGAAGAAAAGGCAGAAGACCCGCTATTGGGACCGCCAGAAGGAAACATGACATTTTGGATGGTAAAAATTGGTGTGTGGCCTCTCCTTCTGCATCACAAGCCGATTTACAAAATGCGCTAGATTGGGCTTGCGGGTTGGGTATGACTGATTGCAGTCAGATTCGACCTGGAGGCCCGTGTTATTTACCTGACTCGTTGTATGCACATGCGTCTTATGCTTTCAATAGCTACTACCAACAAAATGGAAATTCCGACGTTGCTTGTAATTTTGGTGGCACTGCTACTTTGACAAAGAACAATCCAAGTAAGTTTATTTCATGTGTCTAGCCGTTAAATCATAAACTCATATTGAACTAAACTTGAAGAAATGAACTAATGCTCTATAATCGTTGTAATTTGCTGTGAATGACAGGCTACGATAAATGCGTATACGCTTCTTCTGAGTAAGCTCTTTGTCTTTAGTACTCATTTTATTTGAATTTTTATGTAATGTTTCGAATTTTAAAAGATTTGAATGACTATTGTTACTCATTGTAGGCCAACAAAATCAGGAGCTGAATCAATAAGGAAGTTAAATTGGTTGAAGGCTGGTGGGATTCTATTACTTTTGTACATGAGAAGCTAACAATTAACAATGCATTAAAAAGTAGGATTATGCTATTGTTTCTTTGTTGTTGGTTTAGGAATCTTGTTGCATGTCATTTTTGTAAGATACTTTGCTCATCTTTAGACATATTAAATGATAAACAAGAAAATTGGACTTTGATATTTGGGTTTTGAGTATCACTTAAGTTTTCTTTTGATGATTTGTTCAATGCATTAAAATTTTGAAATGCAGCAAGAGTCTTTAGCACAAAATTTGTGGTCTTGTGGGTGTGAACTTATTTTAAGCTTCTATGGGCTAATGGGTAAGTATTTGAGGCTTTAGGCCTCGGGTCTTTGGCCCATGCTAAGAGGCTAAGACAATGTTATAACTGATTTATTTATTTCGAAATATTGGAATACCTATTTGTCAAAGACTTAAGATCAAAATGAAAAAAATGAAAAATAACTATAATAACACAATTAGCTTGCTTTTTTGCTGCAAACAAAGGTTGGTATAACTCGATAACTGAATCTGATTCACAATTTGTGATCACACTTGCTATAACAGAAAACATTCCGCCTTGGGCACTATCGGCTCTTATTATGGATATTCATCATTAGACATTACATATGAAATCACAACTTTTGTAAGCACCTAGCGAGTGCAACCATGCGTCGCACTATGTAGGGAAGGTTTCATTTGACTTGTCTATTAGTTTCACTTGAAATACAAATTATTCTGTTGAAATTACCTTTATTCTGAGGAGTAATGTTATTTGATAAGCTTTAGCTTTGGCTTTTATTCAAATGAATAAATCTCAATACGGGCAAGCCAACCTAAATTATTATTATTAGAATTTGTATTAAGTGATTTTTTTCGTTTCATATTATTTCGCAAATAACTGAAGAAAGTATGACAATATACTTTGTGGATATAATGTCAAATGAAAATAATAATAAAATCTAGTAGATATAGACCTGGCCAATAATAGAATGCCATGTAAGCAACAAGGATCAAAGTTATCCTACAACTAGCTTTCCATGGCCATGAACTACACTCTTTTATGTGGCTTCTGCTTTTATAACATTTCACAATTTCATTTGTATTCAAACTCAGGAATCAAAGTTTTTACAAGCACAAAAAAATGGCAACTGCTGTCATGACTTCCTTCCTCAGTTCACTGGTTTGAAGGCTACTTCACCATCTGTTTCCACAGTTCAAAACATGGTCAGTTGATTTTTTTATTTTTTATTTTGTACTTATATTTTTTAATCATTTTGTATATTTCAATAGTTGTATTACAAAAGTAGGGTTGACACGATTAGTTAAACACTTCCCTTACCCGAACCTGACCAGAATTGCTACCCCTAGTTATTTTATGTTATGAAACAAATCTTAAGAGGTATAATATGATCGAAACATAAAACACACTGATCAAATACTGAAAGGTTGTGGCCTTGTGGGCTCAAGTCTCAGTATAGACATTTGTGAGATATATTGTGAAACACGTGGTATAGGCGTGAAATATTTGCGGTTAAAAAATCAAAAGACAATTTTTTTGGTGCCACTATCTTAAAGGGTGATTGACCATTTTCAGGTAGCATTACCAATGAAGCCCAAGGGAAAGGGAGCTCTAGGTGTTCGTTGTGATTTCATTGGTTCGCCAACAAATTTGGTAAATTTACTTTTTCCTGTGCTATTACAAGCGTAAATTTTATATATTAGGAGTCTGAAAAACATTACATGTGACCTAAAAATATTGTTTTTGCTGGATAGATAATGGTGACATCAACAACCTTGATGTTGTTTGCTGGTCGATTTGGATTGGCACCATCGTCAAACAGGACAGCGACCGCTGGGCTAAAGCTTGTGGCTTTGGATTCAGGACTCCAAACCGGCGACCCTGCTGGTTTCACACTTGCTGATACCTTGGCTTGCGGGACTGTTGGTCACATTATTGGTGTTGGGGTTGTTTTGGGCCTCAAGAACATTGGTGCCATCTAGACTTGTTATTTGTAAACAAATTATCATGTTAATAACATTTCCGTGGTTGTTTTCTTTTTGAATGGATGCCTATTATTGAGTTCAAATTATTTATGTAAAGGTATCAAACTACTAATACTGATATGCATACTAGAAATTTCAATATAAACAAGTAATATGTATATGAAGTTGTCTAACTACACAACTTTTTATGAGTAATATTTGCCCGTGTGTACCAAATAGGCAAATACACTCATCATGGGCGCGTATGAGTTCTCTGTATAAATTGAAAATTGTGTCACGGCTAGCGAGCATAAAGAACATAAGCATGATGAGCGGGAAAGTCAATTTTATGCACCATCCTAGTAGTTCACCATCAGCCACCTTCACCTATCCGACGTGAGCTACCTCCAACTCCATTTGGACGTGTCTTCGTTTCATCATTTGTGGCAACTAAATTTATAGCTAGCCATTTGGTTTTGGATTGGATAGCTTCTTTCACAACATCAAGTTTGTTTTCTTTGCTGTTTAGAGCAAAAGACATGTTTTATGCATGTGAAGTAAGAGTGATACGGCACCATTAATTAACGAGCAGTCTCGTTTAACAGGATATCGTTGTGCCTTGTGCAACTTTCGTAAAAGCCAACTCGTGATCTTAATCTTAACCGGGTTGCTTTGAGAAAAAAATATATAAGTAATTGGACACATAGTTACTTACATGTTGGGGTGCAGTTACGCACGACCCACGCCAATCTCACGTGACACCATTTTGGCTTAAGTCAAAGCAAATCCATCATACCTCCACCCTCAGCTCCCTTGTGCCAAAACGCGAGTGATGTCAGTTGCTTGCACCACTTTGTGTTTGAAATGAGTTGACTTTTGGTTAGTCAATGTCTGTTTTGGAAAATTATATAAAAGCTGTTTTGGTCCTTTAAGTTTTTGTGTTTTGGTCCTTTAAGTGTGACCCTCCCTATATTTTTTAAACATTCTTCTAAGCTATGTATGAGAAGTTAAAACTTACTAACAATATTTAACTACTAGTTGTAATTCATGATACCACGTCAACCATATCACAACTTTTCGGTGAAGATATTATTTGTAAGTGTGAGAAGAAATTTTTTATGCATCGGTTAAGAAAAGTTATTTGATAGTAATTGAATTTAAGGATAATTTTTTAGCTTACCACCCAATCAAATCTCACTTCTTAACTTCTAGAGACAACTTTTAACTGAGACAAACAAATGGGTAAAATTACAAAATTACACATTTACCTTACCAAAATAGGCAACATGAGAATTAAATGAGAGGGTAATACAGATATTAAAAGCTTTTATTTTGTAGGGTATCATTTTTTGCGTTTTACAAAAGCACCTCATTCCCAGATTATTCAAAACGTCTCCATCAAAGCGCAAATAATCAATTATTTGAACAAATTTCCCAAACACTAATAACTGATTATTCACATTTTGTAAACACGTGATAAGTAGGTAATCTACATCATAACGCAAATCCAAACACCCCCTAAATCAAACTGGACCGCCGTCTGATCCACTCCCATTGTTTCATTCGGTTAATTGTACTACTACCACATGAACAAGTTGGGTAGCCAAAAGTTTCAAAAACAGCAGAATGGACCATTTGTCGTAATATTACTCTATAATAAAGTTCCTACCAGAGTTGCAATTGAGTTTGTCCGACACCCCAACCATCGTATTGTTGTCAATGAATTTTGGGGACAACGTTTATTTACCGTAGTATTTTGAGAGCTTAACATCCACAATTTATCAATGATGCATTTCCAATGTACAAAGTATACGATCAAACACAAATATATCCATCTATATCACTTGCATTTGCTCCATGTTTTCAATCTTGCTATGGGTCGCTCATTTCCCCCTCAATCATAAGATCAATAGGAGCATAGAGCCAAAAATTCAGGATCCACAGATTAGAATATGCATTTTCATCTATTTGTAGATTATATTTCTTTTAAGAATTACCAATCAATTTCTACGATTCTAGCTGTTCAAACTGCTGATCTAACAACACACATTCTACAGAGCTAAGAAATGATTCAACTTATGTTCATCTTAAAGCATGTCAAACGAAAGTTGGCTAAAAGGGAAACGGGTTGGACAGGTGAAAGTCCATCAGAATCTGTTTTCATTGCATACCTCATATATCATTTTATTGAGGGTTTATATCATCTTTCTAGTATGCTTTTTGTAAAAGTAAAAATGGCCAAAAATTGGCACGGCCCCAACTAACCCATACTAAAAATAGAATGTTAACCCACCCATCTTGCAACCTCCAGAGAAACTTTAAGATGAAACCAGTAACCGAACAAACGTAAATATAGAGGTCGCTTGTACAGATTACTAGGAATAGATGCTAACATCAAAACTAGATAAAAAGTACAGATTAAGAGTTAAGACTGATGATCACGTGCAAAATGCTAACATACTTCCATTAAGCCAGCATCACAGCTTCAACGAGACTCCCAGTCCTTGATCTTTTTTCCTTTAGGTTTTGCTATAGGCTTCATACCCGCCATTTGTGAGTTGTATTTTGCCCGAAGGGTATCATTGTATGTCCAGCTGCAAAACATTAAAAGCATATTTTAGGGATTTGACAAAATAAGTATCAAAGGTTCACTTGGCATTTCACATATGAGCTTATTTTCTAAACTTAATCCAATACATAAGCTAGAATCACTAACAAGCTTGCTTCATGGATCAATATGCATAAACGTGTTTCTAAATTGTTATACTTACAACTTTTTCTGCTAATAATTGCGGATTAAGATGGTTTATTAATATACCACACAAGCCAAGGGTTAACGTGTAGTAGACAAACAGGACCATTCTCAGAGCTTAAAAGGTGGCCAACAGTGCTTTAATTAATACATTATGTTTGACATCTCATCAATATGCTTCAAGCAAAACTTCATAGTTTTATGAGGAATATATAAATACATGCATTGACCAGTAAAAAGAGATTCACCCTTAAACTTTTCAGACACACCACGGTTACGTTCGGTTATCGAGATGGCTTTTTTTTTTATCAACTTAGCATATGAATAACCTAACCTAAGGATGTATCATACAATTTATGTTTTCTTCTAGTTATCTCTCAAATCCCTGAAGAAATGTAGGGGGAATTATATACAAAGTACAGTTTTCTACTTTCAAATATGACACTAGACAAAATGTTTTCATATCATCCGAAAACGTAAACCATGAAGCTCTTAAACATGTCTGTAGATAGCACAAAGACACACAATCGCAGAAACCATTGTGCTCAAAAAAAGTGAACAGTAGTCACGGAAAACACAGCATGATACCCATATATGGTTTAGTAGAGTTAAATGAGCAGGAAAAAAACTAAAATATCCTTGAAAATCAGGCAATTTGGTTTTGTACTGCCCAACAATCTACTAGCCTATTCCAAACATTAACAAGAAAACCAAAAAAAGTTGTTTATCAGGGCCTAGAGTGGGCTCCACTGCGAGAGCAATATTCAAGCTCTTTGACATCATCGCATTAACTTATGTAAATTATATCACTAGTGCAGCATCTTTCAACTTATGGCATGCTAATTTGATACAATTAGCTTGCAGAAGTTTTACTTCTAACTTGGATATTTAAAAAAAAAAAAATTGCAAAACGTATGTGCATAGAAATGGCCAATCAATGTGATTACATTAACATTTATCGATCTACTTTATGTAAAAGCCGAAGTTTTTATTCCTAACTTGGATATCTGAAACTTAATCAGGGGTCATCTTCTATCATGTCTTATCCTAATAGTATAGCTCAGTGTTCACATGTCACCAAGTGATTTTAAGGAGAAACTGAGAAAAACATTTTCAATAAACAAAAAATGCATATCATTCTAGCAAACATAAAACTGTTATTAAAGAACAACTAAAGCCATACTGAACTAACTGTATCTGCAAGCAGCTATGCCTGCTATTAGCAGTACACAAGCATCTATAAACAAGGCTACATCTTAAATCGCTAAAAGGGTAGACGGAGAGACTTTGGTCAACATTTAAAATGCAACAACTTAGCTTAATTGGCATGTTTTACTGGGAATATTAGAAACTTTCTGTCTACTTTACAAACAGCGACATATAACTTCATGAACCCAACATTAAAAGTTTAAGCATCAACCAAATAAGCATATAATCTTACACAGATGTCAGGATGTAGTGATGTACAGATGTCAGGCAGTTTGGTTTTGTACAGGTCTGCCAACAATCTACAAGCCTATTTCCAAACAGTAAAAAGAAAATCAAAAGGAGCTGTTTATCAGGACCTAGAGTGGGCTTCAATGTGAGAGCAACATTCAAGCTCTTTGACATACGTAAACTAACTTATGATTCATTATATCACTAGTCCAGCATCTTTGCTTAAGTATCTACTACCACAGCATTGCTAGTTTGATATGTTTAACTTGCAGCATTCAAATGAAATAAAGATAACAAAAATAACCAAAACGTATGGGCTTAGAAACGGCCAACCAATGTGATTACATTAAAAATTATCAGCCTACTTTATGTTAAAGCAGAAGTTTTATGCCTAACTTGGATATCTGAAACTTAATCAGGAGTCATCTCCTATCCTCTCTTTTTCTAAACATATTGCTTACATGTCACCAAGAAATTTCAAGGAGAAAACATTTGCAATAAACAAGAAATGCGCATCATCCTATTAAACATAAAACTGTTATCAAAGAGCAATTAAAGCCGGACTTAACTAACCGTAGCTGCAAGCATTAGACTTGGCATCTGCAGCTATGCCTGCTCTTAATAGTACGCAAGCATCAACGAACAGGGCTGAATCTTAAATCACTAAAAAGGGTAGCAGTAACTAAGCTCAATTGGCATCTTTCGGTCTAGTTTACAAACCGTGAAATATAACTTCAAGAACCTAACGTTAAAATTTTAAGCATCCACTAAACAAGTATATACTCATACGCAGCAAAATGCAGAAACCAACATCACAAAAATGGCTATCACATCAAAACAGAAGATTAGGCATATGATACGGCATGTCAGAAAATCAACTTCATAATGCATAAGAATGAATATTAATGTAAAAATACGCATTGTGTAAAAGAATAGAGTACGTACGGGTTATTCCAGTCAGTAGTATCTTCATGAACAAGATGAGTCCACTTTGTCCTACCACTGCGACCAAAGTGCTTAACCTGCATAACCTTTGGCAAAATCGTCTTATCCATCTTATCTTCACCAGTCGGTGAAGAATAATCACGCCTGTAAACCCCATCAGCACCAGCCGTCCCAGCAGTATCATCCGGATCATCCTGAAAGAATGCACCCTTATGATAATACTTCTGCATAAACCTCCATTTCTGCTTAGGCGCACCGTTATTCTGCTTCGGATTCTTCCTCTCCCACTCTCTCCTCTCCTCCTCAGTCATATTCCTAACTCGCTCAATCTCTTCCCGTTCCTTAGCCATCGCGTCACGATCCTCTCTATCTCGTTTAATCCTCGCTATCTCACGAACCTTCCACGCTTCATACTCGTCCGCATTATTCAAATCATCGTCCGTTTCCACGTCAGCAATATCCGCCTCCGCTTCCAAATTCTTCTGCACCTCCATATCCTTGCGTATCTCCTCAACAACAATTTGCTTCGTCTCAACTTTCCTCTCCTGCACCCTCCGTTTCACCAACTCCTCAACGGCCCTTTCCTCCTCCTCAATCTTGTCCCTCTCGGCAATAGTATCCCTCTCACTCTTGGGCACAAAAACCGGCTTCACCATAGCCATACCCATCTGGTCATCCTCCGAATCCGTCTCATACTCACTCTCCTCCTCCTCCTCTTCTTCCTCTTCTTCCTCCTCCTCCTCCTCTTCAACCATCATCTCCTGCTCCCGTTGCAACAATTTCTCCCTAATCCTCCTCCTCCGCTCATCAAGCGCATCCTCGTCATCCTCCTCAAACTCCAACCTCTCCAAGCGCCTCTGCTCCTCTTCCTCAGTCGATATAATCTCCGCTTGCCTAATCCGCCTATGATCCGCTCTAACCTCCTCCTTATTATTATCCAACCTATTCTCCGCCAATCTCCTTAACCTGCGGTCATCGCCTTTCACAATATTGGTCCTATCATCTCTACTCGGAAAAGCAGATTCTAACGCGGTGCGAATATCGCCGTCTTGATCCCCATCGTCAGCCCCCCATTCGGGAGCTTTACCGGGCCAATAACGCTTAACTTTGGTTTGGCCTATTTTTCCCCTAAGTTTATCCCTAACTGCTATAACCGTATGGCTAACACCGGCTGTAACTGACATTGTAACAGAAACCCTAAATTTTGCAAAAAATAATGAAATTGACACGTGGATATGATTTGAATTGTGTGATGAGATGAACTTACTGGAATCAAGTTGATGATTTTGGAAATTTGGGGCTAATTTTTGGAGCCCTAATTTTAATTTTGATTTTGATGATCCTATGGCGCGACTTTCCACACCGGTGTTGGGCTGGTAGCTTCTGGCGCCGTGGCTACCAGCTCACGCCAAGCGATTTTCGTTTTTCTTTTTGTGGGTTTGTTTCTTTTTGTTTGTGTGTTGTGTTAGTGATGTGTTTGTGTTTGCTGTGTTTTTTTTTTTTTTTTTTCTGTTTGCAGGTTTGGTAGCATGAAGAAGACAAAGTGTTTTTGGTCAAAACATTTACCTCAAGGCACCAAATTTTTTGAAGCGGATTATGTTGAGATTTTGGATAGATTTAGTTATCCATTTGAGATTTTCTTAGATTTTCTTATCCACATTCGGATATAAAAGAGCGTAACTTGTTAGCTGGAAGCGTTTAATTTGTTGAAACAAAACAAAATCAATATGAGTTATTCAGGGAAATTTTCGTTATGTCTTGTTAGAGATGATGAAAATAAAGCGTTTGTTACCAAAAGCGATTAGTTATGATACTTTAAGGGATTATGTGGGGCAAAATTCAATTTAGATGTTACAAGAGTGCGCTTATCATATCGTTATCCACCGAACAATAAAGTTTATGAAATCACCGACGATGACGAATTAAGGTTTTAGTCAATTATATAACTACGACAAGTCAAGATCATATGGAATTGTTGGTTAATCGAATCGTCGGTCATCACGGTAAATCCTACAAATTTTGAATATCTGCAGAATACTCATGCTTCATACTTTCCATAATTCTCAATTATCCACCAAATACAAGTCATTATGAAAATTTTCGTAATAGTCAAGCATCCAATGCAAATGTTGAGGTCTCACATAACTTCGAAAATTATGAGAGTCCACAAAATACAAAAAAGTTCGAAAATGCTGAGTATTTTCAAAATGTTCAGAGTTTTCAAAATGCTCAATATCGACAAAATATGTTTCCTAATCATAATACTCAACATCAACAAGATCTCCTTTCTTATCAAAATTCTCCGTTTTTACAAAGTCTACGACCTTAGGAATTGCCATGTTTCTAGTAATATCCAGATACTCAAAATATTCAATGTTCTCACTATATTGAATATAGTATATTAGGAAAAATAAAGAACTAAACATTGGTAGTTCCCAAACCTACAATACTTATGGTGATGATAATCAAGAAACCAAAGTGAAGAGGATGATGAAGATAACCAAGAGGCGATGGGATATAATTACGATATTGACGGTGATGATGTTGATGATTTTGGTTATGAAGTAGGTGAGGGGTCTAAAATGCATTGGACAAAAAATACTTTCAAATATATGCCTGACCCAGTTTTGGATTATCCAACTGTCGAATCTAAACCAAAAAAAAACCAAAAAAACGATTCATCCAAACTTGTTTTCCTTCACCGTTGGTGGCCATCAAAAAAAAAGTGTATTGAAAGTATTGGTAAAAAAGCTTTATTAGAAGGTTACCAATACAAAACAAAAAAGACAAATACCATAACATATAGTGTCGAATGTGTTGACCCTAAATGTGAATGGTCAATCATTTGTGGAGCATGTCTCGATGGTAAGGGTTTTCAGGTAAAAAAGTTTAACGATACTCACACTTGTTCAAAAACAATAATCATTGTTCAAAAACGATACTCACACCATAAAGTGTCTTGAACATGTCGCGCCTAAAGAAAAAAAATATAATTACAATACATTAGAAAGCATGAAAAAAATGAAGATATATCACAACGTTAATATTTAAAAATTACCATATTAACTTGTGTATTAGGCGTGGGAAAAACGCGAAATTGCCCCTGAGGCGTACTCGTAGAATTTAACCACCCGGAATGTGACCCAAAATTAGGCTCATCCATGGCAACGTCCTCGAAGACATTTAAATTAGGCATTTTCACAACACCAGAATCCATCGCAATACCACTAGACATCCGAAAACCATTATCAATCCTAACATCGGTATCAAACCTACCATGGTCTTTCATTCCAACACCTGAATCAAACCTAGCATCTCTATCACAATAACCACCCTTTATATTCTCCTCAAATTGACGCTCCAATTTTGCAAGGCGTGTAACCATACCAACTATATCCACTTCCCCAAAACCCGGCCATTTGTTAATTTTGTCCTTCAAATCAGCAATCTCCTTTACCGAATTCTCCCACATACTAGTAGAAATAGGAATCACATTGGACCGTTGAGGTTGCCTAGGTACACGGTTTTTAATGGGCTTACGTGGTGGAAGCTCAGTAGGCCTATACAAAGCTCTATAAGCCTCAAAATAACGTTCACTCGACCCATTAATATTGAGTTTTCTCGGATTCTGTCATTTCAAGTCGTCGAATCTCGGTTGGAACTATATGAAAAAAAATACAATTAAATGAAAAATACTTGGATACAACGTAAAATAAATTTAGAGTGCATGGTGATATATATACAACGTACCATAAAATTAGATTATATGGAAAATAAGCAAGAATTATTATAATACATGGTAATAACACTATAACTTACATCATGGTCGAAGTGTCCAAAAAGCTGATCATATGACTCTCGACCAAACCTCCTTTTTACATGCCACGCGAGTCCTCTAGGAATCGTATTATCATTCGCCTTCGTAAACCATATATTGCTTCTAGGCAAAACCTCCAAAATCCATGTCTACAATACAATTATACGTTATAAAAAAAATACTCGGATATATATGAACATGAAATAATATATAAAACGTGAAAATAAACACATACCCGAAATCCCCAAATAAACCCATGTAGATTGTACTGAGGCCCTCTATCATCCGACACTGTTTTTTCCTTTCCTTTAAGTGTTGTCACTGCCTTTTTTTTCAATTTCTCGAGCATACCCAACTTACCACTTCCCTCAACAGAACCATCACCAACATTCACACGGTGAAAATTAATCCATGCAACATTCCTAATACTATTATACAACACACTCCAAGTATAGGACCCCCATGGAAATTGATTAAATACATCCAAGTCCTCAACTAACGCTAACAGATGCACTTGTGCCTTATACTGAGGTTCCCTTCCCAACAATACAAATTCAACAAAATAACCAAACACAAACGTACAACATCCTCATCGGTCATATCATCCCATGCATCACCATCAAATACTTCTTTCAAATTACGAACCATTACATTATCGTGACCAAAACACGATCTCTAAAAGGGACAACAGTCTTGACTCGAATGGCTTAATATCATAGTGACCAAACTTCATTCCCGTACATATGCAAAATTTCTCGACCAAAATTGAATATATATTTGTAAACATTAAATTGTAAGTCTTCATACTCGGTGTGGGACTCGTTTACTTTTTGCTGATTTAGAAGCATAGAATGTATCAAAAAAGGTTCATGATCTTTAAAGGGGACATCCAACCAAACACCAAAACAACATTCCCTAAACAAACTCAGACGGGCAGATTTCATTCCCAACAACTCTTTCATATCCTTAATCAATCTCATTCTAGAACGTATAGTGGGTTTCGCATTGTAAAACTACAAAAAACATATAAACAAAAATTTAGACATAATAAGAGACAATGAAAAAATAGTTACGCATACACCGCCCTTTCAATTTCAAGTGTACTATAATATAGTTATTAAAAAAAAAAAAAAAAAAAAGTCTTGTTTACATGGGTCGTTGTGTGATTGTATGTATGCATCCTTAATTAGTCACATTTCGCACTATCATATAAAATTTTGTCATGATTTGACTTAACTTCTAAATAGTGAAATGGACACCTGCATACATCGACCTAAAGACTTTTTCAAATTGTGACACACTCTATCTTTATGTTTTATCCAAAATTCAAAATAAATGCAACACTTGTTTATTTCATTTTTCTGTAAATGAAGAATCATTGATCACCTCAATGTGTTGTAAGTCTATTGCAAATAAATTAACATATTAGTCTTTAGGTTCTTAAAGAGCGGCGTTACAAAAATATTGCAAAATATTGCAAAGTAAAGAATAAGCGTTTAATTATGTGAAGCAATATAATTATATAATTTTGTCATTAAAAAAAAAAAAAAAAAAAAAAAAAAAAAAAACTTAATTGCAAAATCATAAAACTTTTACATATATCATATTAAGAATTGCTTCCTCCACAGTCATAAGCGTGTTACAATAATAATATTAAGAATTAACAAAGCAAAATCACTAACTTAGGTAAATGTTCTTCATCTTGAGCCGTATTTTAAGTTTAAAGTGAAACAAAATAACAGGGACCAAAATACATTCAATAACAGGGACCAACCCAAATCAATTAACGCAACCCCACGCGCAAAACTTGCGCACCAATCTTAGTTCTGATTCGCACACTTTACACTTTTATTTTACATATTACGTACACTTCGTTTTTCATTTTGTGGATAGTGATGTTTTTTTATCAAAGTGAGAAAAACATGAACATTGCAAGTAAAATAAATGAAGAATCATAACAAGTAAAAAGACTGAGGCGTTGATCATATCAAAGTAAAATAATTGAGCACCATATTTGGTGGTTGGGGTAATTGATGTAACATTAATCATTTGGTGCCCCAAAAAATTACCTTGCGCACCACAATAAATGTCTTTTCTTTCCATCAGCACCAAAATACTTTTGTATAGCAATACTTTATTATTTGGTGTCCAAAATGCAATTCTTGCGCACCAACTTGGACATATTGGAGAAAGAGAAAATATTGAGTATGTTTTAGTAAAGCGATAGTGTATATGGGATGTATTGGTAATTGATTTTTTATCCGAGGTTGCTAAGCCCTTACAAGCTACATAAGTTAGTTTGGTTATAGTATATCGATCCAACACTAATGCTTAATACTTTCATAAATAAAGGCATAGATAGTGATAACATATCCCAAAGTCATAAACAGGGAAAAGAATTACAACATACCTTGGATTTGTAAATGCATATAGACAAAGATAACTTGGTAAAATCTAAAATCAAAATTGAAACATAATATCAGTGGCTACAGAAAAAGTTAAATGCATTCATTGCAATAAGAACTTAATGTTTGAGGAAGAAGTGTATACCTTGTTATAATCATCTAGCTGCAAAACTTCATGAAAATCGATCTTTAAACGAACTTAGATCTTTAAACAGGAAGACCTGTAGACCTTCGGATATAATAAAAGCTTTAATCTTGTAACAGAGTGAACACATAAAGAAAATTAGTTAGAATGAAAAGGGTTGCTCGGAATGTGTTTTAATTTCTAAAAATCTTCTAAATCAATCTTCTTCTTTTTTTTCTTTTTTCTTTTTTTTAATTCACTCTTTGCATCAGTTTATAATAATATAAATGAGAAACATAGACAAAAGTCACAATTACTTGTTTATTTTTAACCTCCTTAAGCAGTAGGCTTGCGTGTAACAATAACATCATTTTTCATTCGAGTAATGAAGCCATGGAAACCATCCCCACTTCACAACATCAGATTCTGAATCATGAAAATAGAAGTCAAACATAAGAAATACATACCATCAAAAATTCAAAACCATACAAAGAGATAATATGAATAGTTGAATACTATGGTGACTTTGATTCAATCTTATTGGTTTTCACATACTTGTTACCACACAATTGCAATTCAATCTAATGACAATGCATAAATTACAAAGTTAACTTCTCACCTCCAACATTTATAACCCATCTTGAACACATAAACATTTAAGATCATTCCATTCTTAAAAACAACTAACCAAATAATCTTCTAACTTTAGTTATAAATAAATCATTTATACATTTTATCAAACATTTGGTGTCAGTGTTCAACAAATAAATTTTACCTTCATCTGATTCAAACTTCATACTAAATACCAAAAAGTTGTGAAAACGTATACCTGTTGAAAAAGAAAAAGTAAAAAAACATTGTATCGGAAAAAAATATATAATTTCAATTTACCATGTAAAGAGCATAATTTTCGGTTTAGGGATGAAGCCAAACGATCATATATCAATGTTATCAAGATCAAATATCACTGCGAAGAGAATGAGGAAATCGGTATCAAGTTTAAAAAAGAAAGGTACGAAGATAATAGATGGAGAAGCAGGTGAAAGGTTAATGAAGAATGAAGGAGAATAATACAAATTTGAATTTCAAATTTTGTTAAAGTCCAAGCTTTGCAGCCATTAGAGAATGGAGGACGGTGGTTCGAATTTTTAAGTGTGTTTTTTTATGTATTTGCAGCTAGTATATTGTATCTATTTAAAATTTATAAAATATATTTGTAAATAAAAAATTATACATACATAATATGACATCAGCATATTGTATTAGAGCCTCTAGTAACAGGACACATCATCAAAATTGCATCAGCAAAAACCTTCTTTTAATAGATTAAATAGATAGCAACTGTTTTCTTCATTAGAGGGCTAGGTACATTGTGGTGCCGTAGTTGGTGCCATGGAAAAAAGTGGTGCCACCTCGACATCTTTTTCCTATGGCACCAGTTTTGTCTATGACACCAAAACACCACTCCCTGGCATAACATCAGTTTTTTGGTGTCGTCATGCACTCTTGGACCCCACAAATATTTTTTTTTTATTGTTTTTTCATTTATTTGAATAAATGAATTATTAGTACAAAATTATTTGAATAAAATGTTAACCAAAAAATATGTAGTATGATATATTCCCATCTACAAAATGTAAACCCAATTTTAAAAATTAGCCCCAAAACCCATCATCAACTTGATTCCAGTAAGTTCATCTCATCACACAATTCAAATCATATCCTATTTAATCCACGTGTCAATTTCATTATTTTTTGCAGGTAATGATTTATAAAATTTAGGGTTTCTGTTAGTTAGTTAAATTCGTTACAATGTCAGTTACAGCCGGTGTTAGCGATACGGTTATAGCAATTAGGGATAAACTTAGGGGGAAAATAGGCCAAACCAAAGTTAAGCGTTATTGGCCCGGTAAGGCGCCCGAATGATGATGAAGCATAAGTTCATTAAGTTTCAGTCTATTCTCATCCTTAACGATTTACATAACAGTCCTTTATCCATGCAGTACCTTAATGAATGAGCAGTACTTTGACTTTCAGCAGCACTTTGACTTTATGTCCTAACAATCCTCCCCTAACTTGAATTCTACTTGCTTGATTTCAAGTTTCTTTGTATATTCATCTTTAATATCTTTGTCTTCAAGGAAAGATTGTGTCCCTTTTTTTTTAATTTTGTCTTTGTACTCACTGTGCTTGTATTATCATCATAAAAGTAGTCTTTATCAGCAATCCTTTACGACAACAATCAGCAATCTCCATCTTTTCAGCAACATATGACAATTTGTACATCGTTCATTAAGTTTGGTCTATTCTCATCACTTCCGGTGTGTAAACTCCTGTGAGAGGTGAATCATTGAAATTTTAATGGATTTTGATGTCTCTTACCAAAGCCATTAACTCGGGTAGCCAATGTTTAGGTGTGTAAGACCATGGTACATTGATAACCATATGATTTTAGCAAACCATTAGCTATCAACGGTTTGTTTTGTCTTTACCAAAAGCGTACACTTTTGGACTAGTTAGTTCTTGCAACCATGGTGAACTAATTACCATATAAATGGTTTTTCCACAGCCTTTACCACAAGCCATTTTTCTTGTGGGCTAGCTAACTCTTCACTATTACAGATATGGTGAGTTGATTACCATACAACTTATTAGCAAGTTGTCAACTATATAACGGATTTGAGATATCTTTACCATAGTCGTTTGCTCATGGATTAGCCAATCCTTTTGTTAAACATGGTGGACTGATAACCTTTTGTTGTAACCATCTCAAAAACCATTTGTTGCTGTTAACCTTTGTTTCAAAATATTTTTCACTTAACAAAAGTTTTATTTTAAAATCATTTCTTGGTTTTGTCGAAGCAAGATACTTTAGTTAAAATCTTGTTTGTCAATGATACTGAATAAAGTACTTATTTTCAAAAGTTTATACAATTAAACATCATACCGATACTTATGCTTCATCATCACCGTTGTCCATCGATATAAAATTCAATAACCATTAGGGCGGTTTCATTCTCTTCTTCAACTTCCATTCCATGATCCGACATCCTTCTCATAAGATCACTAGTCAAAGGATATCTTCTTTCGGCTAACATATGGATCATAGTTCCATCTTCCAATTCAAAGCATGCACTCTCGATTCTTGAAGAATCTGACATAATCTCTAATTTTCTTGATTTAGCAGATTTCTTTAGTGCTTGTCTCTCGGTTTCCCGTATAGTTGTCGGATCACCTAGCAATACTAAGCCAACTCCGGTTGATGGAATATGTTCAAAGTATTCTTGCACTAATTGATATAGTTGAAACAGATATGCTCTATCTATTATGTGTAGTATATCCCATAGCAAATTGAACACCTAAAACTTTCATCCTCCCATGGAACATCAAATAGTCTCCATCCTTTGATTCTACCACTTCAAATGTAGTTATTTTAGACTTCTTTCTGCGACATCTTTGGATTTAGGATGATCAAAGTCGACAATTCTTATGTAATTCTCATTTCATCAGCTGTTTGAGATCTTAACTCGGTCTTCTTTGATGGTATTCGGCTTCGATTGTTCTTTTCTTTTAAACTTCTTTTTCTAGCATCCTCGTTCTGTTTTCATCATCAAAGAAATAATACTATCAACTTGCTTTTGATAAACTTCTGCAAAGACATTATATAAATCTTTCATCTCTAAATAATTCGACTTCTATAACCCAGTATATCCTTGACCTTTTAGATAAGCCATCATGGCATTTCTTTCCTTAGCTTTACTAGGTCGTCTTTGTGGTATAACAGGTTTCTTTCTTGATGCAGTAACTTGAGCATCATATTTAGCTTGAAACTTCTTAGCAACTTCTTCATTCTTGGCTACTTTAATTGCTCTTATTTACGCCAAAGTAAGCTTTTCTTCTTCTTTGTTTCCACGGTTTGCCTTTGCCTTTGTTCTTTGGATCTAAAGCGGTTGAAAGCGACGAGGATGTTCTTCAACAACTCCTTGAATAGTAACACCTCTTGGTCTTGATAGATTTTTCAAAATTTGAGCAAGCTGTCTCATCATCACTTGCGGTATGCTCTGCCATGGGTGTATCGACTTCTTCTTCTAGAGCTGTCGAATGACCAACTTCTTCAAAATTAAGAGTCCTTGGTGTAATCACTCTGCCTCATGTGTTCATGAAGCGGCGGTACCTTGATCACCGGCACCTTGATCATCAATACTTTCTACACGGTGCTTTGAACTCCGGTTCCTTGTGCTCAGTACTTTCAATATTTACTTGTGCTTGATGCTGAGGTTCATATTCTTTATCCGCATGAAACTCGGCATCTTCTTTCAAATTATCTTGCTCCAGTTCCTCCCGATTGGATAGAAGATTGTTGTTGAACCTTTTGCCCTTTGAAGGCTTAAACTTCTTCCATGCCTCCTCTGTGACTTGACCCACAACCTGTGATGTGGAACTAAAGGCCATACAAAGACTTTAATCTTCTAAACTTGGTCTTCAACTTCACCAATTGTGCGACTTGAGCTTGGTGCTTTCTTCAATCGACCAATTCCTTGTCAAAACATAATTATCCGAACCAATCCCTCGGGAGGTATATCGCGCATCTCCTCCGGATGATGGTGGGTTGATTTAAGTTACGGCGCGACATGGTCGGTATCTTGTGGAGATGGCGGAGGTGAAGCTGCGGTACCTTCTTGTCTTGATGATGCAGTGTGAAGAAGGTATATTGAGAAGTAGTACCTTGAGTTGATCGCAAGTACCTTCTCGTTCTTCACTTGCGGTAGCCTCATCTCTAAGCTGCTGAACAATCTCCATCGTAGAAGTAGTTAAGGAGTGTCCTTCCGGAGAACTTATCACTCTTCCTAGCCATGAAGGTGAATATCTTTGCGAGTTGTACCACAGCGGTAATAAGCTCTCAGGCTTTGGTACATCATGAAGTTGTTTATTCAAGAAAACTTGAATAAATCTTGGATACATTAACCAGGGTGATCCATTAGAAATGTGAGATAGCATACCATCCAAGATTAATCTTGAAAAGTTGAAGACACGATTTGTAGCCAA
Organism: Chrysanthemum lavandulifolium; assembly: GCA_022545495.1. NCBI lineage: Eukaryota > Viridiplantae > Streptophyta > Magnoliopsida > Asterales > Asteraceae > Chrysanthemum > Chrysanthemum lavandulifolium. The sequence continues at coordinate 31,133,937 of CM040243.1, read as the reverse complement.
TCCCACTAAAGCAGATGCTATATTAGATACAAATAGCTCCCATGAAGTACTCTTAGAACTGATACAATGAAGTAATACATGTACCAAGTACTTCAATGTGGACTAAAAGGGTTTCTTGAATGTTGTTTCGATTAAGGACCCGCCATACCCAATATCTCGTAAAGTATCCCAAAGAAGTCATTTATCAAAGCGTATAGCTCCTTCTTCATCATCCAACAATAAATCTTCACTAATTGAAGCTTCACTAACTTTCACCAACTTTCCAACAACTTTAGCTTTGTATATATGACGCATCATCTTCCATGTGAGTTATAGCGATGTAGCTATTGAATCCATGGCTCGATAATATCGAGTTCAACCAAAGTGCATAATTGATTGAACATCCAGCGAGGAAATCAATTATGTCATGAAATGCGACATTGGCTTCAGTCTTATCCAAATTTGCCACCATGTTGTATTTAGTAACTGTGTTTCGATTCGCCATTGATTAATGTAAAAGAAATTGGTTCGATGAATAGTAATTATGAAAGAGAGAAATATGAAAAAGATTGATAAGTATAAAGATGAGAGGGAAAATCGGAGGTAGTTATTTATAGGTAAGATTTGAAAAATCCCACACCCATAATAACAAAGTGGCCGTTATTTGAATTTTAACCCATCTTTTGACCGTTGGAGCGATGCGTTGATAAGACAAGCGATGCTTTCCACGTGTGCGATGCTTTCATATAACCAAAAAGCGATACTTTTCCATTCTATTCGTCCTGATGGCAAAAACTTCAAATATGCATTGAATTGCCTCCCTCGAGCAATGCATAGGATTGTCTAACTAACTACTCGGTCCTCCCCCCAAATGTAGCTTAGTAATTAATCATACCAATACTCACCACCAGTGATTGAATCTTGAAACATCAAATCCTTTTGTGAGTAGATCGGCTACATTATCATCTGTGTGAACCTTGACAACATTAATGAGCCTATGCTCATAACAATCTCGATAAAGTGATGCCTAATCGAATGTGCTTGGTTTTGGGTGATAAACCTGGATTATTCACAATGCAGTTGTACTCATTATCAATGTTGATAGGAGTATTCTTGAAGTTGAACCCATAATCAAAAGTTGATTACGCATCCACAAAACTTGTCACACGACTTGCGGTGACAACATATTACGCTTAAGTGGATGATGTTCTTGCAATAGTTTCTTACATTGCCATGAGACTTGTAACACCCGACCGACAAGGGTAAAGATATCACAATCTGGTTTCATATCGAACTCTAAATAAAATACAATAGTGAAAACCTTACAAAATACTCAAAAGAAAACATAAATAACTAAACTTCAAAATAAATCTAAGATCTCTATAATCAAATCTTGCTCTCGTCTCTACTCTCGACCCGGATCGGCTATCCATAAGCTCATCTTGAATGCTTAAAATACGCCGGGAAAAGAAAATGCGGTGAGCTTACAAAGCTCGGTGAGCAGATATGGCAAAACAAAAGCTAACTAAAACAAAATGTACAAATGACGAAAACAAAATAAAATGATAGTAAGGAAATCTTTTAGGATTCTGCAGAAGCACAAATATACATAAATCCAAACAACCACGTAACAATTTAAAACATCTCATAGCACATTAATGACACAAATACAAACACATCAGAACAACCAATCACTTAGCATACCAAGAATAACAAATTATTTATAAGCCAAACGAAAAGTTAATGAATAACAGCGATTACCAAAGAAAAGATCATAGCATTCATAAAACTCATTTAATCAACATTTAACACTCTTAAATCAATATAGCGGCGTGAAATAGCAATCAAAACATAGCAATCTCACAAACAAATAGGAACATAGTAGACAACTATAATCAAATATACCAAACAAAACATAGCATAACCATTAGCAATTATCAAAACAACTATCATAAGCTAAACCGGTTCTAAGATCAAATCCTAACATCGGCATAATTAAAACATGGCGGTTCATAAGCAAGTAAACCACTAACATATAAGCAAAGTTCACAAATTAACTAAACAAATTATACATACTAAACTTATAGAATACTCACCCACACTAACACGCTCATCCCACAGTTCAACGAATTCACATAACAAGAAACTAACATGACATCGGATCACGTACGCAAATCCTTTAAACATAATAATCATAACCTACCATTGTAAAGCGGTAATCACATAAACATACAAAAGCATACACATATATAAGAACATATAATAAACCCAGCACATAATCATAAACATTTGAACATACCGAAATCATAATCAAAATACTTAACATAGAAATAACAAATAATGATTTAGTTAACTACCACGAGCCCAAAACATATCATATCAAAACATCATAACTATATAGAAACAATCTCAAAATAATACGGATGGCGAGCTCCGAGTTTTATGAAGATGCGTATTCGCGCGACATCATTCATCTTAAACATATCATATCGGACAAGCGATCGGATCTAAGATGCATCCATCGCCCCACGGACATGCATTGATAATATAACATAAATTGAGCTCATAGCAAATATCGAGATAAGGGCGTGGCAAAACTTCACTCTCTCGCCTAGAGTCGTATCGAGTGCATTTACTTACATGGACATGGAACCCCATGACTAGGTATTATTTGGCTGGGTGTCAAACTAACTTAGGTCAAACAATATTTGGTTATGACACAAGTCTTAATCAAACACAAGGTTCAAACAAAGAACATATCAAATAACTCGTATCATAAGGTTCATATTCAAATACAACAAGGTTCAACAAATATGCATATCAAAGTCTTCTAACATAAAGTTCAAATCGGTGTCGCATGGTTCAATAAAACATAAATTCGGATAAGCAACAAGTCGAACAATCGGAAAGGGTTCATAGCAATGGCATTGGAAACCCTAATAAGCAAAATAGGAAAGCGAGCGAAAAGAACATCATAAGGAACCTTTACTAAGAAGGTCGAATATCCGTACCTTAAAGCAAATGAGAGAAAAGCAAGCGAATGTAAGAATACGAAGATGTAACGCGTCTCCTTCAACGAATCTACGGTTTATGATTTATTTAATACTTATTAGCATCATTAATGTTATAACGGATTAATTTCATTAATACTTTTAGAGTTGTCGAGAATACACTCATTTTAGTGACAAAGGAATTTCACCCTTTTAAAGTATAAATCACCTATTAGCCAAACTTAAGATTTGAAATTGCAATTAGTAAACTTAAAGGCTTAATACAATAATTATCTTATTTGAGGACTTATATGATCATCATTTAAAGTATAAGGTTTATAATTATCAAGAATGGTTTTAAGACTCTCTTCAAAATCAACTCTAATTTACACTTATCGAACCCATAATTACTCGAATTACAAATTACACCTTTTGACATCTTTAATTTCACGATCTAACCTTATATTATCGATTTTACCATTTTAGCCCAAAGGTTTTAGAATTTACAAAGCATTAGACTTTTAATTTAATAACAATTCAATGACCTCTAAGTATCCAAAATTACGTTTAACCCCTACACTTATTTTATACGTTTAGTACATGTATTTTTTGTTTACAAAAATAATCCCTTAAGTTTCATATTTTACAAAACCAATCCAAAACTTTTATTTAGGATCGAATATACATAATTCAAGTACAAACCCTAAACCTAGGTTTAACCCATAATTAGCTCATCATTATTACTTCATTAATTACCCTTAATGAGGACAAACAAACCCTAGTTTATGTAATACCTAATCGTCCCTTTTATATTTCTTTCCTTTTCCATGCATTATCGAACAATAAAACTCAAGACGATTCACACAAGCTTCGAATTCACAATCATGTATTTTATTCAGGTCGTATAGCATGTAAGAGCTTCTAGAAAAATCAATTCATGGTCTTAAAAATTATTATACGCTCATGCGTTATTTTATACGTTTTTAGGGTTTTTTAATCCAAAACAATTTCGTGCGACTTGTTAATTATGCATGACCAATTTTCACGTGTTCTATATGACTTGTAGGACTGAAAATATTATTAGGAACATACCCTTGATGATACTTGGTCGTTAGAACAAAAGAACACAAAAGCTCCACTCGCTGAAACCCTAATTGACCTAAAAACTAACCACAATCGAAACAGCACCTTAGAGCCTCGAACTATATTTTTAACACCTTCTTCACCTTCAAACTCATCCAAGAAAAATAGCTTCAAGCCTTGGAAATCAGATGTCGAATTATGGAGGGTTTTTGAGTCGGTTTAGGTTTATTCGGTTATTAGGGATATAGTGAACCGTACCTTATGTATTTATATGATTTTCCAATTTTCTTATGGGCCTAATATTGTGATGGACTTGAAATAAATGGATTCTTAATTTTATAAATTTGTATTGGGCTTTTAATTAATTAAATTCTTTTATAAAACAAGTTAAATATATTCGGTTATTATAAAAATACCAAAAATGATTTTATAAAATTATAATCTATAAAATTAACTTTACAAAGTCTTCAAAATTTATTTAGATCAGATGTGATATTTCTTAAAAATTTTCTGAGTTTACATAGCTTATTTGGTATCCTTTTAAATTAATTATTCATACTTTTGATCATAATGGTATTTTGGTCTTTTTGTGAATTTTAGAAATTCAGGTATTACAATTTCTTCCCTCTAAAATGAAATTTAGTCCTCGAAATTGAACAAGATGGACGAGACGGCGACAAATATGGATTTCGGGATTTCAAGGAATATATGAATGAATGCTAATCATATACTTATAAAGTATTAGCAGTAAAAGATGAGATAAAGAAAATTCAAAACATGCTCTAACTTATACAGGTATCTAATGATGAAAACTATCATATGCATAGACGGGACGAATCCTAACGGTCTTACTAATCGCAGGAGTATGTGAGGCATACAAATCTAAAGCGAGCATAACAATCTATAGGTTTACACGGATAATAACAACGGATCCCGCGGTACAAAACTTATATGTACAGATATCGATGAAAATCTCACAATCAGTGCATGAGTCTCAACCCAATATGAAAAGTACCAACTAACATTACAAGTCAAAGTCCAATCACGTAACAACCACGAGGCATTTCCCAAACGTCATATAATTTCAATAAGTTCAAATTATATGATCTCGGTATTATCACGTTGATCGGTCATAATACTTGCATCACATAACAAGTTCTTATTGCCACTATATTTGGTCTCGGGTCATGTCAAAACACATAACTAATATCATATCAAAACACACCACATAGAGATAATATACAGATAACGAATAACCTACTATAACAGGCCAGGTCCACATGAGTATACCATCACAATGGTCATACATAATCAAGCGGTAATAAAACAACATCATTAAGAAAATAAATAGCAGACGAAACTTATGAGGACTAATGGAAACTCAACGAATCTATCAGAAGGAAAACAACGAACAGGAACATACTATCAAAATTTTGTTTCATCTCCATTAATCAAACAAAATTTACAAAATCGTCAAAAGATGAACTCCCAAAATAAAACTTAATAATCCAAGATTCAGTCATCTAATGAAACAAAAGAACCTAACCCAAAATCCAATGTCAAAATTTTCTCATAACGAGGCAACTAATCGGGAGCGCAAATTCCTATCCTTGTGTCGGTTTAAACCTACTAGTAGTCAGTAGACTCCAATTCGAGTCCACCTCAGATACTTCCTCATCCTCTTCTTCCTCCTCTTCTTCGCACTTATCCATCCGTTACGATTTCCTTGGCGCTGCGGTAATAAGCGGCTAGCAAAGTCGTTTCTCGATTCTCTCTCTTCTTCGACACACGGTCCACGAAAAGCATACAAATCGTGATTCCTAGTCAAATCTTCTCCCCATCTTCAACGAACTTTGGACACCTATCATGATACGTAGTGGTGAAACCTTGGTTGTCAACAACCTTAGTTTAGTAGTCCTCACTACGTTTCGTCCACTTCCTTCAAGGTAAACTTCTCCTCGATTGTGCATGGCCACATATAGGCGGGACTCGATCCTTTTGTTGGTTCGCTTCACTCTACCAAACCTCGTCTGACCTTTAGCAAGAACAACGGCCCACCTCGTCTTCTCCTTGGGTTGTCTAGCGGGTCCTTGATTGCTCCTATCGGTGAACTAGAGCGACGAGGATAACCATCTAAAGAACAATCAACTATTAGCAAAGTCTAAATACGATAGTGGACGCCTTGAGGAAAGTATGCGAAGGAAATCCTAAATCTACCCAATTCTCACAGGGTCATAGCCTAAGCTCTAAGGGTCCTAAAACCTAGGCTCTGATACCATAAATTGTAACACCCCAACCCGACAAGGGTAAAGATATCACAATACGGTTTCATATCAGAACTCTAAATAAAATACAATAGTGAAAACCTTACAAAATACTCAAAAGAAAACATAAATAACTAAACTTCAAAATAAATCTAAGATCTCTATAATCAAATCTTGCTCTCGTCTCTACTCTCAACCCAGATCAGCTATCCCATAAGCTCATCTTGAATGCTTAAAATACCTGCCGCAGGAAAAGAAAATGCGGCTGAGCTTACAAAGCTCAGTGAACATATATGGCAAAACAAAAGCTAACTAAAACAAAATGTACAAATGACGAAAACAAAATAAAATGATAGTAAGGAAATCTTTTAGGATTCTGCAGAAGCACAAATATACAGAAATCCAAACAACCACGTAACAATTTAAAACATCTCATAGCACATTAATGACACAAATACAAACACATCAGAACAACCAATCACTTAGCATACCAAGAATAACAAATTATTTATAAGCCAAACGAAAAGTTAATGAATAACGAAAACAGTTACCAGCAAAAGATCATAGCATTCATACAACTCATTTAATCAACATTTAACACTCTTAAATCAATATAGCAGCAGCGGAAATAGCAATCCAAAACATAGCAATCTCACAAACAAATAGGAACATAGTAGACAACTATAATCAAATATACCAAACAAAACATAGCATAACCATTAGCAATTATCAAAACAACTATCATAAGCTAAACCAGTTCTAAGATCAAATCCTAACATCAGCATAATTAAAACATGGCAGTTCACATAAGCAAGTAAACCACTAACATATAAGCAAAGTTCACAAATTAACTAAACAAATTATACATACTAAACTTATAGAATACTCACTTCACACTAACACACTCATCCCACAGTTCAACGAATTCACATAACAAGAAACTAACATGACATCAGATCACAGCACGCAAATCCCTTTAAACATAATAATCATAACCTACCATTGTAAACGGTAATCACATAAACATACAAAAGCATACACATATATAAGAACATATAATAAACCCAGCACATAATCATAAACATTTGAACATACCGAAATCATAATCAAAATACTTAACATAGAAATAACAAATAATGATTTAGTTAACTACCACGAGCCCAAAACATATCATATCAAAACATCATAACTATATAGAAACAATCTCAAATAATACGGAGTAGCGAGCTCCCAGAGTTTTATGAAGATGCGTATTGCACACGACATCATTCATCTTAAACATATCATATCAGACAACTGATCAGATCTAAGATGCACCCATACGCCCCACAGACATGCATTGATAATATAACATAAATTGAGCTCATAGCAAATATCAGATAAGGGACGTGGCAAAACTTCACTCTACTGCCCTAGAGTCATGTCAGAAGTGCATTTACTTACATGGACATGGAACCCCCATGACTAGGTATTATTTGGCTCGGGTGTCAAACTAACTTAGGTCAAACAATATTTCAGTTATGACACAAGTCTTAATCAAACACAAGGTTCAGCAAAGAACATATCAAATAACTCATATCATAAGGTTCATATTCAAATACAACAAGGTTCAACAAATATGCATATCAAAGTCTTCCTAACATAAAGTTCAAATCAGGTATCGCATGGTTCAATAAAACATAAATTCAGATAAGCAACAGGTCAAACAATCAGGAAAGGGTTCATAGCAATGGCATTGGAAACCCTAATAAGCAAAATAGGAAAACGAACGAAAAGAACATCATAAGGAACCTTTACTAAGAAGGTCAGAATATCTGTACCTTAAAGCAAATGAGAGAAAAGCAAACGAATGTAAGAATACGAAGATGTAACGTCGCGTCTCCTTCAACGAATCTACACGGATTTATGATTTATTTAATACTTATTAGCATCATTAATGTTATAACGGATTAATTTCATTAATACTTTTAGAGTTGTCAGAATACACTCATTTTAGTGACAAAAGGAATTTCACCCTTTTAAAGTATAAATCACCTATTAGCCAAACTTAAGATTTGAAATTGCAATTAGTAAACTTAAAGGCTTAATACAATAATTATCTTATTTGAGGACTTATATGATCATCATTTAAAGTATAAGGTTTATAATTATCAAGAATGGTTTTTAAGACTCTCTTCAAAATCAACTCACACTTGTCGAACCCATAATTACAAATTACACCTTTTGACATCTTTAATTTCACGATCTAACCTTATATTATTAGATTTTACCATTTTAGCCCAAAGGTTTTAGAATTTACAAAACGTACCCTTTTTAATTTAATAACAATTCCAATGACCCTCTAAGTATCCAAAATTACACGTTTAACCCCCACACTTATTTTATACGTTTAGTACATGTATTTTACTGTTTACAAAAATAATCCCTTAAGTTTCATATTTTACAAAACCAATCCAAAACTTTTATTTAGGATCGAATATACATAATTCAAGTACAAACCCTAAACCTAGGTTTAACCCATCATTAGCTCATCATTATTACTTCATTAATTACCCTTAATGAGGACAAACAAACCCTAGTTTATGTAATACCCTAATCGTCCCTTTTATATTTCTTTCCTTTTCCATGCATTATCGAACAATAAAACTCAAGACGATTCACACAAGCTTCGAATTCACAATCATGTATTTTATTCAGGTCGTATAGCATGTAAGAGCTTCTAGAAAAATCAATTCATGGTCTTAAAAATTATTATACGCTCATGCGTTATTTTATACGTTTTTAGGGTTTTTTAATCCAAAACAATTTCGTGCGACTTGTTAATTATGCATGACCAATTTTCACGTGTTCTATATGACTTGTAGGACTGAAAATATTATTAGGAACATACCCTTGATGATACTTGGTCGTTAGAACAAAGAACACAAAAGCTTCACTCACGAAACCCTAATTGACCTAAAACTAACCACAATCGAAACAAACACCTTAGAGCCTCGAACTATATTTTAACACCTTCTTCACCTTCAAACTCGTCCAATAAAAATAGCTTCAAGCCTTGGAAATCGATGTCGAATTATGGAGGGTTTTGAGTCGGTTTAGGTTTATTCGGTTATTAGGGATATAGTGAACCGTACCTTATGTATTTATATGATTTTCCAATTTTATTATGGGCCTAATATTGTGATGGACTTGAAATAAATGGATTCTTAATTTTATAAATTTGTATTGGGCTTTAATTAATTAAATTCTTTTATAAAACAAGTTAAATATATTCGGTTATTATAAAATACCAAAAATGATTTTATAAAATTATAATCTATAAAATTAACTTTACAAAGTCTTCAAAATTTATTTAGATCAGATGTGATATTTCTTAAAAATTTTCTGAGTTTACATAGCTTATTTGGTATCCTTTTAAATTAATTATTCATACTTTTGATCATAAGGGTATTTTGGTCTTTTTGTGAATTTTAGAAATTCGTGTATTACAAGACTAATCTTCTTCTAAGATATGGCATCCTCCGGTGGTTGATCTTCATCATAATTATCACTGCATAATCACTATCACGAAAAAGCTTCCAGTGAAAAGGTGAATCCTTTGGATACCACAACCCTAACTTAGGTTCTTTGTTTCAAATAACTAAAATTCTCTTCACCGCATTCATATGAGAGACCTTAGGTGAGACTTGATATCTTGCACATAAGCAGACGACAAACATGATATCGGGCCTAGATGCGATTAAGTACATAAGACGACCAATCATAGATCTATCGACTTAACTTCAACAGTTGACCATCTTCATCCTTGCCCAATGAGTTGATAGATTTGATAGGTGTAGTGACCGGCTTCATAGCATCAAAGTTGAACTTCAAGAATGTCGAGACATACTTATCTTGACTTATGAAAATTCCTTCCTTTGATTGTTTAACTCAAGACCCAAAAGAAAGTTAATTCACCCATAGAACTCATTTGAAATTCATGTTATATCGGTGATCAAACTCATTTACCATGGACTGTTTTGTAGCTCAAATATGATATCATCTACATAAACTTGAACCAAGATGATATCCTTCTTATCTCTCTTGATAAACAAAGTCTTATCAATAGCTCCTCTCCTGTAACCATGTTGTAATAAGAAAGTGGAAAGTCTTTCATACCAAGCTCTAGGTGCTTGATGAAGACCATAAAGAGCCTTAACAACTTTGTAGACTTTGTTTGGATGTGCAGGATCCTCAAAACCAGGAGGTTGTTTGACATAGACCTCCTCTGTAATAGTACCCTAAAGAAAAGCACTTTTGACATCCATTTGATAAACAAGAAATCCCATATATGATGCAAAAGCAAGAAATATTCGAATGGCTTCAATCCTTGCTACAGGAGCAAACACTTCATCATAATCTACACCTTCTTCTTGTCTGTAACCTTGTGCTACTAGCCGTGCTTTGTTCTTGATGACATTCCCTCTTTCATCTCTCTTTACTCTGAAAACCCATCTTGTACCAATGACTTTCTTTCCATCTGGTAGATCACATAGTACCCAAACCTCTTGAAGTTTGAATTGAAGAAGTTCTTCTTGCATGGCTTCAACCCAACTTTCTTTAGTTAATGCTTGAGCTACATTCTTAGGTTCTTCTTGAGAGATAAAACAAGTGAATAAGCAGGTTTGGTGGTCCTTATGATTCAACCTGTTCTGTTTATACACAAAGCTAAGTAAAGCATTATGTGGTTTAGAGAAGCCTTTAGCCTTGGTTCTCAATGTAGGAGTCTGTGGAACTTCAATATCAACATCCAAATTTGTGAAATCAGCTCCTTCATTGGAATTTGTGAAAATACCTTGACATCTAATTCATCATCGGTGTCCTCTAACCCATGCATGTTAGGATCATACAAATTATAAATCTTGTCAATAGGTGCGGCAGTGCTTTGATCCAAAGTACTATGATCCAAAGTCTTTGTGAGGGTATTCTAGACTTACCCTTTTCTTTGTTTCTTCATAAGCTCTTCTTTGTTCATCATCATAAGAATGTGCTATTGTTTCTTGAAAAACATCCTATTAAGTTCATCTTGAATAGCTTGATCTTGACGGACAAAGAGGATTTTGGTTCAGTGATATTTTCTCCTTTTCGGCGGTTATAGGTTCTTCATCAGGAACATCATCAGGTCTAATATAAACTCCATGAACAATGTACTGTAAATCTTCTTCTTTATGATCAACTTGATTTTCTTCTCTAACAGGAACATAATTCATAGAAGGAGTCAAAACCTCAAGATCAAACATCCAATCAGGACCTTTACCTTTTTGATTTTCTTGATCTTCTAAAAATTCAACATGAAGACAATCTTGAACCTTCTTGGTGACCTTGTTGTACACTCTAAACCCTTTGCTATTGGTACAGTATCCCAATAAGTATCCTTCATCTAACTTCCCATCAAATTTTCCCAAAGCATCAATAGTATTGAGAATAGTCAGAGGACATCCAAAAGGTTTCAGAAAACGTATATTAGGTTTGATTCCCATAAGCAACTCATAAGGTGTCTTCATCTGAGGTTTAGTGACTGATACTCTATTCAATACATAGCAAGCAGTACTTACAGCTTTAGCCCAAAATTGAATAGGTAGAAGGAATCTGCAAGCATTGTTCAGGCCGCTTCAATCAAAGTTCATTCTTTCTCTGCAACACCATTCTGCTGTGGAGTTCTAGCAATACTAAACTCCATCTTGATCCCTTTCTTGGCACAAAATTCATCCATAAACTTGTTCTTGAATTAAGTCCCATTGTCACATCTAATACCTCTTACTTTGAGTCTCAATTGATTTTCAAGGGCAATTATAAGATCATGAATAGCATCAAGGTTTCATCTTTAAAACCCAAGAAAATACCTAACTAAATCTCGCAATCATCTGTTACAACTACAAGATTTCTTCTTGTTTAGACTTGCAATGAAACAGTCCAAACGGATCCATGTGCAAAGAACTCTAAAGAATCTCTAATAGTTCTTTCCTCAAGCTTTTGCATGAAGCTTTACATTGTTACCACCTTCTTGCACGCCAAACATGGTGATCATTCTTGTATGTTTTGAAGGTAAACCTCTAACTAAGTTTCCTTTAACCAACTTGTTGATATTCTTGAAATTCACATGACCTAATCTTCTATGCCATTGATGTGCTTCTTCAAGTGTTGCCTTTGCTACTAAACAAGTTGCTCTTCCGTAAGAGTGAAGACTCTTCATATCCGGTCATACACATCATTAGTTCTTGGTACTCTCGGACTACCAAGTTATCATCAACAAGCTTGAACTCAAGGAAAGTATAAGACATTCGTGTTAGTGAATAGCACAGGTGCTTCTTTGTCACGATCCGAGAGACCGACAAAGATTGAACTTGAGCTCCTTGCATAACGAACATTCTCAAAGTATATGCTTCCCCTTGATGGTTCATTTGCGAGTAATTCTTCCTCCACTAGGATCATTCCCAAATGCAACTCTTCCTCCAAAATAAGATCTAAATTACGCGCGAATCTCTTTGTCTTACGTCATGCTTCGGAGCAACCACTATCAACAATTAGATGATCTTTAAGCTCCTCTTCTGGGTTGCCCTGCACAAAGATAAAAGAGTTAGTTAACATTAGGAACCCAAGCCATTACTGACTTGTGTTCCCCTTGTGGAGTTACATACTTAAATTCTTTAAGTATGTAATTTCCACTATCTTTAAGCACATGATCAATTATCTTTGGTTGTTCCAAAACTTGTGTTGGTTGTTCAACAAAAATCTCTTTTTCATCAACATTCTCTTTTTCAACAAAAATCTCTGTTTCACTAGTATTTGCTGAAAGTAGTGTTTGTTCCCCATCAGTACTTTCTTTCTTAACCCAGCTGGTTCTAACTTTTTGTGTAGGTTTCTCTGATCTAGATACTCTTTTTGAGGTGTAACGCCTTCTAGATTTATAGTAATTAGACCTCCTAGGGCTTCCATTCCAAAAAGTTCTATCAGTACCTTGATTGGGTGAAGATCTAGCAGTACTTTGAGAAGGTACTGGTGATTTTGAAAAGGGTATTCTTTGGTGAGGGTACCTATAGTCTTTTGAGAAGTTGTTGTGGTTAACCCTATGTGAATGATTCCGCATCGATTTATTCTCCATTGGTTTTGGTTCATGATCGGTCTTTGGGAAATTGCTTAGATACTTTGAGTGATGGTCAGGTCCTTAATCGATGATCGGGACTATAACAAACAAAACACAACTTTTGACCCATATTCCCAAAATTTCTTCCTTGAGTTCTATGACCAAACCTAACCTCGACTTTTGGTGATTTATGAAAATTATTTTGACCAAACTTATCCCAAAAAGGTTTAGTAGTATTTTGAAAAGATTTTCTTGAAAGTCTTCTTTGAAGGTGTAGTGATACTTTGAGTTGAAGGTCTTGCTGACTCTTAACATTATCAACCTTAGGTTTTTCAACTGTTTCTTTTGGGGTTTCAGAACTAGATTTACCAGTAAGCTTCTTCCTAAACTCTAAATTGTCTACTCCAAAACAAGAAACATCTATCCTAGTTGGTTGAAAACTACCAGTTGGTGGAGGGACTGCATGATAACCCTTGTCTTTCTTAAATTCTGGAGGTGTTTGACTAATAGATTCCTCATTACTAGATGTGTTATCTACATAATTAATGAGTTCATCATCACTAGTTGTTATATCCTCATAATCAAGTTGTTCCTAATCACTAAGTGGGTTTTCTTCTATGCTACTAAAGTCCATACCAAAACCTATGCCAATTTTAATGTGTGCTCTTTTCTGTTTTTCAACAAAACTAACATGTGAAAGGCCAGATTTTCCCCAAGCAACAAACTTTTCTAGCAATTCATCCATTTCCTTAGTCAGCTTTTCAATCTCAGAAATCTTACATCCTAACTTCCATTCACTTAATTTTAACTGATAATCCTGTTGTTCATACTTTTCTGCCCAAGCCATTTCATTATTCTCATGTGTTATTTGTGGAAAATTAGAAGGGGGGGTTGAATAGTTTTACCAATTAAAACTTCCTTTTAAACTATTTAGATCGACTTATGTCAATCTATTTGGTTGTGTGTGTTGGATGTTGATAAACAAGCATATAAAGATATGTAATGAAAAGATAAGAGTAAAAGCACAAAACCACAACGCGAGTATTTATAGTGGTTCGCTACAAGGACACCTTACTTGCCCTACTCCACCCCCGAGTCACCTACTTGAGAGTTTGTAAACACTACACCAATCTCCTTATGGCGGAGAAGCCTTCACAACGCCGCTTAACCTTTTTAGGTACTAAGCTAAATACTGAGTTCTTTCACACCAAGGTGAACCACACCTAACACAAGCGTCGCCTACCCTTTATACGGTGCTAGGCTAACCACCGAAGTTCTTTCACACCTTAGGTGAACTACACCTTCACAACGCCGCCTACCCTTTATTAGGTACTAGGCTAAGCACCTAGTTCCATTGCAATGGAGGAACTACTACCACACTACACCAACGACTAATCCCAAAGGAGATCTACTCCTTTACAACATCATCAAGGACATCAATATCCTTGGATCTAATGCTAGTCTATCTAGTACATCGAAACACACCATATCGAATGTACATCTAAGGCACCTTTCACTAATTCCTTTGACTAGATCTACAAGATACCTTTCACTAATGTCTTGTGTCTTTACTTCGAAGCACCTTTCACTAATGCTTCAAGTCTTGACTTCTAAGCACCTTTCACTAATGCTTCTTGTCTTGACTTCTAAGCACCTTTCACAAGTGCTTATCCTATGGCGATAGATACCCTTCACTAATATCTTCGTCTTGACACTTGAGACATCTTTCACTAATGTCTTCAACACTACACTTCTTTGAAGAAAGAAAGAGATCATCAACAAGAGGACTTCAATAGCCTTGATGATGAAGAAGCTTGGCAACTCATGGACTTGAGCTTGCTTGACTTCAAAGGTGGTGATCTTGCCTTTAAGAGGAACCTAGAAGATCACACAAAACAAAACTACAAACATAGATCTCTTGGATCTAAGGTTAGTGAGATTTAACTTCGGGGAGAAAGTGTATTGGAAGGGTGAGAAATAATGAAGAAATGGCTCACTATTTATAGAGGAAAATCCTACTGTTTCCGGATCCCCGGATCCTTCCACTGGGATCCGGCTAGCACAAAGCCGTGGATCCGTGGAACGCTCCTCTTTGCCCATGGGTATTTTGGTTATGGGTCATGGGTCGTGGGTTGAACCATGGATCTTTGGCTAGATACAATGTATCTTTAAGTGCAATGCACTTAGTCACTTGGGTATGGGTTGATCCATGGGTTATGGATATTATCCATGTATGATATATAAGCATTATGTCATGCAATGGGTTATGGGTCAAGATCCATGGGTTATGGGCTTTGGGTTGTACCCAACTACATTCAATGTATTTGCCCAATGGGTTGTGATACTTAAGTTTCTACCCATTTATATTACCCAATATACTACATACTAGTTATGTGTATATTTAATCCAAATATGTAAACACTAATTGTTGTACATATGCATTACTTAAATCATAAAATCACTTATACTTGTTTTAGTGTTTTATGTGAAAATGTGAATATGTTAGAAACTATTAGTTCAAACCATTTACGTATTTTATTTGTTTCGTTAATATGATTTTACGTTTGTTATCGACAAAACATTAGAAGATCGTGAAATATAAATAAACGTTTTTACGGCTTATTTGTATTAACATTATTATTTTGGCTTCCATAGACTCTAAAGTAATTTGATAACCAGCTACCTCAGACCTAGCCCTTCTATAATTATCTCGTTCAGTTACATAATCATTAAGCACTTTTTGATAAACATCGTGACACTTAGAGCATACCTCAGAGATAGGGGGTGAACTTGGTGAAGTAGCGACCATAGCAAGCAGAACAGGTTCCTCTTCACATTCCATGCTCCAATCAAAGCTTCCTAGACCATCTTTTGATTCCAAAGCGGCAAATCTGGTTCCTCATCAAAGATGTGCTCCAATCAAACTCTTCCACTGCGACCATACGGAGGTTAATGGTTCATCATCAAATTCAAACTCCGGTCAACCTCGATAGATTTTCTTGAGCAACCAAAGCTATTGTTTGATAATAGATTTCCTTTAGCTTCGAAGCTTAGGTTTCTCGGTCATTCTATTTGCACGATATTTAGCAAATTTGCACTCTCTTGCAAAGTGTAAAGTTCTTTGGCAATTAAAACATTCAATCTTGGTCTTGTCAAACTTTATACCACCTTGAGCTTGAAGTCAATGCCTCTTTCTATTTTCTTCATGAACTTCTTGATCTAGCGATGATCATAGCAACTTGCCACCTTATATCAATTTCTTCAAGAGCATCCTCTTCGATTTGTGACAAGTCTTCTTCATAAGTAACAGGTAAAGTGGCTTGCTGAGCAAAGAATGAGCATACAACATCACCAGAGTGAATGGTGTTTGTTGGTGATGAGGTGGGGTTAGGATAAGCAACAGTACTTTGAACAACAATACTTTGAGTAGGATGAGCAGTACTTTTAGTGGAAGTACTGCTTCTCTTTTCAGAAGACACAAAAGCAATATTGTGAGATTTTGAACTTGTTTGGCCATTCATCTCATGCTCATACACCTTCAAATGGTTGTAGAGATCATCAAAGTCCATAACATCCAAACCATGTTGTCCTCTGATCATAGTAGCAATCACATGCCATGTAGATGGCAAACTTCTTAAGAACTTCAGATTTGCATCTTCAGCGGATATTTACGCTTTGTATAACTCCAACATACTAAGAAGATTTTAGAATCATCATAGGCGACATCAAGACCTTGTCTTTCACCTGTGATGAATGTTTCAAATTGTTGCTTCAACAGATTTCATGCATCTTCTTGGAAGCATCATTACCTCGAATCTTGTCTTAAGAGCAACCCATAGTTGCTTTGCATCCTTAGCATCATGGAACTTGAGTAGATGACCATCAAGAATAGCGAGACAACAATATGTTGAGAGCCTTTTCTTGATTTCTTATTATTCTTCTTGGTAAGGCGGCCTTAGGTGGTTTAGGTTGTCCAGGAATTTCTCTGAGTTCTGCAACAACTTCATTACCATTGACAATTACATTCCATAGTGCATGGTGCGTAATAGCAATGTATCGCCTCATCTTCATGCTCCAAAGATCATACTCTCACTCTCGATGATAGGAATTCGAGTGAGGTGATGGATGGGGGTGGTGCGGCTTCGATCGACATCTTTAGGGTTTGTTAAATCGGTTATTAAGATTTCTTCTTAATCGAGTTTCAACACAAGCTCGATACCACTTGTTGGATCGATATACTCTAACCAAACTAACTTATGTAGCTTGTAAGTGGCTTAGCAACCTCGGATAAATCCTAAGTCACTAACAATGAAACAACTGAATTAACTCTATTAAGTATCACGAATTTACTTCAATAAAGCTAAGAAGAATTAACTTTAACTTCAACGATTTTATTAATACTTAGAACCGCTTGTTATCTGATTCTCTAACAACTCTAATAACTCTAATACTGCGTATTAATTCGTACTCTTAAACTCTAAAACATATATCTCCAATGCTAATCTAGGGGTCCTTTTATAGGCATAAGGATAACCCTAGTCGGTTTACAACTCTAATCCTTCTACGACAAGTAATCTATACTAAGAACATTCTAGAATTACATAATAATCCTTAACGATTTGCATAGCAAGGGATTTATGTAGTACTCTAATCCTTAACGATTTACATAACAGTCCTTTATCTATGCAGTACTTTGATGAATGAGCAGTACTTTGACTTTCTTCATTAAGTAGTACTTTGACTTTCAGCAACACTTTGACTTTATGTCCCAACAATTAGGTTGAAAGTTTAAAACCTCATATAACTGATCGATCATTGGTTAAACATTTAAGCATGTCTAATTTTAAATTTAGTTCAGTTATCTATATGTTGTTCATAAGTAAGTTTTTTTAGGTGCCCTGATTGATTTGTTAGAAGACGTTTAGAAAAAGCACGCTGAGACTACCCATTTAAAATCGTAGATATGAACAATTTCAAGTATAAGTCAATTACAATACATTGTCTCTTAAGTCTTAACTAAGGTGGCTACACTACTCATTTAACTTTATGGTTCGTGAGACATCTATGAATGTTTTGTGTTATAGCATGATAATTTTTCATGTTTTTTCTTTGTTTGTAGGTCATTGAACAAAATATTGTTCATAAGCGTGATGAAGAATCTTAGATTGACCTTAAGATACTATGACATGGTATGTTCAGTAATCTATTGAAAAAGTTTAGAAATTTAAAATTTCATTTAGGGGATATACACCATCTTAAATGATTAGCTAATGGGCGTTGTTTACTTAGCTAGAGTTTAAATACTAAGGTTTATGGAGTATGGTTTGTAGAAATATATAAAGCATAAACACGCAAGTCTTCATAAGTGGGTAAAAAGTATGGATGTAGGTAGCCGTGTATGAATGGACATATAAGAACTTCAGTTGAGATTATGAAATTGTATATATATTGTAGAAATCATGGTTTTAATGTTTTGATGTGTCAAGCAATTGAGCTATAATTGAAAAAAATTATACAGTATTTGACATGTGTATTTTTCTGTTTATAGTTAATTAAATACACGGTCTTAATCCTGTTGCTTTTTATGGGTAGTCATTGGAATGTGAAACCATGCTTGCAGCCAAGTTGCATGTCGTACCTCATTTAACTTGTGATGGGTGAGGTGCGACTATTGTCAAATCCATGATTTCATAAGGAGGAATTTGAAACTCCATTAGGTTTGAACATTTCTCAATCAGTTTTTTTTCCCTTAATTTATTTGCTTACTGTTTCTTGTGACAAAAAATTGTGGCATTCAATATGAAGTGAGGTTTAGATAAATTTGGTTTTTGCAATTGTCGCGGAGCAATTGTTGAAATATCTAACCTGGTTCAAAATGTTGCAATTGTCGTGGAGCTAAGGAAGTTCATTGTTAAAATTTATTATAAGCATATAGAAGATAACAAGTCACTTGATCAAAATGGGTTCTTTTTGTATTTTAGATCCATGGATCTGACAGTGATTGGCAAGCTGTGTTACTGACATAGATTATAAGATTAGCGTAGTTGAGAAGCTTACAGTAAGGTGTTTATAATAGCTATTTTCCATGTTTTTCATTTTGCTACAGTGTTGTTTTTCATTTTGGTACAGTGTTGAAACTTTTTAAAATGAATATATGTGTATATAGTAGTTCTTCCAGTTCATTTATTTTGTTTTCATTTTGGTATAGTTGTGTTTAAACGTTTTATATATGAATATGGATCTCTATTCAAGCTTCATGGGAAGTCGAGCTCTTTTGGCTATGATGTACATTGTGTAACAAGTATTCCCGTAGTCATTTTCGGACTTTTCACTAGCCATCTTTGTATGTTCTCCCAACAAAGGTTGAACTTGGTGCTCTTCTAAGACCTTCAAACCACCTTACCAGTTACAACTAGGCCTTTCTTTTTAAACTTTTTATGTCACATTCTCATGTGTATAAATAAAGAATAACTACAAAGAAACCAATTCTTAACATAAAACCAATCCGTAACATATTGTAATGGTCAAAATGCAAAGTTTTTTAGGTTGAATCATATTTTACTTGATATGGGAAACAAAAATGTCATTACAAGGTACAGTTAAACACAACTACTACATCACTTTTGTTATTATTTAATAGACCGATCAATATCATGTGCAAATCAAGAAAGCAATTTTTTTCAGGTAATGCTTGATGCATTGTTGGTGACTCATCTATATGATCACATCAAAACTTGATGTAATAAATAATTGATCAAGAAGGACCTTTGGTCTGTGCTTATATAGTTATATGCATACGTTAGTGTTGTAACTAAATAGTTGTTGTAGTTCTTAAGAGAAAACTTAATAAAGACGATGTGTCGGGAGTATGGAGATATATTGAGGAAGTTGTTATAGTTCTTAAGAGAAAACCTAATAAAGACGATGTGCCGGGAGTATGGAGATATATTGAGGAAACTATGCAATAATTGTTCAGGTAGTTTAATAAAGAATTCAAAGCAAACAATTTGATCATTTGAGAATCTTTATAAATGTGTGTTTGGAAGAAGATTGAGGTATGATATGAAAGTAGATAATTGTGAGGTATGTTAGGGAGGAAATATGTAATTTCATTGCATGAAAAAAAAATTGTTTTAGTAGTTGGTGTTATTTGTGAATCAATTAAAGAAAAAAAAATGTGTGGCTATCACTCTAAAATATTTGAGGTCTCAAGTTTAATTTTTATTAGGTGCAAACAACCTTAAGTGGTCATGTCAACCTCTTAAAAAGGGAGAGCTTTAGCTAGTTTTAGTCTGTGTGGCAGTGGATTCAAACCCCGTGGATTAGTCGATCAAAAGTTCAGAAATCATGGTTAACAAAAAAAAAGAAAAAAAGAAAATTGAAGTCACTAATTGACAATAAGTACCATTTTAGGCTTCATATTTAGCCCAAGTTTG
This sequence comes from Chrysanthemum lavandulifolium, assembly GCA_022545495.1. Lineage (NCBI taxonomy): Eukaryota > Viridiplantae > Streptophyta > Magnoliopsida > Asterales > Asteraceae > Chrysanthemum > Chrysanthemum lavandulifolium. The sequence continues at coordinate 31,113,062 of CM040243.1, read as the reverse complement.
CTTCAAATTCAGTTGACCGGAACTTATGTGTTTAATACATATCGCTTTGCCATTATGTGTTTGATGTGAAGAAACTTAGGCCGGAACTTTGACTAATGATCAAATGTGTTGGATATTTTATCTAAGAAGGCTATTGGTCCACTGAACCGAATGCTAGAACCGAGACTAAAGCAAATACGGAGTAATGTAAAGTTATACCATATTTTATCCATATAATGTAAATTGTCTAATTTGCTTATTAATTCAATTCATAAGAGTATACTTTTTGCCAATTTTTATTGCGAAAATGTTGAAACTCATCCCGTGAGAGCAAGTTGTGACACAGATGTATGGGATGTCGAATTTCAAGCCTTTCATACGTAGGTAACACATTAAGTGTGTTATTTGTTGTAGCTTTTCCAATAAGTGGTACGGAGTATATTACAAAATCATATTTCGCTTCGTATGTGTTTGCTATTTGAAGAAATCGAATATTTGTGGCTTTAATGACATTGAGCGAGGGGCACCAAACATATTTTAAAGGTCTAAGTTAATTGTTTTTGTTTTGTTGATTGCCAATGATACTTTATATCAAAGACACATTTTATGAAAATAAATTAAATTATTTACTTTTACCGTCCGTGTATTACACGGGTCTTAAACTAGTATATGTAATAATGTAAATGACGCTTTTTTTTCTTGGCTTTTTACAGTTTTGGCCTTTTGTATTTAAAAGAGATTGTAATTTTTAAAATAAATCATTGAGAGATGTTCCCGAAGTTTTCACGATTCAGTGCATTTATACTTACACCACTGTAATTGATACATACATCACAATTATTCACATATCGTGTTGTATTTTATGCATTAGTAGTGTAATATTGTGGTGTATGCATCAATTGTGGTTTATTCTGGTGATAGAGGTAAGATCTGTCTACATTTCACGTCCTCTTACCTTACTCCGACGAGATTAGGTTTGTTGTTGTTGTTGTGTTTCAGGGAATAGTAATGGGAAGCGGGTTTTTGATTAGGTACCCCCAATACGATCTCGGGCGAGGAATAATGTGGATCATGTGTGAGTTTTAGTTTTCAAGTTCAAGGTGTGATAATGCTCCAAACGAAAACCTGTATCGTTACCAGCATTGGTAAGCACGTGTATCGACTATCTAAATTTGTTCATCATCATCATCATCATATTGGTCATCTCTATAATCGCAAGCTGTGATAGAGAATAGTTGTCCTTTGTCTGAAACATAAGACTACTAGTAATGAGACCAAACAGCCTTGTCATATCATCGCCAACTCAACTTATCTCTCTTAGACCAAACACATGACCAAATGCTCGTAGTAAGGAGATCGCAGTCATAACAAAAAACAAGTAGTAGCAAAAACATTCCCCTCGAATGATGCATGTAGATGATTAAACATTTAACAATAAGCTTCCCCTGAAACCCATATGTTAACCATATTTTTGATCACCTATCTGACTCACTTGCTCATCACAAAGTGTTTTCAGTTTAGTATATGAGTCAATGCAAGTTTTAGAACACAAGGATACCTCATTATTGGAGCTTATATCCATGAGAGAATGATTTATCTCTTTATCCTATTCTATCAATTTTATAACAACTATCTCCAATATGCGTGGACATGCATAGATCACCCTATCCGTGTGGTCCGTTCTAGTGACAACATTCCCACTTTTATTATCACTTCCAGATCTTGGCGGGCAATTACCATGTTATTAACCGATCGAAACTTTAATACAACCTTTTCTCGATCCATTTGGAGGGAGACCCCATATTATACCAAAGTCTCTTTGGTTCTTTGGTCATCCGAGGTGTATATTCCCATTCGCACGGATCCGTTATCATAAGTCATATCGTTCGACTTTTTCGGAAAACCGGTCTTGGTATCTAGGCATGGTTTATGCCATGATCGATATAGGTGTTCTTGGATCTCTTGTTTGGGCTCATCACATGTTTACTGCCCCAGTTGATCACACCATCATCCATTGAGAGAACCGTGGGATCCGTGACAGCGGATCGAAGAATCTGATTCCCATACATCAAAGCAAATTCACTAGATCACTTCACACTAGCTAAACATAAGACCTTAGAACCCAACTAAGTCTTCTTCAAACATGAGAAAGCTTCAAACTCACCCATAGCTTACCTAGGATCTAACTCAAAGTACTATTTGATTTATCAACTCATCAAAACTCGCCATATTTCCGCTTCAATACTCACACATTGCTTTTCACATCTCAAAACACTTAGGTGGACATATTTATCAATTTTAAGAAATTGTTTCTAGCCATCCTTACCTCAAAAAGGGGTCAAAATGGATCAAACCCTAGTCTTTCCATCTTAAGCTTTTAGGATATCTTCTTAAAGGTTATCTTAAGTTACTATCTGATCTCTAGGATCATTTAGCTCCATTTGACACTCTCAAAGTCTTTAGTGTCATCCTTGTTCATTCATTGGTACTCATAAAAAAAAATTCTAATTTCTTCCATAAAAGGCGATCATTAGCTACATCACTCATTTCCCTTAAGCATTTGAGTACCCTTTCATTTAAGACACTTAGATGGACTGAAACACTCAAGAAGGTATAGGCATTAGACCTTACAAACATCATTGTTATCTTTTCTTAGCTGCTGCGAGATGGATCCCTAGGATTAGCCTGAGCGGATCCACTAATGGAGGAACAGTGGGATCCGTATGATGATTCATGTCAACTCTAGCTAAAACAATCATTTCAAGCTCATCTTGCTAACTTGAAAACTCCATCTCATCTTAATTAAGTTCCTAGATCAGTACAACTCCGAAGTTGACTCTTGTGCATGCTAATCATCACATTCCAAGGAAATTTAGTGGCTTAAGTCTTTAATGCACTTGCCAAATCCCTTGCTTTATAAACCACATTGTTAGAACTCCTAAATTCATCATCTTCATCCTCATTTTCAGCACTTAGAAACCTTTACAAACCTCTTTGAATCATATCATCATGAGGAAAGCTCCAAGTGGTAACTCATCCACCAAACGACCACCCAAGAAAATTGCTCGTGTTGTACACGAAATTTCTTCAACCGAATCATCTCCGGTCAAATCCACAAATGCAAGGATTTCTCCTCCACCAACTCAACCAATCAAACCAATCCTAAAAGGATAGTTCCCATGAAACTACCTATGCCAAACACCACCATACCTCCTAAACCAAACACACCCTTTTCAACCCAATCAACATCTTTAGTGCCTAGAGCAATATCATTTACCACCTCACAATCATCTCCACATTCCTACAACTTAGAGGACTTAACCCATAGGCCATCTCATCCTCCACCATTACGACACACTCTTCACTGAGAAGATTGTACAACAAAACCAAGGTGTTGAATCAACACTGCACCAATGTCAATTTCTCCATTTCCTACAATGGTCCATTTTGGATTATGAGGAGACATCAAGTCAACCACCCGACCACATGGAAGTTGACACTTCCTACCACCACCATCAACCCTTGTTGAGCCACCACTTAATGCGCCTTCACCAATTCCTCATTCATTTGAGGATCTTCAACCCACTTCACTTGAACCTCCGCTCAAGACGCTAACTTTACCACCATCCTTTCAAAACCATGACAAGGATTGCTATCATTGTCAACATGTTGAAAGGTTGATACATGAACTACATGAAGAGCAACGTTTCATGTTTTATCACCTCCTCGAACGTTTCGATGAGGTCAACAAACTTAAACAACCATGAGTCTAAGGATTAAAACGGTGTCCTAGTCTCAAACTTAACTTAGAACGTTTAGGAATCCCATTTCATGTTTGATCATCCTTAAGCACGTGGTTGCTTCTTAAGTTTAGGTCACTCATTAGTATTAGAAGAATATGTATTACATGGCTAAATCATTCTCTTAGTTTTAGAGATTTGTTGGTTATCTCTTTGTTTTATTGAATGATAACTTATTTGCCCTATTGCTTTGAGTATATGTTTGTTGTTTGTATACATATCTCACTTTGATATTAACATTGTTTGTTATATCACCATTACTGAAAATCTGTCACCAGACAGACGGATCCCTGGAGATTGCCGAGACGGATCCCTCAAAGGAGGGAACCGTGGGATCCGTGCAACATAAGACCAATTTTCTACTAACTTGAGTCTTATTTGCAGGAAACTATGCACTATATACTTGTTTTCTAACCTTTATTTTGTAGATTTTCAAAATACACATGAAGACTTTGACACCCTAAGCTAGGGGGAGCTTTGTGTCAAACCATACATTGCAAAATCCATTTGCAATATAATCCTCATATGGATTACATTTCGTTACATCCCCTTGCAAAGTTGCAATCATTAAGGGGGAGCGTTATCGTAACTACGACGAAACCATTTGCAACCATAGTTGCAATACATTAGCTAGTAGTTTTATTTACTTGACGCCTCACAGGGATGGACTCGTCAGGGGAGTTAAGATGAGAACTCTTCCGTCACTTGCGATAATGTCTAAAATGAACATGTTTTAGTAGCGTTATTGTCGGGTTTGTGCATGATATTCGGCTATATTTACTCATAGCTTGTTGCAAAGTGCAAAGATGCGTGTGTGTATGTATATGTAGCCGTATCGCGAATAATGAAGAAATAAAGTTTTATGCACATTTGGAAGATTCTTAAGGAAGGAAGTTGAGATTGGAAGCTTGTGGACTCAATGATATGGGCGAGTGATTTCAAGCATCTACGAGGAAAGATCAAGTTTGGCTTTGGAAATCATCAACATAAGCAAAGAATGAAGCCTTGAGGAAAAGTCGACAAAAGTCAAAATGAGCAAAACCCACCGATCGGTCGCAACCGCAACCGGATCCGGTGGGCGGAATGGTCAAAGATATTACCGATTCGATCGGCCTAGAAACCGATCCGGTTTACGCACCGCAGATTACACAATTCGCATTTATTGTTGTCTTAACTCCCATAATCATTGAGTCCGATCATTTCTTGATATTAACTTGGAAGAGCGTTTTGGGCGGTTAAGCAAGTGCTTTGGCTATTTAAAGGACCTAGTACTTGTATACTAAGTGTGACAACCAAAGAGTTTTAGTTTACACCAAAACTAATACTTACCCTATTATTTCAACCCAAAAGCTTAGTATTTCTTGAAGCGCCCGTAAGCAAGGAAGGAGCCATTCTTGTCCATTGTTTGGTGGTTTGGAGTTGTGCGGTGATCCTAGGTGATTGAGGCGTGGTTGCTACAATCCACGATTTCTAATTCTTGTAATCACAAAAGTTTAGGTATTCTATGAACTTTGTTATGGAAATCTATTCTCTTGAATTGTTTGAATTACCTTGTTATGACTTGTGTTTAGATATGATTGTTTTCATGGAGTAGTTTGTGATATACTTGTGTGTTGGAATGTGATTAATCATAATAGTGTTCTCAAAATGTGATGCATGTATATATGATCTTGTTTAAATGAGTTTGTTGGAAAATACTAGTCTTGGATTGATTTGTCAATAAAACATGTTTTAAGAAAAAGGACCGAAAGGATTTCTCTTGTGTTTTATTCCAAAAATGTAGTGACAAACTAGTATGGGATATGGTGATTGACAACCACCATGTTTTGCTTATTAAAACAAGACTAGGAACATTTTCATCACGAAGGGTCGAAAGATTCGTAAGAACAAATTTAATGAGAACATGTTGCAAACAAATGGAACTTTATAGGATAATCATTGGGATAAGGACGAAGGATTACCTAAATGTTTTTGTTCTTAGAATGATTTTACAAACAAATACCATGGTTGGGGAATCATTTGCTTATGATTTGTGCATCATACTAAGAGTATACACCAAACCTTTATGAACATTATCTATGGTTGATTATGAGACTACACAAGTATATATTTATATTCTTGATTCAGATTTTCACTAGAACACTTATTCGAGGAAGCCTTGACAAGCTTTCTTGTTAGAAACTTTTAATCAAATCTATTTCAAAACAAAATCCTGGGACGATCTCGACTTACCAAACTTTGCTATTATGGACGAGTATACTTGCTCGTATGTGTTAATAGGTTATACTGTTAATTCGTGATTATAAATTTTAAAACTTGCACCAACCGAGCACATCACTGCTCTTTATATTTTTCTTTTACATGTTTTTTTAAAACATTTTGTTAGTTTCTTTTCGACGCTCTTTTTATTTCGACAAAAAGGGTGAAGAAAGTAAAACTCAATTCGAACTTTTAATTTTAGTTTTCATTAAAATAATTTTATGTTTTGTCATCAAAAAAGATGGAGATTGTTAATATAAATAAACCGTAAAAGCGCTTATTTACATTTTACGATCTTAATGTTTTGTCGATAACAAGCGAAAATCATTTTAACGAAACAAATAAAATCGTAAATGGTTCGAGCCAATAGTTTTCGACACACTTACATTTTCACATAAAACACTAAAACAAGTATAAGTGATTTTATGATTTAAATACATATGTACAACAACTAGTGTTTACATATTGGGCAAACATATACATAACTAGTATGTATTATAATGGGTAAAAACTACAACCCATGATATTGACCCATATCCATTTGACTAGATACATTGCACCTATTAGATACATTGTATCTAAGGAAATACCCATGGACCAACCCATAACCCATGACCCATAACCAAAAAACCCATGGGCGGGAGGCGTCCCACGGATCCTCGAGGGAGGATCCGTGGGATCCGGAAACGATGAATGGTTTTCTTCTATAAATAGTGAGCCATTTCTTCCTTTTGGGTTGCTCCCACAAATACTTTCCCCAAGTATTGTAACTCTCTAACCACGATCCAAGGGATCTTTCTATGTAGTTTGTTTTTGTTTGGTGTGATTCTAGGTTCCTCTTAAAGCGAGATCACCACTTCTTGAAGTCGAGCAAGCTCAAGTCCATGAGTTGCCATGCTCGTCATCATCAAGACTAGTGAGGTTCTCTTGTTGATACTTCTTTCTTCCTCCATAGAAGTGTTGTGTCGAAGGCATTAGTGAAGGATGCCGAAAGAGTCAAGACGAAAGCATTAGTGAAAGGTGCTTAACGTCCGTGTCAAAAGCATTAGTGAAGAATGCTAAAGGAGTCAAGGCGAAGGCATTAGTGAAAGGTGCCAAGCGTTCGTGTCGAGGGCATTAGTGAAGATGCCTGGAGTCAAATCAAGTGGCATTAGTGAAGGATGCCAAGGTCGATAATCAATGAGGTGCATCGTTATACAAATAGTGATAGTTTGTTTCAAAGATGTTGATATCATTGATGGTGTTGTAATAAGGAATGGGTCTCCTTTGGGATTAGGTGTTGTGTAGTGTTGGGTAGTAGTTCCTCCATTGTAATGGAACTCGGTACTTAGCCTAATCTAGGATAAAGGGTAGGTGACGTTGTGGTAGGTGTGGTTCACTTGGTGAAAGAACCCGGTGGTTAGCCTAATCTGAAAAAAAGAGTAAGCGACGTTGTGAAGGCTTCTCCGCCATAAGGAGTTGGTGTCGCAGTAGTGATTACGAACTCTCGAGTAGGTGACTCGGGAGTGGAGTAGGGCAAGGAAGGTGTCTTGTAGCCGAACCACTATAAATACTCGTGTCGTGGTTATGTGCTTCTTTACTCTTTATCTTCATTACACTTTTATATATCTATCTATCAAACGTCCAACATACACATCTAAATAGATTGACATAAGTCGATCTAAATATTTTAAAACAAAGTTTTAATTGGTAAAACTATTCAACCCCTTATAGTTTTCCACAATTGGCATCGAGCTTAGCTACTAAGTTTCTTAGAGTATGTTGTACTTTAAAAACTTGATACGATCCGTGTATGTTTGAAAACTACAAAGAAGGAAATATTTTAAAACATTTTTCTTTTCTCTTTCATGTTGGATATTGATAGATCATTCTAACATATTCTTTTCAAGAAATCTTCATGCTAGGATCTCTTCAAAACCTTCATTTCTATTCAAAGAATAATGAAGTCAACTTTCAAGAAAGAATCTAAAAGTAATCACAATCTACTTATTCTAAGTACAACGGATTACTTTAAGAGCTCATGAAGTATTTTTGGTCTTATGTCTTCACAAACCAAAATCAAGAGCATAGAGGTATGTTTACTCTTCATTAGCTAGCTTATATATACATGAATATGTTAAAATCTTTTTTTAAATGCTAGTCTTTCAGAAAGTCTCCTTTCGCCACTTTCCCGACTTACTCATCATCGGGAATAGTATTCCTTTTGATCTCGTCAAACTAACGCCGTCGTCACAAATGGATTCTCGATAATTAATCAAATCCCGTTGACCAAACATTATTTAGTTTATTTTTTTCCTCAAAACTATTTTGTTCTATAAGCTATTTTATAACTTATAACAAAATATTGCCAAACACTCATTTTTCGTTCTCTGATGGCGGATCCCTCTAGTTGTACTAGCGGATCCCTTATACAAGGATCCGGGAACCGTGATGAAAAAGCTATACGCTTTTCAAAACCAAACTCGCTCATTTTCCTCTCCCATAAAACACAAAATGATCCAAGAGTCGGTTTCATCTTCATAGACTCCATATCCTCAAAGTATTCTTCTCTAGAGCATCATTGTAAGTAATTACTCTAACATGTTCTAATTTTCATCATCCTCATCCTAGGGTTTATGGTTTCTCAATTTTTAATCAATTAATTTAATTAGGTTTTCCAAAATTGATCATTAAAAAGGGCGTTCACATAACTAAGATTACATTATGTTCACAACATTGTTAATACAAATTAAAATCATAAACCCATGTCAACAAATTTTGCCTAATTGGAATATTTGTGTTTCTAGGACCAACCATGCCTAAAGCCACTCAACAAGACTGTGGAAAACTAGAAGGGGGTTGAATAGTTTTACCAATTTAAAACTTCCTTTTTAAATATTTAGATCGACTTATGTCAATCTATTTGATTGTTTATGTTGGACGTTGATAGATAGATATATAAATGTGTAATGAAAGATAAAGAGTAAAGTACACATCACCACGACACAAGTAATTATAGTGGTTCGCTACAAGGACACCTTCCTTGCCCTACTCCACTCCCGAGTCACCTACTCGAGTTAGTAAACACTACACCAATCTCCGTATGGCGGAGAAGCCTTCACAACGTCGCTTACACCTTTTTTCCAAGACAAAGCTAAATACCGGGTTCTTTCACACCAAAGGCGAACCACACCTAACACAACGTCGCTTACCCTTTATACTTGCTAGGCTAACCACCGAGTTCTTTCACACCAAGGAGAACTAATCCTATCACAACGTCGCCTACCCTTTATTAGGTACTAGGCTAAGCACCTAGTTCCATTACTATGGAGGAACTACTACCCTTCACAACACAACACCTAATCTCAAGGAGATCCACTCCTTGTTACAACACTATCAAGAATATCACCATCCTTGGAAATAAGCAAATACTTATATGTATAACGATGCACCTCATCGATTATACGACCTAGGCATTCTTCCCTAATGCCACTTGATTTGATTCTTAGGCATACTTTACTAATGCCTTTGACACAACGCTTGGCACCCTTCACTAATGCCTTCGTCTTGACACCTTTAGCATTCTTCACTAATGCTTTTGACATGGACGATAAGCACCCTTCACTAATGTTTTCGTCTTGACACTTTCGACATCCTTCACTAATGCCTTCAACACAACATCTATAGAGGAAGAAAGAACTATCAACAAGAGAACCTCGTTGTCTTGATGATGACGAAGCATGGCAACTCATGGACTCGAGCTTGCTCGACTTCAAGTGGTGATCTCGCCTTTAAGAGAACCTAGAGAATCACACAAAATAAAAGACAAACCACATAGATCTCTTGGATCCGAGGTTGTAGAGATATAATACTTGGGAGAAAGTATGTGTGAAAGTTGTTAGTAAAAAGGAAGAAATGGTTCTCTATTTATAGAGGAAATTTTCTACTGTTCCCCGGATCCCGCGGATCCCTCCCACAAGGGATCCGTCCAACACAAAGCTAGGGATCTGTGGGACGCTCCTCTTTGTCCATTGGTATTTTTGGTTATGGGTCATGGGTCATGGGTTGATCCATGGGTTTCTTTCTATATACATTGTATCTCTAGAATACATTGAACTTGGCTAAGTGGTTTGGACAAAACCATGGGTTATGGGTCAATACCATTTGCTATTTTTTACCCATTTAGTATATACTTGTTTTTACCCATTTTAGTATATACTTAGTTAAGTATATGTTAGCCCAATATGTAAACACTAGTTGTTGTACATATGTATCTAAATCATAAAAACACTTTATACTTATTTTAGTGTTTTATGTGAAAATGTTAGTGTGTTAGAAAAACTATTGAATCAAACTATTTACGTATTTTATTTGTTTCGTTAAAATGATTTTACGTTTGTTATCGACAAAACATTAGAAGATCATAAAATATAAATAAACGTTTTTACGGCTTATTTGTATTAACAAAGACCATCATGATACCGTCCATCACCTCACCCATTACTATCGGAAAGAGGGATTGTAAAAAACCGACCGCAAAGTCTTCAAAAGACTTGACATAAGTCGATCTAAATATTTTAAAACAAAGTTTTAATTGGTAAAACTATTCAACCCCCCATTCTAGTTTTCCACAGTTTTTGAAATTACTTGGAGAGGATCTTGGTATAGAAACCAATTGCAAGTTCACTTTTATTTTTGATAGGAAAAAGGTACACATTTCTATTTTATAATTAATCACGTGTTTTATGTAAAATGAGAACAGGTACAGTTTTAACCCCATCCTTAACTGTTCACAGGCAAGTGTGTTTCCAAGTGTTGAACACAGGTTCTGTGTTAAGATATTCATGAGAATATGAAGTCTTATTTTAAAGTAGGTGTTTACAAGGATATGCTTTGTATGCAGCTAGAGCCACTATTGTTGTTGAATTCAACAAATATATGGCTCATCTCAAGTATTATAATTTTGCTGCTTATGATTGGTTGATCAATATTCTAGCTGAACAATGGAGCAGATAAAAGTTTTCAGGTAATTCATTAACTTGCACTGGAAAAAAAGCATATTGATAATTGGTCATATACTTGTATATATTAGAGAATAAATATGCCCAAGCCCGGTTTGTGGGTTTGAGGCATCTAGTGTGTGATTTGTTTAACAGGCAGAGCCACATGTGGTCTACTTTTAAACAACATATGTGAGGTATTCAATAGGCAGTTAACTGATGTCAGAGATCAACCCATCATTACTTGTCTTGAATATATCAAAGAGTACTTGATGAAGAGGATTGTAGTAGTTCAACAATTGATAAAAAGACTGTTGGATCACTTACTCCTACGGTGACATCCATGTTTGATGCTATAAAAAAAGTAACTACTGATTGCGCTGTTGATTGGATTTGATGTTTTTTTATATCAAGTAACTGTGCCTTACGGGGATCAGCGTGTTGTTAACATGGATATAAGAAAGTGTTGTTGTAGGAAGTGGGAGCTGACTTGAATACCATGTAAACATGTTGTGGCTGCAATAAACCATATGATTGAGAATGGAATAGGATTTGGTATACCTGAAAAGTGGGTTCATGCTGCTTATAGACTAGAAACATGGGCACATATATACTCATTCAAGATCAATGAACTGTAGTGGCAGAGACTTATGGCCATTAGTTCAATCTAAAACAGTAATAATACAACCTATTCACAAACCTCAAGTTGACAAGCCACCAAATAAGAGGAAGAAGTCAGTTGATGAGCTTGCAAGTCAAAGTTATTCAGTTGTTATGCAGTGATCTTTAAACAATGGAATTCTGTTAAGTTTCATGTCTTTTGGATTATAAGTATTAACTCTATGTTTGTCTTTAATGTCTTTTGAACAATGTTATGTGTCTATCTTTGTTTAATCATGTTATGTATTGAGAAATTGGGAGGAAACTATTACATTAAATTCAAATGAAATGAATGGTTACAAAGAGTATTTTTAGTACAATGGGTCAAACAAAAGCCAAACTAACCCAAACATACTACTTCTAAACTACATTACAATACATCATATTTACAACTGATAAACAACTAAACTATCTATACAGTTTACATGTTACATTGACATTCTAAAGTCAACTGTCATGTAGTATATGTTTGCTTACTTTGACATTCTAAAGTCATTTGTCATGTAGTATATGTAAAGTGCGTATTTGGTTGGAAATCATGCAAATGCTCATGGATACACTCATGCAAAACACCCTTTTATCTAATGTAGTCAAAACTAATAACTCCCATTTAGCAATTGCATTTTGACATTCTAAAGTCAAACTATAAATGTTAAATGGGAGTTATGTATACACTCATGCCAAACAACCTATTTCTAATAGATTGTGCATTTCCAGACTATATGGAATTCATCACTTTAGCAATTTACAACAAAATATAGATCAGTAACTTAAACATCCAAGATTGTATTGATGATTCTAGGTGTTCACAACCATTACACATTTCCATATCATCTAAATTCTAAACACAGAGTTAGTTGGACCGCTACTTTTCGCATCATCCCTTTCCTTCGTTTCCTTCCTATCATTTAGATGTTTAAACACGACTTCAAGATTTGAAATCATCATTTCCAAATCATCAACTTCCGGTAACCCGATATCCACAACCTTTTGCTTCTCCTCCGTAACACCCAAAAGTTATTCACAGTAGTACTTTTGTCCCCTCAGCCAATTCAAAATATTTTATCTCAACTCTTTAGGTATCTTTCTATATGAATGATACTTAACAATTGGTTCATCGCCAAATCCCTCAAGAACTAAATCATAGAGAAAATAGCTATCTAACACTTTTGCCCACTCCTCTTCATCAAACCCAATGTAGATAGTCTTTCCTTTATCATTTTTTTTGCCACCGTCAGTGGTTTGGTTTGTTGGGATTATGTGTGTTTTGGGGGAAAACAAGGTTGGGATATGTGTGTGTGTGGTTTGGTTCGTTTAAATAAGCGGGATATATACGAAAATGAATAGTCCCATGGCAATCGCTTTGCCATGTGTTTTAGGCGGCAAAGATAAGTTAGCACATTGCAAATTTGGTCCTTGAAAAAAAGTGTGTGTAGACAATGACGGGAAACGAGTGAAATGGCGACATTACCCTCCCGGGTAGGTCCCTGGACGAGATAACTAACGGGCGTTAGCAAAAAGTAGCTTTAGGTGACTATTTTGCAAAAACGTAAACATTAATGTTTTTTTGCAACAAAAGTCGTCTCGATGTGATTTTTACATATTCATGTTATTTTATGGACCAAATTTACACTTCACCAAATGAAAAAAAGTCATGAAAAATTGATTATTGAAATATACCGGGTTTGGGTCGGTATTGAAAGAATTGGGCCGTACATCACATCACATTTCCACCACCAAAATAAGTAGACCACACACAAACAGAGTGTCACACACACACACAACCGAATAAACAAGCAGACTCTTCTAGGGTTTTGTTATACACAGTACCAAATAATCCTGAATCAATCAATCGATTTGAATAGAATAGATTAAATGAGCACGTATAATTACGTAGTAACGGCTCACAAGCCAACGAATGTCACTCATTCATGTGTCGGCAATTTCACCGCTTCGAACGAGCTTAATCTCATTATTGCGTATGTCTTTTTTTTATTTTTTATATAAACTATTTAATTGAGCTATTGTTACATGTTAATTGTTTATTTTTTATAACAAGTTAGGGCTTTTATTCATTTTATATAATTAGGGGGTGTTTGGATTTGCTTATTATAAATAAGTACCTTTTAGAGTTGTTTAGCTGGTTAAAATGCAAGCGGTTTTTTAAATTTTAGTCGAATTCTTCGTTTGTATAAGGTTTTAGTTTTGGTTTGAATACCCGCTTTGGGGCTGTTTGGTTAGGCTTATTTCAATGGCTTATATATGAGCTTATTAACTCAACTTGATAAGCTTGTAAGCCGTAGAAAGTGAGCTTATTTTGTTTAAGCTTATTTGACGGGTTTATGTAAAAGGTGAAAAGACTATAAGCTCGATTTCTATGGCTTATATATGAGTTTATCGACTCAATTAAGCTACAAACTCAAGTTGATAAGCTCATAAGGCGTAGAAATTAAGCTTAATGGCTTTTTAGCTTTTACATAAGCTCATAAGCCCGTCAAATAAGCTTAGAAAGACACCCCTTTGAAATAAGATGAAAAACGGCTTATTTTGCCTCGAAATAAGGCGATAAGTAGAACAAGTTAGTTATCGCAAACACCTCATTAGTTGTTGTATAATAGTATGAAGGTTTTAGCTGTTGACAAGTGGCTAGAGTATAACTATGATATGGTGGGAATTGTGTTGAGGTTTTTAAATATCGTTTTTGTGTTTGATTAATACCGGGGTTGACTGGAGAATTGTTATAGTTTATCGGGAAATTTATTGCAAGTTAAATAGATACCGCGGAAGTATGTTTGTATGTTTACGCACAAGTTATGTTACGTGGTTACTCTCTGGTTGTTTTATCTTGGAGTTTAGGAAATATACATTTCTATGTTCAAGAGCTTTGTGCGAGCTGTGTAATCTTGAGACTTATTTTGTATAATGCGTAATTTTTTTTTTCAGGAAATGTACCCGCATAGAGATTCATTTACTTACTCCTTCAGGCTTGCAGGTGCGTTTTGTACTCTTTGATTTACTTTATCTACAATCCGTGTACATTCAGTACTATAGGCTTCCCCGTTAAAACATGTGTTGTATGCTTAGAATGAATAGGACACACGATACTATTACCACATGAATTTGTGTCTTGCATCTCATACATTGATTAGCTTCCTTACATGGCTATGCACGTGCAGATTATTTAAGACATTATTCATATTCTCGGTTAAGTATCTTAGATATGACGAAGAATTCAATATTTCATAAATGAATACCAGTTATGACACAAATTAGTAAGACTATAGAACTAAAAAGGTGAAAAAAAGGGTATGTGTTGTTTACTCACACTCAAGCTTTAGTTGATCTATATAGGAATCAGGACTGTACCCTGGGGATGCATTTTTCTAAAACTATATGCCACATAGTCTTGTCACCCCTCTATTGCAAAGCCAATTGAGATGTACTATTATTAGAGAGAATTATATACCATAAATCACAAAGTAAAGGCTAAGTGGCAATATATGATACATCGTAATGGGCTATACAATAATGATCAGGCTAATCAGACATGCTTTAGTACCCAAGTAATATGGTAGGGGATTATCAATTTATCATCCACTGATTGCTACTAATATATATGCCGTATTACCATATTAGTGGCTCCTGTCTTTATAAATCATGGTGCAATGCACTAAATGTAGATGGATCATGTGCTAAACTATAAGAACATGTTTCTATATTACAAAGTAGTACGTGAATGTTCACATAAATACAAAGTTTAAGCTGAAGCTATAGTGTATTCTCTTTAAAACTTTGGATTTCTTTAAAACACTAAATGGAGATGTTTAGGAAGAATCTTTCTGTAGATATTTTGCATCTATGATTCATTGATTTGATTGTGAATGTCTATATGCAGCCTATGTTGGATGTGCCAATATACGGAAGAATTGCAACCCTTGAACTGTTCCGTCCGCATGTGAGTCAAGATGTTTGACAGTTTTAAAGAAGTACTTTTAATTTATAATAGATTTCTTTTATCACTCATTGTCTTATTTGTGTATATTCTTGCTTTATGAAGGGCGAAACACAAGACCTTCTGTTTATTGCAACAGAAAGATACAAATTTTGTGTTCTTCAGTGGGATGCTGATGCCAATGAGGTTATTACAAGGTTTGATTCATAACAAAGCTCTTTTTTTGACAAAAGGAAGTCATATGACAACATCTACTTATAACGATTGAAATTTCTGCCTTTTTAGAGCGATGGGTGATGTCTCAGATCGCATAGGCAGACCTACAGACAATGGCCAGGTACATAATAAGATGTTTGAATAGTATTACATTATTTTATAAACAATAAGCCAAGTTTCGATTTTTCTAATGTCTTATCTTTCCTACCTCTCTGGCTTTGTAGATAGGCATAATTGACCCTGATTGCAGACTCATTGGACTCCATCTGTATGATGGACTATTTAAGGTAGTTGCACCTGGTGTAACTTTTTTATATTTTCAACTTCAGAGGTCCTTTAGACATTACAATACATTCGATGTTATATTTTCTTTCAGGTTATTCCATTCGATAACAAAGGGCAACTTAAAGAAGCGTTTAACATCAGGTAACTATTGGGAGCTTACTGTTGAGGTTGCCATGTGATAGAATGTTTGTGTTATTTGGTGTTCTTCTTTAGCACGTACATCTCCATAACAAGAAATCATAATATGTGCTTAAGCTTGATTCATACTTCAAAGCATGTGATAAGCTGCAACCTGGAATCATAAACATATAAAACTTTAGGTTAGTTTTAATATAGTTACATTTGAGAGGAAGTACTCGTTTTTTCGTTTCCTGAACAAAAGTTCTCATTTAGTCCTTCACTACTTGTACAGGAAGGCCTCTTTGCCTCTTTCTGTACGGGGGAACTTTTGTATTTATAGACGTTCTTTGCTTACTATGATTGCATCAATAGTCAGATACTTACTGCTGTGTTTGTATACGAGTTGTTTTCAGGCTAGAAGAACTTCAAGTTTTGGATATCAAGTTTCTATACGGTTGTCCAAAGCCTACAATTGTTGTTCTTTATCAGGTTTGTTTCTTTACAAGGTTTTTATAAATTAAGATCATATTCAATCTTGATAAAAACTGAAGACCTAATTATCTTCTGTGCTGTTTTGTTTCAGGATAATAAAGATGCTCGCCATGTAAAAACTTACGAGGTCTCTTTAAAGGATAAAGACTTTGTTGAAGGTCCATGGTCTCAGAATAATCTTGATAATGGGGCTGACTTGCTAATACCAGTTCCACCACCTTTTTGCGGTGTATTAATCATAGGGGAGGAGACAATTGTGTATTGTAGTGCCTCAGCATTTAAAGCTATACCAATAAGACCTGTAAGTCAAGCTGCGATTCTGTATGAAATTTCTTTTTATGCTCCCCACCCCACCCCACCCCAACCCCACCTCACCCCACTTTAAAATAAAATATAAAAGATGACTAAAAATGTTTATTTTTGACTTATGATTATCATGTCATTTGAACTTGTAGTCTATTACTAGAGCCTATGGAAGGGTGGATGCGGATGGTTCCAGATATTTGCTTGGTGACCATAGTGGGCTACTTCACTTGCTTGTGATAGCTCATGAGAGAGAAAAGTGAGTTAGATTGCTGTTTTCTAATTCACACACGTATCGCTGAATTTTGTAAAGTTGTATGAGTTCATTTTCTATGCTCTTATTGAGGTTCATCTCATAAACTTTATTTTTATGTTTATGATTTATCTAAAATATGTTGTTTACAGAGTCACAGGACTCAAAATTGAGCTTCTAGGGGAAACATCAATTGCCTCTACTATATCGTACCTTGATAATGCATTTGTATATGTTGGCTCGAGCTATGGAGATTCTCAGGTATGTAAACTACATCATATATTTGTTTCATGTAAATAGTTAATCTGTTTGTAGCTTCTGCTTCTAAGTTGAATTTGAGGTATAACATGTCATTGAAGCTTTTTGTTCATTGTCTATGGCAGTTAGTTAAGTTGAATGTCCAGCCAGATGCAAAAGGTTCTTATGTGGAAGTGCTAGAAAGATATGTCAACTTGGGACCGATAGTTGACTTCTGCGTGGTTGACTTAGAAAGGCAAGGTCAAGGCCAGGTCGTAACATGCTCAGGAGCTTATAAAGATGGTTCCCTTCGCATTGTTAGAAACGGAATTGGGATAAATGAACAGGTAATTATTTTATCTGGTTAAACATTTCTTTCTGTTTTCTGGCGGTACTATATAAGTTCAATAACTTATCTTTTATGAAAATTTTCATTGTTAAGGCATCTGTGGAACTGCAAGGTATCAAAGGAATGTGGTCGCTTAGATCAGCAACAGATGATCTGTATGACACTTTCTTGGTTGTTAGCTTCATTAGTGAGACTCGGATATTGGCAATGAATTTAGAGGAAGAGCTAGAGGAAACTGAAATTGAGGGCTTCAATTCTCAAGTGCAGACTCTATTCTGTCATGATGCTGTACATAATCAGCTTGTTCAGGTATGCATGATTATCTGTGAAGATCATCATGATCTCAATTACGAGACACCTGATTCATTTTCAGCTTTATATATTAGTTAACTAAAAGTTGTATAAATTCTTATTTAGGTTACTTCAAGCTCGGTGAGATTGGTGAGTTCGATAACAAGAGAGCTAAAACACGAATGGTTTGCACCTGCTGATTACTCTATAAACGTTGCAACAGCTAACGCTACTCAGGTACATCACTACAAGTCATTAAATATCCATTGAACATTTGTCGTATTTCTTGTTGTATATAACTTTATATATGTAACAGGTGCTATTGGCTACTAGAGGTGGGCATCTAGTTTACCTCGAAATTGCTGATGGACAATTAGTGGAGAAAAAGCATACTCAGTTGGAGTATGATATTTCATGTCTTGATATAAATCCAATTGGTGATAACCCAAATTATAGTAATCTTGCCGCGGTTGGTATGTGGACGGATATAAGTGTCAAAATATTTTCACTCCCTGATCTGACTCTTAAGACCGAGGAACATTTAGGTGGTGAAATCATACCGCGATCTGTTCTTCTTTGTGCCTTCGAAGGGGTATGCTTATTCTTCTTGAAGTATATTTATGAGATGTTGCATTTTAATTTCTATTTAATAACGACTGTATCTTTGCAGATACCTTACTTGTTGTGTGCACTTGGAGATGGTCATCTTTTAAACTTTTTACTGAACACGACAACGGGCCAATTAACAGACAGGAAAAAGGTGTCACTTGGGACCCAACCGATAACACTAAGAACATTTTCATCAAAGAGTACCACACATGTTTTTGCAGCTTCTGATAGGCCAACAGTGATATACAGCAGTAACAAGAAATTACTCTACAGCAACGTGAACCTTAAAGAAGTCAGTTACATGTGCCCTTTCAATTCTGCTGCTTTTCCCGATAGGTAACATTTTGTATCTTCACCCTTCAAAATTTTATGGTTGTACGGTGATTGTAAACATATATTTCCTTTGTGTGGGTAACAGTCTTGCCATTGCAAAAGAAGGTGAGTTGACAATTGGGACAATTGATGATATTCAGAAGCTTCATATCCGTTCTATTCCTCTTGGTGAACATGCAAGACGTATCTGCCATCAAGAACAGACTCGTACTTTTGCAATATGCAGTTTAAAGTACAACCAGTCAAGCACAGAAGATTCTGAAATGCACTTCATTCGCTTGTTAGATGACCAGACATTCGACTTTATATCCTCTTATTCATTGGACCAGTTTGAGTATGGTTGTTCCATACTCAGTTGCTCTTTCTCAGATGATAATAATGCATATTACTGTGTCGGGACGGCCTATGTTATGCCTGAGGAGAATGAACCTACAAAGGTACGATGCTCTAAATTAGTAGCTTACTGTGCAAATCGTTGACCTCTTCTTTTGTTTTTTTTCGTATAACTTGTTTTTAGTAAATTTGATGTATTTATTCATGATCTTGATACCAAAATAATTTCGTTTAATTTTCTAGATATCTAGGTTTTGAAATTCACAATTATAAGCAAGAATATTGTTTTAAACAAATTCAGTGATGTGATGGATTTGCATGTCTTCATCTGTTTGTTGATATCATCTTTATTTTTACAAGTGTTTTTCCTTTGAGTTGGCAAAACAGACAGATCAGATGGGTCAAATTGGGGTTGGGTCAAAACATCTAGATTCTTGTCAGGGGATTTTGATTGTACATTTTGTGCGAAATTTTGACCAATTGTTTCATTGTAAGCTACTAAGCTATCATTTTTGTTTTACCCTTTTGACCGGTTAAGATAAAATCATAAAAGATAACCTGAATAGACCAATTTTAATGTAAATGAGTCAAAAATTGCCATAAAAGTACTGTACTTAATTATGGTGGTTAGTTCTATAGTTTGTAAGTTTTCTTTATAAAGTGTGTTCAAGTACAATATCGTTTTCATATTGTTTGTGAGACGAACCATTTGTCTCTCTTATATTTCACCATTTATGTTCTTTCTGACACCAATGTATGAATCTTATGCTTTTCTTTTTCTTTTTTTATCAAATGGTATTGGCCTTTAGCATTAATCGGGTTTTTGCTCTGTTAGTCCTAATACATAGCTCTTGTCGACAAGTGCAGGGGCGTATTTTGATTTTCATGGTTGAAGATGGGAAGCTACAGCTAGTGGCTGAGAAAGAAACCAAGGGTGCTGTTTACTCTTTGAACGCCTTTAACGGTAAACTCCTTGCTGCTATAAATCAGAAAATTCAGTTGTACAAGTGGATGCTTCGTGACGATGGCACACGAGAATTGCAATCTGAATGTGGACATCATGGGCACATACTTGCTTTATATGTTCAAACTCGTGGGGATTTCATTGTTGTTGGTGATCTGATGAAATCCATTTCGTTGTTGATATATAAGGTACCAAACCCAGCTGACTCTTCATCTAAATAGGCATATTACAATTGATATCTTAACATAATATCATAATAAATGTGTTGATGCCAAAATGACCACAAATTTTTGGAATCTTTTTATTTTGCATAGTTAGATAATTCTGCGCAGTTGGCTTCTTTTTGGCTATTTTTGTTTTGAAATTTTACGCAGAAATAAATAATTTCGGAAAGCAACTTATTTAGCATAAAAATGTATTTTGCGAAACCTGTGGTTATTTTGGTGTAAACTCAAAAATCAAATTTATAATGTGCTATTTGAGTTCCCTGAAAGATAATCCAATGCCGACCATTATACCTAATAATTGGGCCAGAATTATCTCCACCTAACATGTTTTCTTTGTGTTGCTTATAGCATGAGGAAGGTGCTATCGAGGAGAGAGCTCGTGATTACAATGCCAATTGGATGTCAGCTGTTGAGATACTCGATGACGATATATACCTTGGAGCTGAGAACAACTTCAACCTTTTCACAGTCCGTAAGAACAGTGAAGGTGCCACTGATGAAGAGCGTGGTCGTCTAGAAGTAGTTGGTGAATACCATCTTGGAGAATTCGTGAACCGTTTCCGCCATGGTTCACTCGTGATGCGGTTACCTGATTCTGATGTGGGGCAAATCCCAACCGTAATATTTGGAACCGTTAACGGTGTTATTGGTGTCATTGCTTCACTTCCCCAAGACCAATACCTTTTCATGGAAAAACTTCAAACAAACTTGAGAAAGGTTATAAAAGGTGTTGGAGGGTTGAGTCATGAGCAATGGAGATCGTTTTATAGTGAGAAGAAAACTGTTGACTCGAGAAATTTCTTGGATGGTGATTTAATCGAGTCGTTCCTTGATCTTGGAAGGAGCAGGATGGAAGAAATCTCAAAAACGATGAATGTTTCAGTTGAGGAACTTATGAAGAGAGTAGAAGAGTTAACAAGGTTGCATTAGTTAGCTCTCAAGGTTTTTTCTAGTTCCTAAAAAACTTTCGTTTAAAACTTTTGACGTGTGAAACTTTGTACCATTTTTTTGTTGGTTTTGTATCATGTTATATCTTGTTGCATAAAGAAACGAAAAGGAGAATGGTCAGGGTGTGCACTTTATTTTGCCTTGTAATAATCTATGGCATTTAACTGTTTATTGTTGGATGTGTGGCGTAGTGAATGGGCCGGACTAATGTAAGATATGTAAGAACAGATTCGGGTTGATATTGGTGAATTTTGTTTCATGCTGAAACGGTGTTGGGTTGACGTGTTGACAATCTTCTTTTGTCAGTGTTGCCAACACTAACGGGCCATTAATGTATTCGGAGTTGCTTGGTAATCAGTAGAGCTCTAAAATCTGTTTTTTGTTAGGTAAATTCTCTTCGGGCTTTTCCAATTGATTATGGCTAGTTTTTTCATGGAAACATTCCCCTACTCTCGGATTTACCCGAAGGAAGGGGTATAATTCGTTTACATTTCACTTGCCCCGTACCTTGCTTTTGATGGATTGGGTATTGTTGTTTCTTCAGTAAAGTCTTTTTTAAGGGATCATAGTTGTTTGCAACCTAGCACCAACCGCATTTCAGTGATATCGTCTCTTCTATCGGTTATTACAAAGAAATATATATCCTAGAAATAGATAAATGGAAATTGAGCTAATGTGCACATAGGTAACCATACTAGCAATCAAGTCTATATTTTGTTACAAAACTTTGTTTTGTGTTCCTACTTTTCAGCCATGACTTTGTCACATGGCTTCAACCTTTTAGTTTAAATAAAGGTTCAAGAATGAATAAATCATCACATTTATATTCAAAAGTCTCTGTATCAGTTTTTGTTCTTGATAGAGGTCAAGGTCTCCTCAATTAGACCTATTGTTACTTATCAATTCTTTATAGTTCTCTCTAAATCATACTCCACCATAGGGCATAAACCATGTAGAAACGAGTTGAAGAGATTGAAGGCAGTGTGCGGTCTCTCGCGGAAGGGCAACAAGCCATCGTTAACCAAATCAATGAACTCTTTAGTCAATTAAAAGTTTGCATTGATGAGGTTTCCAAACGAGGGCATGATGGTGAAAGTTCCAACAGTCGAGGTCAAGGACCAAGATTTGGTCCAAATGCAAACTATACTACTAAACCTTTGAAGCTCAATTTTCTGAGGATCAATGGGAAAGAAGATCCCACGAGTTGGGTGTGTCGAGAGGAACAATTGTTTCGATTTCATTCTACTCCTCTAGAGGAACGGGTTTCAATCACCTCTTTTCATTTA
Source organism: Chrysanthemum lavandulifolium (assembly GCA_022545495.1). Taxonomy (NCBI): domain Eukaryota; kingdom Viridiplantae; phylum Streptophyta; class Magnoliopsida; order Asterales; family Asteraceae; genus Chrysanthemum; species Chrysanthemum lavandulifolium. The sequence goes on along the minus strand of CM040243.1, from coordinate 31,090,187 downwards.
GAGGATGATGCCCAGTTATGGTTTCAAGTGTTGATACAAGAGAAATGAATTTAAAGAAGGTATTTATGCTACTTATGGTCGTCATCAATTTCTCGACTATTTCGGAGAGCTTACAAAACTCAGGCAACAAGGTATGGTCAAATCATATCAATCTCAGTTTAACAAACTTTTGGCTAAGGTCGGATATTTACCCCAAGATCGTCAAGTAAATTGCTTCGCAAGTGGTTTAAGTGACTCGATTCGTACATAGGTGCAAGCTAATTGTCCCACCAATCTTTCAACATCCATTAGCTTGGCTCGACTATACAAAGCTAAGACTCAATCCCAACAAAAACTACCTTTAGAAAAATCCACAATTCAACCAGTAAGGCATCAACACACTTCTACCATGTCACCGACTAAACGACTCACCATTGATAAAATTATTGAAAGAAAAAAAAAAAAGGCTTGTGTCTCAGGTGCAATGAACAATTTGCGCCTAGACATAAGTGCAAAAAGTTGTTTGCTATCTAAGCAATAACGAAATTCAGTGACGACGATAAAGAGATGGAGATCGAACACCAGGAATTACATGAAGTTGCAGCCATATATATTCATGCTCTTGAGGACAAGAGCAATTTTAAAAAGAGCGGGCTGTTAAGTGCTTAAAATTGTACCCAATCTAGGACTAGTTGTTTATTTTTCTTTTAATATTTTGTAGGCCTTATCTTGTTGTATGTGACTGTTTCAAAACAATTACAAAACTTTGTTTTGTGTTCCTACTTTTCAGCCATGACTTTGTCACATGGCTTCAATCTTTTAGTTTAAACTAGTCGGAGACTGCAAGGCATTTACGGTGACGTATCCACGCTGATTATATTTTTTTTTTGGCTATAGTAAGGTTTTTCAATGCATTTCTTTTAAAGAAGGAAAAAAGAACGTCCAACATGTGTTTATTAATTAGAAATTAGTTTGTTTTTTTATTTACACGCTTAAGAACATAATAAAAAGTTTTTATAAAGCTGCCTACGCGATTATATGTTTTTCACGACGCTAATTTAACATGGCGTTAACTTAATGGAACAATTTAACTGCACAACATTGCTTTAAAAATGGCAGACACGCATCACAACGCAACGGCGATATTGCTAGTCGTTTAGAATGTGTAATATTATATATCATTTGAAAATAAAAGGTGTTTTAAAATAGCGGCTTTAGACCATCTAGTGGTGCCTATATCATGTTAGTTAGCAGATAAATGGTGGTCATCCGTCATAAAAAGGCGTGTCGAAAAGTTCGACTCACATAAAAGACGGTTTATGATCCACTTAATGATTTATAAATTTTATTTAGCGGGTGTTTTAAAAAGAATAAAAGATAAGATGGTTTATGCGCTATTGTTGTACCATTATATTAAGTGTCTTTTTTGTTTGAAAAAGGTATTTTAATAATATCATTAATGAATTGTAAAATTCATTTAGTGGGTGTTGAAAGATGTAAATGATAAAACGATTAATGCGTTATTGTTTTGCACCATTTGATATATTAATTGTACTTTGATTGATGGGGTATTTTAATTAATTATAATATTAATGATTTATAAATTTCTTTTAGTGAGTGTTTTAATGAAAATGAAAAATTAGATAACTTATGCATTTTTGCTTTGTACCAAGTGGTATATTAATTGTACTTTTGAGTGAGAGTATTTTTATGATATCATTAATATACACAAATGTTACAAGTTAGATGATTTATGCATTATTGTTTTGTACCAGGTGCTATTTGAATTGTACTTTTGGTTACAAGTTTAATGGGTTACTTTTATTAGAAATGTTTTTTGTCGTAAAAATTTTAAGACTTATTTATTTAGAATGTTCTAAACACTTTATATATTAGTATAGATAAGGGTTTAAGGAATGAATAAATCATCACATTGATATCCAAAAGTCTATGTATCAAGTTTTGTTCTTGATAGAGGTCAAGCTCTCATCAATTAGACCTATTGTCACTTATCAATTCTTTATAGTTCTCTGTAAATCATACTCCACCATAGGGCCAAGAAAGCAGTACATGCCATGTATTCCACATGACACGTTAATAGGTTTCATTTTTCGTTTTATTGCATAAGATATAACATTTTTTTTTTTTTTTTTTTTTAAACGCTCATGAATTTCACTAGTTTTTTTTAGCCTGTAATAGATAATAGATAAGAAAAATCAAGGATAATAATGGCAACAATTTATGAAATTTAGTATGTACGAAAAATTAACGCTTAGCAATGGACGGTGACACACCCATAACGATACTTGACTAGGTTTACAAATTTTATTTTACTATAATACAATATCGTATCTGAACAAGCAGAGACGGACCAGATGTATTTACGAAAAAATAAATAAGATAATAAAGACATTTTGTATCATGGTAGGGGTGTTCACAAAATCGGGTAAACCCACAGGAACCAAAATCAAATCAAACCGAATTGGTAACCAAACCGAATTTGCCAAAACCGAACCTAATCAAGTTAATTATTTGATTTTCAGTTTGATTTTGTTTTTGATCCATTGAAAACCGAATTCGTATAAATATATATATAAATATTTATATACAAGAAAATACAATCAAAGGTATAAATATAACTTTTTTCAAAATAGTACACACTCACACACACAACCGAATAAAATGTTCTAGGGTTTACAGTACCAATCAATCGATTTGAATTGAATAGATTAAATGAGCACGTATAATTACGTAGTAACGGCTCATAAGCCAACGAGCGTTACTCATTCATGTGTCGGCAATTTCACCGCTTCGAACGAGCTTAATCTCATTATTGCGTATGTCTTTAATTTATTTTGTCATATAATTAGGGGGTGTTTGGATTTGCTTACTTATAAATAAGTACCTTTTTAAAGATGTTTAGCTGGTTAAAATGCAAGCGGTTCAGGAAATAGTGTTTGTTTTTTAAAATTCGAATTCGTTTGTATGATGTTTTAGGCTAGGTAAAGAATAGTTTTATTTGAACAAGCACTTTGGGGCTGTTTGTTTAGGCTTATCTAAGGGGGTGCTTCATGCTTGTCTAAGCTTATATAGCTAGCTTATGGCTTATTTGGTTTTCGGCTTATGTTTCATAAGCTCACTTTTATGGCTTATATAGGCTTATCAAGTCATAATAAGCTTATATAAGTCGAAAAGTTTCAAAATAAGCCACATAAAGTAAACATAAGCCGAAAACCACATAAGCCATAAGCTAGCTATTTAAGCTTAAACAAACACCCCCTAAAAGTTGAAAAGCCAATACGCTATAAATTGAGCGTATTGGCTTTTCAACTTTTAGATAAGCCCATCAGATAAACCTAAACAAACAGACCCTCTTAAATTAGCAGCTTCCCTACCTGCTTATCAGAAAATGCTTATTTTACCTGAAAATAAGCAGATAAGTCTCTAGAGTATAACTATGATATGGTGGGAATTGGGACAAAGGCTTTTAAATGTCGGTTTCGCGTTTGATTAATACTGCGGTTGACCGGAGAATTGTTATTAGTTTATCGGGAAATTTATTGCAAGTTAAAAGATACCGGGAAGTATGTCTGTATGTTTACGCATAAGCTATGTTACATGGTTACTCTCTGGTTGTTATCTCTTGGAGTTTTAGGAAATATATTTTTTTTATGTGGAATCTTGAGACTCATTTTGTATAATGTGTAATTTTTTTTCCAGGAAATGTACCCAGATAGAGATTCATTTACTTACTCCTTCAGGCTTGCAGGTGCGTTTGTACTCTTTGATTTACTTTATCTATAATCTGTGTACATTCAGTACTATAGACTTCCCCGTTAAAACATGTGTTGTATTTTTATTATCTGCACGACCTGTATGATAAGTATTGGTGCATCTTTCTTGTAGCATTAAGAAATTCAGTTGGAAAGTTAGACCATCTGACAAGATGCTTAGTTTTGATTTCGGAAGGTTCGGGAAAAGTTTTTTGTAGAAAGGGAACGGATAACAAGGTTTAGTTGATGTAGTTTCCAAAACTTTCTCCAACAAATGTAGGAGAATAGATAATCTATATAGACAATCTGTATGTTTACGCATAAGCTATGTTACATGGTTACTCTCTGGTTGTTATCTCTTGGAGTTTTAGGAAATATATTTTTTTTTATGTGCGGAATCTTGAGACTCATTTTGTATAATGTGTAATTTTTTTTTTCCAGGAAATGTACCCGTATAGAGATTCATTTACTTACTCCTTCAGGCTTGCAGGTGCGTTTGTACTCTTTGATTTACTTTATCTATAATCTGTGTACATTCAGTACTATAGACTTCCCCGTTAAAACATGTGTTGTATTTTTATTATCTGCACGACCTGTATGATAAGTATTGGTGCATCTTTCTTGTAGCATTAAGAAATTCAGTTGGAAAGTTAGACCATCCTGACAAGATGCTTAGTTTTGATTTCGGAAGGTTCGGGAAAAGTTTTTTGTAGAAAGGGAACAGATAACAAGGTTTAGTTGATGTAGTTTCCAAAACTTTCTCCAACAAATGTAGGAGAATAGATAATCTATATAGACAATCGTAAACACCAATTTAGCTAATCAATGATGTAGAAAAGCATAGAGTAACGTTATCTTGTCTATATTTTAAGTGAGAGTTGAGAATAAAGATGGGATAATACCTTTAAACTGAGTAGCGAACAAAAAAAAAAAAAAATTTTTTTTTGAGTACTAGTGTTCACTTTTGTCTTTATGTGAGTACTAAAAACCTGTAATGACCATTTTACCTTGTGGATTTTTGAAAATTGCATCCACCATCTCCAAAATTGCATCCACCATCCCTGTGGTAAATTACATAAATGGTCCTTGTCGCTTAGCTAAAATTGCATCCACAATCCCTAATATATATATATATATATATATATATTATATATATATATATTTTGGATCCACTCCTTATGGTTTTTCGACAAATAAAATTCCGAGAAAAATTTAGAAAAAAAATTTAAAAAAAAAAAAATTCCAAAAAAAATAATTTTGAAAAAGAATTTCGAAAAAAAAATTGAAAAAAAAATTTCGGAGAAAAAGAATTCCGAAAAAAAAAAATTCCAGCCCACCCTTTCTTTGAACCTTGTCAATGATCGAACTGAAATTAAAGATGTGATTTTTTTTTTGAAGGGACCATTTATGTAATTTACCCAGGGACGGTGGCTGCAATTTCCCACAGGGATCATTTATGTAATTTGGAAGGGTAAAATGGTCAAACTACTCACATAAAGACAAAATGTCAACATTAATACTTAGAAAAGTTTTTTTTTTGTTTGCTATTTTTGGACAAGTGTGATGCTTTTTAAAGGTATTATCCCAATAAAGATTGGCAGTCTGAAATGTAGACTTGTTTTTATAGAGCAATACAGGTATAATGCTTAGAATGAAAAAGATACATGATATTGTTTCCACATGAATATTTGTCTTGTATCCAATACATTGATTAGCCTCCTTACATGGCTATGCACGTGCAGATTATTTATGACATTATTCATATTCTCGGTTAAGTATCTTAGATATGACGAAGAATTCAATATTTCATAAATGAATGCAAGTTATGACACAAATTAGTAAGAGCTGTTTGGTTTGTGGGTTTTCCTACCATACAATGACAATGATAGTGATACAAAATGTTTGGTTGAGTTTTTATGGACCAAAGAATGGAATCCATTGTGTGGCCCCATGTTGTATCCCCATAGCCTCATTCCCCATCAGTTTGGTGTCTTTGCAATCCATTCCGTGAGCCCCGTGTTATCTTCTTTTCCACTACAAAATTCAAATATCTATACACTTTGTCATTCTACCGCATACCCAATTCGATACCCATTGTGATTCATAGCAACAAACCAAATGGCCCTAAGACTATAGAACTAAAAAGGTGAAAAACCGTGATGTGTTGTTTACTCACACTCAAGCTTTAATTGATCTATACAAGTTGCTATTCTTCTTAGATATCGAACTCTACCCTTGGGATGCATGTTTATAAAATTATATGCTGCATAGTATTGTTACCCCTCTACTGCAAAGCCAATTGAGACTTACTATTATTAGAGAGAATTATATACCATAAATCACAAAGCAAAGGCTAAGTGGCAATATACAACACTATATTGATCATGCAAGAAAATATCAGAACGTAAGTCACTTTTTGGGCTGGCTAATGGGCTATACAATAATGCTTTAGTACCCAAGTAATATGTTAGTGATTATCATCCACTGATTGCTACTAATAAATATGCCATATTACCCTATTAGTTAGGGGTGTTCATCAGTTCGGTTATTGGGTTATTTGGTTTATTCGGTTCGGTTAAAAAAAATTTTCTGGATAAAACCGAAGCGAGTGACCCGAATTACATAATTTTAATTATTTATTTATTAAATTATATAGATTTTATGCAAAAAAAAAAACTTCAAGCTTTAAAAATGTTGTATTTATACTATGAAAGAGTTTTAATGTTTATTAAAAAATATATATATATATATATTTATGTGAATTCGGGTTTCAGTTCGGTTCGGTTTTCATTTTGCCAAAACCATAACCGAACTGAAAACCAAATATTTAAATCGGTTCGTTGGGTTTTGGCAAATTCGGTTCGGTTACAAATTTGGTTTGGTCTTTTTCGGTTCGGTTCGGTTTCGGTTTTTGTGGGTGAAACCCGAATTCTGCACACCCCTAATATTAGTGGGTCCTGTGTTCATAAATCATGATGCAAAGATAAATCGATATGCAACACACTAAGGGTGTGTTTGTTTCATTAAGATGTTTTGGGTCCGAATTGACACGTGATCTTACTAGTAAGAGGTGGCTAGAAAGTCTAAATCTGAACGAAATAATGTTGTTTGTTTTTGTATAAGTGTCCGAATGATTTTAAGTGCTCGCTTTTGCAATTTGTTTATTAAACCAACGCAATGCGATAATAAGTAACTTATGTAAATATGAAACAAGACTTTTATCATAAATATAACATAGTTAATAAACAATCAAATATATTATATAAAGTTTACAAAACGAGTAAGAAGTGAAGACAAGTCTCCACCTCTTATCGAGTAAGATGTTATATGTCTAACTGGGTCTTACTCAAAAGAAAAAACAAACAAGCAAAACATCTGCCCACCTCTTACTGGTAAGAGTAAGAGGGCTAGTAAGACTTTTTTTTTTAAAAACAAACACACCCTAAATGTAGATGGTTCATGTGCCAAACTATAAGAACATGTTTATATAGAGTTTACAAAGTAGTACGTGAATGTTCGCATAAATACGAAGTTTAAGCTGAAGTTATAGTGTATTCTCTTTTAAACTTTGGATTTCTTTAAAACACTAAATGGAGATGTTTAGGAAGAATCTTTGTGTAGATATTTTGCATCTATGATTTAATTGTGAATTTCTTTATGCAAACCTACGTTGATGCGCCAATATACTAAGAATTGCAACCTTGAACTGTTCCGTCCTCATGAAGTCAAGATGTTCGACAGTTTTAAAGAAGTACTTTTAGTTTATAATAGATTTCTTTTCACTCATTTTGTCTTATTTGTGTATGTTCTTGCTTTATGAAGGGTGAAACACAAGACCTTCTGTTTATTGCAACAGAAAGATACAAATTTTGTGTTCTTCAGTGGGATGCTGAAGCCAATGAGGTTATTACAAGGTTTGTTCCATAACAGAGCTCTTTTTTTCTTCTTTTTTTTTGTTGAGAAACATACTTTGTATATTTTTGACAAAAGGAAGTCTTATGACAACATCTACTTATAACTAGATAGGAAAATGTTTCTCTATGGAGATGTTTTGTAATGCGTATTAACGATAAATAATAATGATATGTCCTTCAACTGCGATCATATCTTGGTGTTGATCATCAAACCAATAAATATTAACCATTGAAATTGATACGAACCGATTCGATTAAGAGATAAAAGAACAATAAAGATAGATGATCAACTTTCGAGAGGTCGATCTCTCTCCCAATAATGAAGACAAATAACTAAACCATTAATAATATTCTGCATAATCTCAATTACAACCCTAATACCCTATTTATAATAAAAGGCCCTAGACTTAACTTGTTCACTAAGAAAATATAATAAAGGAAACTAAATAAACTAATTAATTAGTTAATAATAATAATAATAAACTATTGAACGCAGGATCGTATCAATACTCCCCGCTTCAAAACACCTTGTCCTCAAGGTGTTGCTTGAAAAGTTGCTTTAAGTAATTCCGGATCCCATATTCTTCGAAGACAACATTGTAATGACAGATTTAAACCCTTCAATAAAAGGCCTAGGATCTTCTAGAAACCGGTTCGCTTTCACCAACCGCCTTCATGCGATCGATGGCGGCTACCTATTGTCACCCATGTTACGGAATTTGACAAGCCGGTTGTTTACAACTGCTTTGCTTCCATATTCATTGAAAACAACATGTGTTTCCTCAACATCGTCAATCTGTAACTCATTTACCACCTCCTTCAGGTTTTTTGAAGCAATATAACCTATCTGATTGTTGACTCCGGTCATTGTTACTAAAGGAATGGGTTGTTCATCATAATTTTGGCTCCCCGAATTTTTTCGCAACCAATCCTCCTCCACAATACTACTATCTTTACTACTTTTTTCTCGCGCAATCAATTTGGCTGGAACCAAGGTGATGATGTGGCTTCGCTTCTGATCTCTTTTAGGATCACGCCACCTCTCCCATTCTTCAACCTCCTTAGTGCGCCCATTGAAATCGCCAATTTCTTCAATAAATCTATAATTTCTTCATGTCTACGGCCGATTCAACTCATAGCCTCCATTCTTTCTCGGTTACTCATGACTAGGGGTGTTCGCGGGCCGGTTCGGTTCGGTTAGTTGGAAGATTTTAACTATCCATCGCGGGGCGGGTAATTCATTTTACTACCCGAAATCGAACCATACTAGGCGGGTAACCGGACTTGGGTACCCAAAATGAGCGGTTACCCGCGGTTCGGGTCACGGTTAACCATTTTAGATGTTTAATCGAGTTTTTTCCCTATGAACAATTACATGATCTAAAACGTAAAATGTCATTCTAGTAAAATTAAATTGCATTAAATAGATTAAAATCATAGTAAAGTTGTTTCATCACAATAGTTGCATTCAAATAAACATACGTATCATATTAACATAAGTATTTATTCAAAGTTTACATATGTAAAGATCACATTAATCAATTTTTCAAACATATATGTTTAGTAAATGTTTACGTTGTGATTAAAAAGTCGTTATACAATAAAAGCAATGCAATAATAAAATCAATACACGGCAATCATTTAATATTTTGCTAAAACCTTCATGTGTTTTATACACGGTTCGTTCGGTTAACATGGACATCTAAAAATAAAAGAAACCGAACCGTGATAAGCGGGTTTTTCGGTTTCGCTTATTTGGTTTCGGTTTTTCGGTTTCGGGTTTTTTCGGTTTCGGATTGAGCGGTTCGGCTTGGTTTGTCGGTTTCTCGGTTTTTGAACACCCTACCATGACTAATCTGATGCTAAGCAGTAACTCCGGGATGAACAGTAAATTCCGGTGAACAGTAACCGGTGAACAGTAACTTGATTTTTTTTTTTTTTTTTTTGAAACCCTAGAATCGAACAGCTCTGATACCAATTGATACGAACCGATTCGATTAAGAGATAAAAGAACAATAAAGATAGATGATCAACTTCGAGAGGTCGATCTCTCCCAATAATGAAGACAAATAACTAAACCATTAATAATATTCTGCATAATCTCAATTACAACCCTAATACCCTATTTATAATAAAAGGCCCTAGACTTAACTTGTTCACTAAGAAAATATAATAAAGGAAACTAAATAAACTAATTAATTAATTAATAATAATAATAATAAACTATTGAATGCAGGATCGTATCAGAAATTTCTACCTTTTTAGAGCGATGGGTGATGTCTCAGATCGCATAGGCAGACCTACACACAATGGCCAGGTACATATTAAGCTGTTTGAATAGTATACATTATTTTATAAACAATTAGTCAAGTTTTGATTTTTCTAATGTCTTATCTTTTCCTACCTCTTTGGCTTTGTAGATCGGCATAATTGACCCTGATTGCAGACTCATTGGACTCCATCTGTATGATGGACTATTTAAGGTAGTTGCACCTGATGTAACTTTTATATATTTTCAACTTCAGAGGCCTTAAGACATTATAATACATTTGTTATTTTTTCTTTCAGGTTATTCCATTCGATAACAAAGGACAACTTAAAGAAGCGTTTAACATCAGGTAATTATTGGGAGCTTACTGTTGAGGTAGTCATGTATTAGAATGTTTGTGTTATTTGGCGTTCTTCTTTAGCACGTACATCTCCATAACATGAGATCATAATATGTGCTTAAGCTTGATTCATACGTCAAAGCATGTGATAAGCTACAACCTGGAATCATAACCATATAAAACTTTAGGTTAGTTTTACTAAAGTTGCATTTTAGAGGAAGTACTCTTTTCTTTTTTCCGTTAACTTTTGTATTTATAGACGTTCTTTGCTTACTATGATTGCATCAATAGTTAAAAACTTACTGTTGTGTTTGTATATGAGTTGTTTTCAGGCTAGAAGAAGAACTTCAAGTTTTGGATATCAAGTTTCTATACGATTGTCCGAAGCCTACAATTGTTGTTCTTTATCAGGTTTGTTTCTTTACAAGGTTTTTATAAATTAAGATCATATTCAATCTTGATAAAAACTGAAGACATAATTATCTTCTGTGCTGTTTGGTTTCAGGATATTAGAGATGCTCGCCATGTAAAAACTTACGAGGTCTCTTTAAAGGATAAAGACTTTGTTGAAGGTCCATGGTCTCAGAATAATCTTGATAATGGGGCTGACTTGCTAATACCAGTTCCACCACCTTTTTGTGGCGTATTAATCATAGGGGAGGAGACAATCATGTATCGTAGTGCCTCAACATTTAAAACTATACCAATAAGACCTGTAAGTCAAGCTGCGATTCTGCATGAAATTTCTTTTAATGCCCCCACCCCACCTTAAAATAAATATAAAAGATGACTAAAAATGTTTATTTTTGACTTATGATTATCGTGTCATTTGAACATGTAGTCTATTACTAGAGCCTATGCAAGGGTGGATGCGGATGGCTCCAAATATTTGTTTGGTGACCATAGTGGGCTACTTCACTTGCTTGTGATAGCTCATGAGAGAGAAAAGTGAGTTATATTGCTGGTTCATCTCATGCAGTTATTTTTATTTTTATTTTTATGTTTATGGTTTTTCTAAAATATGCTCTCTATGTTGTTTACAGAGTCACAGGACTAAAAATTGAGCTTCTAGGGGAAACATCAATAGCATCTACTATATCGTTTCTTGATGATGCATTTGTATATGTTGGCTCGAGCTATGGAGATTCTCAGGTATGTAAACTGCATCATATATTTGTTTCATGTACTATGTAATTTGTAGTTTGTAGTGTTAGCTTTAAAAGATGTGGTTGTTAGTAGTATATCAAACCTTGTAACGGGTATAAGTATGTAAAATAGACTAGTTAAGGGTTTACAGGCTTAGTAGTTTACATTTTCTCATCATACCTTATGGAGAATCAAGCTAGGAACATATCCTATGAATTGGAACACTTAACCATGACAACATCTTCATCACAAGCTCCATTCTTCCTTTCTTTCTCTCTTAAACCGACACCCACAAGAATACACAAGATAAATGTGGAAATGTCTAGAACCATCACATATAAAACCAGCTACAAGGGCATTTTAGTCATTTCTTTCCATTTTGGTCGATACGCCGTATCCATGCTACTCCATCAATACGTCGTATTTCTATGTCCACTACGCCGTATTGGACTAGAACAAGTCGGTTCTACTTCCATACAATCCGAAGCACCATATCTCCTAGCTCCAATAGGCCATATTGAAACCCCAACACTTATACACAATAACCTTTATCCTTAGTTAGCCACATTTAGACCCGATAATGTCATCTAGGGTGGGGCCTATTTGTATCCGGGGTACGTGTGTTACACATACTCATCCACACGATCTACCCAAAGAATGAAGAAAAGATCTTAAGAAGTTGCTACGCCTATGAAGACCTCATTTGTTATACTTAGGGGAAGATTGTTTATTGGTCAAGACTAATGAACGAAGACATGAAGATGTGTAGTTATCAAAGGCAAGAGAAAGAATTCAAGGCTACAAAGACAAGAAGAAATGCTCAAGTTAAAGAATCACAAAGCATGAATGGAACGACGAAACAAGCAAGTCTATTACACACCAAGGTTCGGGCTAGAGTGAAAAGGCATGAAGATGCACCTTCAAAGTCAGACGCAAATTACCACCCCCTTAGGGGGAGATTGTTAAGCTTTAGAAGTTGTGGTCATTAGTAGTATATTGAACCTTGTAATGTTGTATGAGTATGTAATAGACTAGTTAAGGGTTTACGGGCTTAGTTTAGTCAAGATAGTCCATGTATTAAGCTAGTCCACTAAGAAAGCCCATCAAAGCCCAAGTCATCTTTTGTAATACCTTATATACGCCTCCTAGTCATTCTAGGAGGTGTGGAACTTCATTTTACCAATTTACATTTTCTCAAGTTCCTACCTCTCTCTAGAATTCTCTCTTTCTCTCTCTAGGTTGAGTTTCTCATTCTAAAACCTGTCTTTGATCATTCTTATGTGTGTTTCGATACTTTGTGGAGACCTACATGTAGCTTCTGCTAGTAAGTTAAATTTGTGGTATAACATGTCATTGAAGCTTTTCTGTCCATTGTCCATGGCAGCTAGTTAAGTTGAATGTCCAGCCAGATGCAAAAGGTTCTTATGTGGAAGTGCTAGAAAGATATGTCAACTTGGGCCCGATAGCTGACTTCTGCGTGGTTGACTTAGAAAGGCAAGGTCAAGGCCAGGTTGTAACATGCTCAGGAGCTTATAAAGATGGTTCTCTTCGCATTGTTAGAAACGGAATTGGGATAAATGAACAGGTAATTATTTTATCCGGTTAATCACTTCTCTGTGTTTTCTGGCAGTACCCTATAAGTTCAATAACTTATCTTTTATGAAATTTTCATTGTTAAGGCATCTGTGGAACTGCAAGGTATCAAAGGAATGTGGTCGCTTAGATCAGCAACAGATGATTTGTATGACACTTTCTTGGTTGTTAGCTTCATTAGTGAGACTCGAATATTTTCAATGAATTTAGAGGACAAGCTAGAGGAAACTGAAATTGAGGGCTTTAATACTCAAGTGCAGACTCTATTCTGTCATGATGCTGTACATAATCAGCTTGTTCAGGTATGCATGATTATTTGTGAAGATCACCATGATCTCAATTACAACACATCTGATTCATTTTCAGCTTTGTATATTAGTTAACTAAAACTTGTATAAATCCTTATTTAGGTTACTTCAAGCTCGGTGAGATTGGTGAGTTTGATAACAAGAGCGCTAAAACACGAATGGCATGCACCTGCTGATCACTCTATAAACGTTGCAACAGCTAACGCTACTCAGGTACGTCACTACAAGTCATTAAATATCTATTGAACAGTTGTCTTATTTCTTGTTCTATATAACTATATTTATGTAACAGGTGCTAGTGGCTACTAGACGTGGGCATCTAGTTTACCTTGAAATTGGTGATGGACAACTAGTGGAGAAAAAGCATGCTCAGTTGGAGTATGATATTTCATGCCTTGATATAAGTCCAATTGTTGATAACCCAAATTATAGTAATCTTGCCGCGGTTGGTATGTGTACGGATACAAGTATCAGAATATTTTCACTCCCTGATCTGACTCTTAAGACCGAGGAACATGTAGGTGGTGAAATCATACCGCGGTCTGTTCTTCTTTGTGCCTTCGAAGGGGTATACTTATTCTTCTTGAAATATATTTATGTGATGTTACATCTTAATTTCTATTTAATTACGACTGTATATTTTTAGATACCTTACTTGTTGTGTGCACTTGGAGATGGTCATCTTTTAAACTTTTCACTGAACACGACAACGGGCCAATTAACAGATGGGAAAAAGGTGTCACTTGGAACCCAACCGATAACACTAAGCACATTTTCATCAAAGAGTACCACACATGTTTTTGCAGCTTCTGATATGCCAACAGTTATATACAGCAGTAACAAGAAATTACTCTACAGCAACGTGAACCTTAAAGAAGTCAGTTACATGTGCCCTTTCACTTCTGCTGCTTTTCCCGATAGGTAACATTTTGTATCTTCACCCTTCAAAGTTTTATGGTTGTACGGTGATTGTGACATATATTTCCTTTGTGTGGGTAACAGTCTTGCCATTGCAAAAGAAGGTGAGTTGACAATTGGGACAATTGATGATATTCAGAAGCTTCATATCCGTTCTATTCCTCTTGGTGAATATGCAAGACATATCTGCCATCAAGAACAGTCTCGTACTTTTGCAATATGCAGTATAAAGTACAACCAGTCAAGCACAGAAGATTCTCAAATGCACTTCATTCGCTTGTTAGATGACCAGACATTCGACTTTATATCCTCTTATTCATTGGACCAGTTTGAGTATGGTTGTTCCATACTCAGTTGCTCTTTCTCAGATGATAATAATTCATATTACTGTGTTGGGACAGCCTATGTTATGCCTGAAGGGAATGAACCAACAAAGGTACGATGCTCTAAATACGTAGTTTTCCTGTGCAGATCGTTGACCTCTTCTTTTGTTTTTTTTCGTATAAGTTGTTTTTAGTGATTTTGATGTATTTATTCATGCTCATTTGTTTTAAACAAATTATAACCAAGAAGATTGTTTTAAACAAATTATAACCAAGAAGATTGTTTTAAACAAATTCAGTGATGTGATGGATTTGCATGTCTTCATTTGTTTGTTGATGTCATCTTTTTTTTTTCAAGAGTTATAACTTTTTAGTTGGCGAAACAGACAGATCAGATGGGTCAAAACATCTAGATTCTTGTGAGGGGATTTTAATAGTACATTTTGTGCGAATTTTGACCAATCTGACCAGTTATTTCATTGTAAGCTATCATTTTTGTTTTACCCTTTCCACCGGTTAAGATAAAAGAAAACCTGAATAGACCCGTTTTAATGTAAATGAGTCAAAATTTGCCATAAAAAGTACTTATTTATTGTAGTTAGTTCTATACTTGGTAAGTTTACATTCTAGAGTGTGTCTGTACAATATCGTTTTTATATTGTATGTGAGATGAACCCCTTTGTCTTTCTCTTGAATTTCACCATTTATGTCCTTTCTGACACCAATGTATGAATCTTATGCTTTTTATTTTTCCTTTTTTTATTAAATGGTGTTGGCCTTTAGCATCACTCAGGATTTTGCTTTGCTAGTCCTAATATATAGTTCTTGTCAACAAGTGCAGGGACGTATTTTGATTTTCATGGTTGAAGATGGGAAGCTACAGCTAGTGGCTGAGAAAGAAACCAAGGGTGCTGTTTACTCTTTGAACGCGTTTAACGGTAAACTCCTTGCCGCTATAAATCAGAAAATTCAGTTGTACAAGTGGATGCTTCGTGACGATGGTACACGAGAATTGCAATCTGAATGTGGACATCATGGGCACATACTTTCTTTATATGTTCAAACTAGTGGGGATTTCATTGTCGTTGGCGATTTGATGAGATCAATTTCATTGTTGGTATATAAGGTACCAACCCAATTGACCCATTTGTGATTAAATTGATCAAAATAGGCATCTTACAATTGATATTTTAACAAAATATCATGATAAATGTGTTAATACAAAATGACCACAAAGATCGCATACTTATCCCGTGAAGATTTTTGGAATCTTTTTGTTTTGCATAGTTCGATAATTCTGCGCAGTTTCCTTTTTTTTTGGCTATTTTTCTTTTGAACTTTTACGCAAAGAAAATAATTTCAGAAAGCAACTTATTTAGCTGAAAAATGTATTTTGAGAAACCTGTGGTTATTTTGGTGTAAACTCAAACCAAATTTGTAATGCGCTATTTTGATGGAGTTCCCTGAAAGATAATCCAATGTGACCAATATACCTATAGTTGGGCCAGAATTATCTCCACCGCTAACATGTTTCTTTTTGTTGCTTATAGCATGAGGAAGGTGCTATCGAGGAGAGAGCTCGTGATTACAATGCCAATTGGATGTCAGCTGTTGAGATACTCGATGACGATATATACCTTGGAGCTGAGAACAACTTCAACCTTTTCACAGTCCGTAAGAACAGTGAAGGTGCCACTGATGAAGAACGTGGTCGTCTAGAAGTAGTTGGTGAATACCATCTTGGAGAATTCGTGAACCGTTTCCGCCATGGTTCACTCGTGATGCGGTTACCTGATTTTGATGTGGGACAAATCCCAACCGTAATATTCGGAACAGTTAACGGTGTTATTGGTGTCATTGCTTCACTTCCCCAAGACCAATATCTTTTCATGGAAAAACTTCAAACAAACTTGAGAAAGGTTATAAAAGGTGTTGGAGGGTTGAGTCATGAGCAATGGAGATCGTTTTATAGTGAGAAGAAAACTGTTGACTCGAGAAATTTCTTGGATGGTGATTTAATCGAGTCGTTTCTTGATCTTGGAAGGAGCAGAATGGAAGAAATCTCAAAAACGATGAATGTTTCAGTTGAGGAACTTATGAAGAGAGTAGAAGAGTTAACAAGGTTGCATTAGTTAGCTCTCAAGGTTTTTCTAGTTCCTAAAAAAACTTTCGTTTAAAACTTTTGACGTGTGAAACTTTGTTTGTACCATTTTTTTGTTGGTTTTGTATCATGTTATATCTTGTTGCATAAAGAAACGAAAAGGAGAATGGTCAGGGTGTGCACTTTATTTTGCCTTGTAATAATCTATGGCATTTAACTGTTTATTGTTAGATGTGTGGCGTAGTGAATGGGCCAGACTAATTTAAGATGTGTAAGAACAGGTTCGGGTTGACACTGGTGAATTTTGTTTCATGCTGAAATGGTGTTGGGTTGACGTGTTGGCAATTTCTTTTGGCAGTGTTGCCAACACTAACGCGCCATTAATGTATTCAGAGTTGCTTGGTAAACAGTTGGACTCTAGAGACACTTTTTTATGTAAATTCTTTTTTGGGCTAGTTTTTTCATGAAAACTTTCTCCCTGCTATCGGGTTTACCTGAATGTAGAGGTATAATCCGTTTACATTCCACCTCCTCCGTAACTCGCTCTGATGTATTGGCTATTGTTGTTTCTTCAGTAAAATGGTTCTCGATCTTTTTGCCGATTATTTCACAGGTTTTGAGCTTCTCGTCACACATGCAAAGGAACTATGTAAAGTCTTTTTTAAGAAATCAGAGTTGTTCCACATTTGAGTGATTATTATATCACCCACGTTATATTGTCTCTTTTATCAACTAGTTTTTGGTTATGTAAAAAAAATATATTCACTTAAGTCTTGAAAACTGCGTGTAGCATTTTCCTAGAAATAGATAAATGGAAATTGTGTTCTCGAAGTATAACAGCTAATGTGCACATATACTAGCAATCAAGTCTATATTTGATTATACAAGAAAACTAGCAAGTAATAAGAATTGAAATAGAGGCCAAAAAAATACGTATAGGAGGAGCAAGTAATAAGGCGTGAAATAGAGCCCAAGAAAAAAGCGGGCCCAACATTTGGACCGACGAAAACCACCGGAGCCCCAAACGGCAGTTTTTGTCGCCGTTTTGTAAGCTTACATTAATATATATATAATTGACGTAGCGCCCTAAAAGAAAATGACAAATCTCAGACACGTGAGAACACGATGTATCATTTTAAAAGAATTATTATTAAAGAAATAAAGGATTTCTTTAAGAAAATATAGCCAGAAAAAATCAATTTGATTTCTTACAAAAATATTTAAATGAATGTTTTGGTCAAAAATTTTGTGCCATGTACTCCTTTTATACCCTACATCAATTATGTATTTTGTTTCCTTTGATTTTTGATTTGTTTGCTTCACCCCCAATTTTGAATATAGATCTTTAACATAGTGTATATATATTTAAAATTAGTTCAAAAAAATATATATTTAAATTTGTAAAAAGTCCTTTATATATATAAATCAAGTAACATAAAATCATAGTAGATAACAATATCAGTAAGCAACTTAAAGTAAATTTCTTTATATATACAAAAAAAAAAAATAATAATAATAACATAAGTCAAAATGATTAATAGTGTTAGACTAAAATACCCTTATTTATAAGAGGCAATACAATATATAAAATATTAAAATTTTTAATTTAAATTAAACCACTAACTTTATTTGTTATCACTCACTTTGTATCCATGTATACATAAAAAAAGTTATTGTACTACACATTAACGTTGCTATATATCGTCATTGTTATAGACGGTTATTTGTATAGTAAATAATAATGTGTAGTAAGGAACTTAAAAAGGAAAAATCTTTAGATTAACCACATGACGGTGCTATAGTTTCTAATGGACATGGACACATTATAAGGCTGCCCTCAGTAAAGACGAGCGATCGACATAGACGATCAATTCTTACTCGATCGCCTTACTGTGGCAATTCGATCGTCCATCAAAATTTACACAACATAATCGTGGAAGCGATCGATACATTTCACAAAATGTTACAAACTTTTGATTTCTAGCCGTTTTGTAACGGTAAAAAAAAAAAAAAAAAATCTTTTAAACTACCTTATAAATACGCAACATTTAACACACTTCAATCCACAATCTCATTTCACACAATTCAACCTCAAACTACTTCTCAACATAAAATTATTATGGGCATTGCCTCCCCATTCTCTTCAAGATATGCAAATGTACGTTAAAAACAATGCGGCAGAGACGACGGCGCTCGAAAAACGCTATTATGACATTATCAATATGTTTGAGCATGCAAGGCGGAGAATCAACGAATGAGAGAAACAACACGATTTGCAACGACATTACGCCCGAACGAAAAGTTCGTGATCCGCAAATTTTTATGGATGAAGCCCGCAAAGACGACGACATTCACGACACGTTGTGGGGTGTGTTCAACAACATGTAACAACATCAACACCAAAATTAGTTGGAGCTATCGGAGAACAAAACCGATGGTGTAGGTGCATCAAGACGTGTCTAGATTTGTCAAGAACCTCTGCTAGACGAGGAACGCTTGGCCAGATCGAAATTTGCAGGTTATCGGCCTCCTTCGTGCGATTTTGCGTGTGGGGAGCATTGATTGAGATTTATGATTTATGATTTCGATCGTTTTATTTTAATATATTAATGTTTTATTTAGTATTGTAATGTTTTATTTATAATGAATTTTAAATTAATTGTTTAAAATGTTTGATTTAAAGAAAAAAAAAAAAAAATGGTAATCGCCTCATCGAGACACCTAATCACCCGAAGGTTCTTTGGAAAGAGAAAGTAACGCTATGTAAAAAATGGAAAGATTGACCTTCTTTAGTGAGGGGCAGCCTAATAACTTCTTACATTTCAAAATTCGGGCATGAAGTTAGTCCTTTATAATGTGGCGTAAATAAATTTTAATTTTAATTTACGTACTTTATCTATTAATCAAGTCAAATTATAGTTACATCATGTTTGTGATTTTAACTCTTGACTCTTTTTGGTTAACAGAAAATTACCTAACGCTGTTTGAGGCTATAGGTATCGCATGTACGAAGTTGGTGTTTTTTAGTTGATTTAAAACTTTTGAAGAAATTATTATAAAATAAATTGTTTTGATGTTTAATTTAATTTTTTTTTTTTTTTTTTTTTTTTTTTTTTATACTTTATAAATGAGAAATTAAATTTAATCAATAACCAAGAGTTAAAATATAATTTTTATGAGAGGTGATGATAATGAAAATTGGTATGTATATTTTTTATTCGGGTTAAGACTCCTCAATTAATACATTAAACAGTTATACCATATTTATATCATATTCTAGATATTTAAATTTAAATTTTAAAATATGCAAATAAAAAGAAATGTACAAAACATCTCTTATTGATAATACTACATTTTTGTAAGGCTTGTTGCAGTCGACAAAAAAATATCGGTTGGGCAACCAAATTTTGGACCCTCGACCGATCTAACATCGGTTGGGTATGGTTCTGGGTGGCCGGTGCCACATCGGGCGTTGTCCCATTTTTTGAATATCGGTTCACTTCACGCTCAATATTGAACCAAGTATTTTCCTTCCCAAAATGAAACCGACCGTTTGAATTAAAAAAAAAAAAAAACGACCGTTTGAATAAAAAAAAAAAAAATCAAATCCATTTTATCACTCTATAAATACCGACATTACCTCAAACACAATTCACAACTTACCATTTTCATCTATATTCAACTCAATCTAATTCTTATCCAACTTCAAAATGTCAAAGAAAAATACCCCACAATCAAAAACCCGACGATCACGACTACCCCAAATGCCCGGATCTAAATTTCTCACGAAACAACTTCGAAGTTAACCTAAGATATCACCACAACAAAACCGCCTCCTATTCGCTTTCGTCCAAAGTTTTGATTATCAATCACAACTACCCCAACCAAATCAAAACCAAAACGCTGCTTTATCTTAAGTCCTTTGTCCCACCGCAACGTTCTTACCAAGATTACGGCAGAACCTAGTGGGTCCGGTTACCATCCAAACATGGACTTCATTTATCCTTCTCAACCGTATCAACCTTATTCCCGATTCGAATCACTAATCTAGACATGAATTTGGAAGATTGGATGCCGAGTATCCGACACAAAACTACCCAAGTCAAGATGCTTCGATGGGACAAGGTTCGGTCACTGTCGCACCACGGTTCGCTCCATGATTCCATTCCGTTCATGATTCGATGATGAGAAACCGCTTCGATGAAGAGATGTCCCCATCAAACCAAAGACCATCTAGACGTGCTTCAAAGGCCAAGGACAAAGGCAAAAGCGGGAAACAAGGGGGAAAACAAAGCCAGCAGAGGCATGGACAAAGGAGGAAGAGGTGGTGCTTTGTAAAGCTTGGTCTATGTGTCAAAACGCGGTGAGAAACCCCCAACCGCTTCAAGTTTTGGGAGCAGTGATCGAGTACTTTAACAAAGAACAGTAAAACCGAACCTATGACTCCATCAATACCAACCGGAAGAGCAGGATTCGTAATGAGGGTTGAAATTATTGTGCTATCATGGAGAATATCAAGAACACCCATGGAAGCGGTGAGAATGATATCGACGACACCTCAAAAGCTCTTAAAGAATACCGTATGACGATGCGGTCATGATTTCACTTTAGAGGAGTGCTACGAGGTGTTAAAGGGTCATCGCCGCTTGGAAGGAGGTTGAGTTCACGGCTTTTATCAACAAATAGTCGGAAGAAAACAAAGGGTTCTACCACTACCTCCGGTTCAACCACCGTGATCCTTTCGATGTCTATGACGTTGATGATTCTGGCGAGGAAAGATTAGAATCACGACCATTTGGTCGTGACAGCGAAGGAAGAAAGCATCCTCCTCCTCGTGATGGTGATGTTCCATCGGACTCATTTATGCAATCGTTGGCCAAA
The DNA here is from genome assembly GCA_022545495.1 of Chrysanthemum lavandulifolium. Taxonomy (NCBI): domain Eukaryota; kingdom Viridiplantae; phylum Streptophyta; class Magnoliopsida; order Asterales; family Asteraceae; genus Chrysanthemum; species Chrysanthemum lavandulifolium. The sequence continues at coordinate 31,068,642 of CM040243.1, read as the reverse complement.
ATTTTCTTAGGACCGCGAAGTCAAAAGAGGATAAAGATAAGAATAAGCGGGGTTTAGAAGATACTTGGTTACTGGTTGAGGAAAAGAGCTCGAGATAAAACAGCAAAACTGAGCTCATGAGGACATCAAAACGAGTCCGACATCATCTTCTACAAATTAATCGACCCAATTGACCTACCAACTATAAGAGTTGGAGAAAGTTAAGCGTAAAGAATCGAAACGTTCTGATTTAGATTATTAGTTTAAGTATTATAGTCTTTATTCAATTTCGTATCAGAATGTTTTTTTTAATTCAGTAGTGTAATGTTTTTTTTTTTTTTTTTTTTTTTTTTTTTTTTTAATTTCGTAATGTAATTGTTTGTTTTAATTTGAATGAAATTTAAATTTAATGTTAAAATGTTTGAATTAAAAATAAAATAAAATATAAAAATCCTATTGTCGTCATTGAAAGATCCCATTGTCTCAGTCATTTGGAGAGAGAAATGACGACAAGAAATCGGTCTGGATTTACTTACCTAAGTCATTGTCTTGATGTCCACATTTTTTATTTTATACTCCATAAAAGTGTCATATTCTTTTACCTTTATTATGACTGTATATAAAATTTGACTTTTGATACTTTATTTCATAACTGTTAACTCCGTCATGTGTAACGTCGGCATTTATGTTTTATTCACTTTTAATTGATTGCCTAAGCGATGACGCCACTGAGTTCATACTGCTTTAGAAATTCGTTGACTAAAGCAAGGTTATGTTATATATTTTTTGGGTCAAGAAAAACATTGTTTTGTTAGATCAAGTCAAAAATACTACACGACTTATGTTCATGTAAGAAAAAGTAGTGTATAAAATGATTTAAGGTAAAGAATTAAATATTTTAAATATGTGTTTGTTGTAATTAATAGCAACCTCTAATTGTATGATAGATTAATGAAATGCTTAATTTTCAATAACACTGTTAGGCTTTTCAAAAGGGGGCGGTCGCCTCATTGTGAGTGTTGGGTGATAGTCGGTCGGTCGAGACAATTTGAACGAACTAGGTTGCTTGGGCAACCGAATTGTAAAGCAAAACATTGACCCGTTTGGCATTAAAAAAAATAATAATAAAATAAAAAAAAAATTAAAATTTAAAACCTTTACCACTTTACAACATTATAAATACTAACCTCAAACACATTTCTAAACACAATTCTCTCAACACAAAATTATTATGGCTTGTCGTCTCCTCCATTTCGTCGAACAAATGCAAACGTATGTTAAAAGACAATGCGAAGAAGATGATGTGGCTTGACAAAACGCTATTATCGGCGTTATCAAGCAGTTTGAGCTGGCAAAGCAAAAAAGCAACGTTTGAGAGAAAAATATGCTATTTGCAACGACATTTCGCCTTGAAGAAAAGCTGTGACTGACAAATTTTTGATGGATGAAGACGCAGCACGACGACATTCGCGACACGTCATGGGGTGTGTTCAATGACACACAATAACATCAACACGAAAATCAATTGGGTATAGAGAGAACAAACCGATGGTGAAGTGCATCAAGTTAAATCGTCTGCATGCAAGGAGCATTCAGATTAGGATATTTTAGTTCGTATGTTTTTTTAACCGTATCGTATTGTATGATTTATGTAATATTTTTATTATTAATGAAGTTTAATTTTGTTGTTAAAAATATTTGAAAAAAATAAATAAAAGATAAATAAAATAACTAGATCACCACCGTGAAGAATCTGCGTCGTTCTGGAGAGAAAAGCGATGTGACATGGTGACCCCAGTCACCACCATGTATATGCCTTAGGGTGTGAAATCGATTAGCCATGGGTTATGATATGGACGGACCATACATTAAATCAAAAGCAGAAGACGTATACCCAATTTTAAGTATAATTATTTATTTATTTTTTTTATTTTTTTATGTTTGATATATACAACCTCTAATAATATTTATGCGACTTTTTTTTTCTTTACATGTTAACTTTAGCTTAGCTCGAAAAATCTTTATGGTGCGAATTTTATTACTTATAATAGAATAAATTTGTGCAAGACTTTTCCGAAATTTTTTATGCAACATCTTTCAGAAAATTCTGGGTCCGTCCTTGACTGTGGACGCCGTATTAAAAGTCTTAGAAAGTTTAATTGTGATATAGTAATGCACATATCATAAACATATTTTAATCAATGATATGTGAGTTTTGTGAGATAACTGTGTGGAAAAATATGTTTGCTTTAATGGAAAAAGAGAAAACATGTCAATCATTTCTAGTGATAAATTCAATCAACAATGTAGTCACGATTAAATAAAACAACGTTTTCTTTTTCTCTTATTATTATCAGTTTATCACCATTATCTATAATCTATAATATATTAAATGGAAAAAGGGTCAAAAAGGAAAAGTGAAAAGTTGAAAATTGAAATTGAAAGTCAAGCTTTTTAAAACCAAATTACTCAAACTTAAAACGCATGAATATTGAAAATTGATTTTGCATAGAAACCGTGTGCATGGAAAGTAAAGCAGGAAATAGTCAAACTATTTTGCATGGAAAGTATTATTGTTGTCATGAAGGAAGAAAACATGCATATAGAAATCTTTGAAAACTTGAATGGGCTGATATCTGGCAACTCTTGAATTTGGTAACTCTTCAATCAATCACTATAATACATACTCTTGAATTCGGAAAGTCTTCAATCATGCCATTTTGTTTTGATTTCATGGCTGGCAACTCTTCAAAGAAATGATTCCATGAGTTGAAACTTATGAACCTAAATAAAGAAATGATTTGAAAAGTTGCCTATATAAACAACCATAATGTGCTATGCCATTCCACACAGTCAACGCTGCCTTAATCAGAATAGCTTTATGTGCCGGAATATACACTTTCTCGGATATGTGGTTTTGAGGCACCTTTGAATCATTTGTTATGGTGTTTGATTGTTATGTTGTGGTTCCGCTTTGTTTTCATGGGCCCGGTAGCTATTACTATCACATTCTATCTTTTCATATCTTTCTTTTATGCTCAAACTCCAACATATCCCCGCTTATCGGTGTTTGCATGTTAGTTAAATGTACTCCATCATAGAAACCACAACATGCATCATGTACAACGTAGATAAGCTATCTTAGGGAGTGTTTGTCTCAGTTTATCTTGTGGGCTTAAGCTAACTTTAATAATGCCAATTGTTATGGTGTTTGACAGTGGTGTGGTTATGTTTTCTTTTTTGTTGTTGATCGTTGTTTTGTGTTTTTGGTTTAGATGCATTGTTTTTTTAGGAATCTGATGTTCATACGGGTTCTTTAGACAATTACCTATGGTGTTTTGACCGATTTAGAAGGTGATCTTTGAGGTTGGACGTTGTTAAATGTAATTTGTAGAGTTTTCAAATTTTGTGTTTGAATCTATTTTTGTGGGTAAACTTGAAAATAATGCATCTTTTCCGTTGTTCACTTTTTGTTTCACCCAAACGCAATTTTTAATCTTTTATACTAAATACTGATTATGTTAAGTTTGAATATTTAATGAAGATAGTATTCTAATATGTTAGTAGTATAAGCACGAAAAAATAATTTAAATCAGTAAATAGAATTAGCCTCATTGTGTATTTTAAAAGGGCGTAACATGTTAGTAGGCGACATCCAAAAAGGATGCACGGGTAGCCATATTGGCTATTTAAATAGCTGGGATTGAACACTACATTTTTTTCGATGCATTCAAATATCAAGTGTGCTAACATCCTTGGGTTATTCAGACCAAAGTTCATACACCCTTTGAACTTGGTATGTTAATTTTGAATAAGTCCAATATGAACTGTCAGAAAAGATACGATAGAAATAAACTAGAAATATATATATTAAGGCACTAACAAAAATGACTTAACCTCACGTTATTAGAAAGAAAATGAAAATTGGTCTTATTTTTCTTATTACTATCAAAATTCACAAATGAAGAGCATATTCATATGAGTAGACTCACCTAGGATTCACATGATCCGACACAAATTAGTACATGTGCACAATAAAGGTCTCAAGTTGTAACATATACATTAGTAGTGTAATATTGTGGTGAAAGATTAAAAAATAGTGGTGTAAATATCAACTCTCCTCAAGAAAACACCATGTTCGCTCGCAAAATAATAGCCTTTCACAAAATTTGTTCACCGGATACAAATTACTACCAGTTACATCGCGTGTAATAAAATATATACGTCATCGCTACTAAGGCGAGCTTTAGTTTACAATTTTTTGAGCGCTTCATGAAAAAAAAGAACACGCAAAATATTGATCTAATCGAATTTGTCGAAGACTATACATCACGCCATTAGTCTTGGTCTTCGTCTAATCTTCTAAACACATAATATAACAAAGTGAAATCAATCCAACTTAATAACAATTCACAAAGAGCAACTAAAGATCATTACAAATGATACACATCTACCTAATCTCAAACCTAAAAATCTTCCTAATAATAGATGTCAATAATTAATTAGATTGTAAATAAAGGGTGCAAACTTTTTCTCATTATGTGCTGTAGGAATCTTTTTAGAAACATTACCCGAAGATATACTAATTAGTTCGCTCATCACCTACAAGGTTTTGTGTATATATATTGGTCGTCTACAATGTTTTACTATAAATTGTAATATTGTATTACAGTTCTTAAAATAAATTGTCCTTTAGTGACAAAAAAGGTGTATATCAAAAGTCAAAAAATGTCGAAAAGGTAGACAAAATTGGAAAAACATGTCACTTGATTTTTTTTCCCAATGTTATGGGTAAAAGTGAAGTAGGTAAAAGTCTATTTATAATGAAATAAAAATGTATAGATATTTTTTTTGCATTATATGACATGTATTTTCACAAAAAAATGTCATTAAATCTTAAAATTTTGACGTTTTACTCACATTTTTTAAAAGACGTTACTAAAAAGTTAAATTTAATGTTACTTTTTGTATCATTCAAACGACTGTCACTAAAAGTCAATTTTATTGTAGTGAGATCGGACACGATTCATTATTTTCTCTTCAAATTGATTTAATGTGAATAGTCAAATTCATTGTTATAAATATGAGTGATATGTGCAAAAGTTGTACTTATGTAGAATGGAGGACCACATGGAAGACTTTACCCGGTATCACCATGACATGAATTGAATGGTAGTTAATGTATGTTTGATTACAAACATTGATTATGACCTTTTCTACTACTCTAGCATTGATGATCATCAAAGTTTTTCATGTTGTTTTCAAGCATGAGATTGCAAAAGTAGTAATTGCGTATATTATCTACAAATGATACAATTATGGTCAAAATTTTGGTATAAGTGACCGGTCTAGGCTAGGGTTGTCGCGAACAAAATCAGAACGTTTGTATATATGTTTTTCTGTATTATATAAAAAAACTTAAATTATAAATCTAACCAAATGGAGTTAAAGAAAAGCTTTATTGAAATTTAAAATCAAATACAGAGCAGTTAACAATGACAACATAAATTAGTCATATGTCGGCACATATTTTTATTTTTCCCATTAAATTACTCACAATTTACTTGCATCCTAAAATGAAAGTCATACATTTTTGTTTAAAAAAATTGTACTTTATTATTTTAATTTATTTTAAAATAAAAATTTACTACAATAAATCAAATCGCTTATGTGAAAAACATTTGATTAGTTAACAATGAAATGCTTGTGCTTTCCTAAAACTCTGTATCACTATCAAAAAATTCTAAATAGAAAATTGAACGCAAAAGGAATAACTATGATATTATCTATATTAACTAAAAGCGAAACACGTGTCTTCAAATGCAAAGTAATCAAAGATTTATCAAGTTTCGAACTCTCAAAAATTACCTCGCGTTTAGGTGTCATTAACTAAGTCAAACATTAAACGAAAGTTTCACAACTGGCAAAACAATTCCCGGTTTAAGTGATCGTTGCAAAGTAAGTCCGAACATTAAATGCAAAGTTTCACAACTTGGGCAAAAATTTCGAAGTTTAAGTGTCGCCACAAAATAAGTCCTGAGCCCAATCCTACCAGATCGCTAGCGGCTTCTACTCGTTATGATTAATTTTCATATGTCCGTGCATAGCGTTTAAAAGATTTAAGGCGTTGAGTTTATGATTTTAATACTTATTTGACAAACAACAAATAAATTTATCTTTTCTAACGTTACATGAAGTAATATTTAGCATTTCGGAGCTATGGTAATATAATATTACGTCATTTAACACATAATGATTACAAACGTTTTTATTAAATAAAACAACTATTGCTAACCGCCGATTTTGTCCCGAGGCTCTTAAAAGGTTATGTTGTTTACACACCACTACCTACCCCTCCCATCTCTTTATTATTCACTTTATGGACAACACAAAACCGTTTTTAATATATTTTTCATTTTGTATATTTTGTCTTGAACTATTTAACTTTATGATTTCTGTTTCGAATTTTTTTTTGGCGTTTTACTCATTTTATTAACAGAACAAAGACAATTTTTATAGTATTATGCTCCGTATTTTTTGTATTTTAATACTTTTGACTTATCAAACTTTATAATTTTTATTCCGTTTCTTTTATTTCGTAGCTTTATAATATAAAAAAAATTATAAAAAAATTTAAAAAATAATAATACACAAATCCTATTTTAGTACCAAAAGCCCTCTTAAAAAGGTAGTAAATCATAATATGGAGAATTGCATATATACCCACTAAAACTTAAAAACTTGCATATTTCCTCAAAATACAAGTTTTCAATGAATGATGTACAATACAAATTAAGCATGTTTTGAGTATATATGCAAATATACAAGTTTTAATGGGTATATATGCAATTGACCCATAATAATAATATGACCAGTAATTAATAAATGATGGATAAAAAACTTTACAAAATGAATAAAGTTGAAAAAAAGTAAGAAAAAGACCCTCCCCCACTACCACTAGGCATCTATATATTCCTCACACAAATTGAGTTCCTCCTCATTGTAGTTAAGTTTGTCACTTTGCTCCCATTTTTCAGGTCCATTCATTCGATCTGCGTATTATTATTGTCTCTATAAATATATATATATCCTATAAGCCGAACAATAATAACATCATCATATCATATCATTTCAATCATTTCATTTCTGTGGCTTTTATCGAAAAATCACAAATCAATAGGTATCAGTGATCATCACTTTTTTTTTCACTCTAACTGTTTTTTTTTTTTTTTTTTTTTAAATTATTATTATTTTTTTCTTCATGGATTTAGGAAAGTGAGATGATTTAAGGTTTAGTGATTGTTTTGAATGAGTTAAGGTGTGGGATACTTGTTAGTAGATGGTTGTTGATGTTTAATGTTATTAGTACATGTTGGAATTAATGATGGTTGACTTTTTTTTTGTTCTTCACTGTCAACTTTTTGATTTATAGATTTTGATTATGAAATAAAAGTATGATGTTAATGTTCGAGTTTAGTACTCGAGCTCTAGTTTAAGTTGTGTTTGGATTTGCGTTGTAAAATTTGCTACTTGAATGCTATAAAGTGATTAATCGCTAGGTATCGGTTTTCAGCTAAATTTGTAATCTTAAACCTTTTGTTCGCAAAATCTCATTATTTATATATATTTTTTATTTGCCTGGTTTTCCGACTCGACATTGCAAGCCGGCTAATCCCAGGGTGACTACCCTTTTGGATAGCCCGGAGTCGGCACATGTGAATCTCTGTGGCCACAACGGGATTAATTTTCTCCCCGTTGGATTCGAACCCTTGACCTCCGCTTTGGAAGGCTGGTATTCTTACCGTACGAAATAGTCAGATTTCGTAATTAGTTTTGACCGAATACTTTAACTGATAATTTCAACTCTATACACCCCCTTAGTATCTATATTCCGGACTGTACATGTAACTGAGTTCCTATGCATATCATGGATTCTTTTACGTAGGTTTTTGAATGGTTTGGAATGTTTATATTTGCAGGAAAGGGTAAAAAATATGATAGTTTAGAGGCAGTAGGTTGACTGTAAGCAAGGGAAGATGGGTTATAATCCGTTATTGTCCTATTGTCGCCCGGTGGAAAATGGCGTATGGGCCACTGCGGTTGAAAATGAATTCGGGCCTTACACACCATGTGCGACAGATTCTTTGGTCACTGGTATTTCACATTTGGTCCTTTTGGGAACGTGTTTATACCGGATGTGGGTCACGAAGAAGAATTTCAAAGTGCAAAGGTATAAACTGAGGTCAAATATCTACAATTATTGGTTGGGGTTATTGGCTTTTTACTGTGCTGCTGAGCCGTTGTATCGATTGATTATGGGCATTTCCGCTTTGAATGTTGATGGCGAGTTTTCTCTTGCTCCTTACGAGGTTTGTTCCGTTTTGCTTGACTTGGTGGCAGGTGGCGTATTTGTACATGCTTTATTACAACTCTTAATACATTTTATTTTTCATCTATTATTGCAGATTGTCACCTTAGTTCTCAAGACAGTTACTTGGATCTGTATGTTGGTCATGATTGGTCTCGAAACAATGGTTTATGTCTGTGAAGTTCGATGGATGGTGAGGTTCGGTGTCGTTTATGCTTTGCTAGGGGATGTCGTGCTATTTAATCTTGTGATTTCCGTGAGCAACTTTTACACCAAGTATGTTTTTATACCACTTGAATTTACATTGTGTTTTGATATTAAGCTGCTATATATATGTGTGAACATTGAGATCTTGTAGTGAGATCTAAACTACAACTGAACGTAAATTTATCGAGTGAATCCTATTCCTTCTAGAAAATATTTATACAACTTTGTAATAGGCGGACTTATTGATTTATCATTCAACTTGTTCCTTGCAGAGAAGTACTGTATATCTTTATCAGTGAGGTTGCCGTCCAGGTTAGACATTACTCCTGCTAATTAGTTTGTCCTTTTTGTATTATAGCTCCAACTAATGTACCACCAAACTTACTTTATTGTACTTTGTTAGTTTATTTATGTACATTAAATAGTAGACCAACTGTAATTACACTTGCACAAGCAACTAACAATTGTGCATGTATATGGTTAGCACACTCATAGTTTCGTCTAGTATGCATATATTATACCCTCTCTCTAATCCAAATAGATATTTCCTCAGCGTGCCTCATTATGAGTTGCAAATTTGGCCTTCGTGTATCTCATGCTGATAACATTGATAAATGAACTCGTAGGCTTATACTTAAATGAGATGCATGTCAATTGTCAAACAACCTGCTATAACTCTACGTACTGACACCTTTTGCTTCTTTGGATTGTTATTGCAAACTATTAATGAATTCAAATATGTTTTAATACCTTCGGCAGTGATAGTTGCAGCATGATTATATGTATTTCGAATTGTCATTACCTCTTAAAAGTTACAAATCTCACCCGTATAACTTAAGTGCTACTATCATATTGCTATTTAAGTTATAAGCTATAATTAACACTGATATTGGAAGTGTTATACATTATAGTAGTAGTATTTTTGGACGGTTTAACAACATAAATAATTTTTTTCTTTTCTTGTGATGTAGGTTCTGTTTGGACTATGTTTGATTTTCTATCTTCCTACTTTGGATCCTTATCCGGGCTATACCCCTATAAGGGAAGAGTCTTTGGATGATGCAGAATATGAAGAACTTGCTGCTGGAGAGCAAATTTGTCCTGAGAGGCGTACCAACATTATTTCTAGTAAGTGCTACTAGTTTAATTTGCTCAAGACTGATATTTGAAAGATACTGTAACCTTTTATTGATATTTTATTGTATCTATCATTGATATATTTCTTTCTTTTAGGTATCTTCTTCTCTTGGATGGATCCACTCATGTTTTTAGGATATAAGAGACCTCTTACAGAGAAGGATATATGGAAACTGGACGACTGGGATACCACAGAAACACTAAACAGCAGGCATGTTATTGTTTCTGCGTACATTTTTTTTTCTGTGTTATTGTTTCTTCGTACATATATTTTTTTTCTAAGCAACATGATATATGAAATTTGTATCGCAAATTATTAAGCACTTCATTTAAGCTCAATAAGGATTACATCTTCGCTTTTCAGATTCCAAATATATTGGCAAGAAGAGGTTCGTAAACCTAAGCCGTGGCTCTTAAGGGCTTTACATCGTAGTCTTGGAGGAAGGTCTGTATAATGACGTGCTTTTTAAAAATTTATGATGGCTTGTGGATGAAAAATATCTGAATATATAGTGTTTATTTGGTTACAGGTTTTGGTGGGGAGGCTTTTGGAAGGTATATAATGAATATTTCAGCATTAAGATCATCGTCTTTTAGCATGTGAATCTATTACTGGCTTTTAAAAAACATCCTCATTGTTGACTCGTCAACAGAAAACCACGATAGAAAGATTCTGATAATCTCATGAATATTGACTTTTGTTTTATTTTTTAGATTTTCAATGATCTTTCTCAGTTTGTTGGACCTCTGATCTTGAACCAGCTGTTATTGGTGAGTGTGCTATTTCTGGACATATTCAGTGAAGATTTGTTAGTCTTCTTTTCTATTCTAAGTTTCTAACTGTTTATAATTTACAGTCTATGCAAGAACGCGGTCCAGCTCAAACTGGTTACATCTATGCATTCTTAATTTTTGTTGGAGTGGTACAATCTCTTATTATTATTATTTTTTATTGTTCTTTATTAATTTGAGAAATGCGTATGACTTCCAAACATTGTTTATTGCATCAGATTATATGCTAATGCCAACACTAACAAATAACGGTTTCCATCAAATGGTTTTACTTAATTCAAAGTTTTAAAGATAAGTTATTTTGGCTATTTAGGTACTCGGCGTCCTGTGCGAGGCTCAGTATTTTCAGAATGTCATGCGTGTTGGATACCGCCTTCGGTCAACTCTGGTAATTTTCAGACACTCATCAAGTGCAATATTTGCTTGTTTGGTATAGAACATAAAGTTGTATAGTGGTTGTTACACTCTAAAAATCAAAATCTATTGCTCTAATATGAGCTACTAAAATTTTTAATTCTTTTTCTTGAATCTTTCCTATATATCTTTTAGTCTAATGGAATATAAATCAAGCGAGTTCTATCATTTCATGCTATAATTTTATCAACCAGAAGTGTCATTAGTGCTATTTTTCTTTCTTGATTTTTATTGGATGTTTGGACATTGTCTCGGTACACCTATATGAACCTATGGTTTCTTATAGATTGCTGCAGTTTTCCGGAAGACTTTAAGGCTAACTAACGAGAGTCGCAGAAAAATTCAATCTGGGAAGATAACCAACTTGATGACAACCGATTCTGAATCACTCCAGGCATGTCGCATTTGTATTAATGTCTATTAGGGTCATGTATTTGGTAACCCTAATTACAAGCAATATGATAATTTCTGTTTTTAAGCATGAAAGCTTCATTCAAAGTAGAGTTGACAAAATTGGTGTGTCAGATAACGGTTCAAAACGTCCATTTTTTTGTACAGATCAAAAGGGGTTGGTCGAGTTGACCCTTTAAAATTTCGTCCAATTTTAAGATAACCAACTTGATGACAACCGATTCTGAATCACTCCAGGCATGTCGCATTTGTATTAATGTCTATTAGGGTCATGTATTTGGTAACCCTAATTACAAGCAATATGATAATTTCTGTTTTTAAGCATGAAAGCTTCATTCAAAGTAGAGTTGACAAAATTGGTGTGTCAGATAACGGTTCAAAACGTCCATTTTTTTGTACAGATCAAAAGGGGTTGGTCGAGTTGACCCTTTAAAATTTCGTCCAATTTTGTTATCACAATTAATGAGCTATTATAAATACAAGAATAATGTTATATCAATAATAATATAACCTTTTGAATAAAATGATTCAAAACGTCTTAGGCATAAAAGATGCACTTTTGTCAATGTTTGATCCATCTCCTGTTGGACTATTTTTTAACTTGAAACGACGCGTTCATAAGAAAAAGGGACCATCGAATGTAAAGGGCGTTTAGGCTTCCAATTAGTTCAATAGCTTATTTTATTTTAATCTCTTTCTTGACAGCAAGTAAGCCAGTCACTTCACACTTTGTGGTCCGCCCCTTTCCGTATCATTATTGCTTTGGTTCTTCTGTACCAACAATTGGGCGTCGCTTCACTCCTTGGTGCATTATTGCTAGTTCTCATGTTCCCCATACAGGTCTTATGACGTTCACAACATTATTTACACATAATTACATAATTATTATTATATATGTGATACTCATGCAAAACAATGTTTATTTTTTTGGAAACAGACTGTAGTTATCAGCAGAATGCAAAAAATGTCCAAAGAAGGACTGCAGCGGACTGACAAGAGAATTGGTCTCATGAATGAAATTTTAGCAGCCATGGACACTGTGAAGTACTCTCTCTTTCCTTAATATATTTTCATTTTACTTTCTAAATTTACTAGCTTTTACTAATAAACGAATGCTGAAAATTGACATCATTTTTGTTTCATTTTATTGTGTTTCAGATGCTATGCTTGGGAAAATAGTTTCCAAGATAAGGTCCAAGGCATTCGGAATGAGGAGTTGTCATGGTTTCGGAAAGTACAAATGTTGGGAGCGGTATGTTCCTTTTTAATTATTTTTTCTACTTTTTTTCATAATTTTTGAATGGCACTAGGAGGGGTTTGTTAGGAGACAATTATGTTGTACATCCTTAATATGTATCTTTGAAGTTCATGTACATCCATATTTCTACATGATTTCATGGTTAAGTTACAGACGTTATAAGGTCTCATTTACTATTAATATTTTTTGGCAGCTGAACACTTTTATATTAAATAGTATTCCGGTGGTGGTTATTGTGGTTTCATTTGGGTTGTTTACATTACTTGGAGGAGAGTTGACACCTGCTAGAGCCTTCACATCACTCTCATTGTTTGCCGTTTTACGTTTTCCGCTCTTCATGCTTCCAAATATGATTACTCAGGTTCTGTATAATAGTCAATTAATTTACTTTTTATGTATTTTAAGCTAGGAAGCTTCATTGTATGTTTCTATATTTATAATACGTTTATTTGCAGGTTGTAAATGCCAATGTGTCCTTGAAACGTCTAGAAGACCTACTGTTAGCTGATGAGAGACTTCTTCTTCCAAATCCACCTCTTGAACCAGGACTTCCTGCTATATCAATTAGGAATGGAAACTTTTCATGGGAATCGAAGGTCTTGTTTTCATATTTTTATTTTTGGAAATGTATAGTAGGAAGATATGGTTTAGTTTATTTTCTATCTTGATAAATCTTGTATAATATATATATACAACCAATGGCCGACTTTCAAGTAAATTATTCCATCCAATGCTGACGTATTTATGCATATTTAATGCTTCTCATTTCCTGTTTGCAGGCAGATAAACCGACACTGTCAAACATTAACTTAGATATCCCGACGGGTAGCTTGGTCGCAATTGTTGGAAGTACAGGCGAGGGGAAGACGTCGCTTATATCTGCTATGCTTGGAGAACTTCCTCCAGTTAGTGATGCACAAGTTGTTATGAGAGGATCAGTTGCTTATGTCCCACAAGTCTCTTGGATTTTTAATGCAACGGTATGTCAAGGCATCTTTTATTGTCAATTTCAACATATTGATTGAATTCTTATTCATGATTTTTCTTGTCCTTATGAAATTATTTTGTGTTATCATATTAAATAGGCGACACCTTTAAACCTATGACTTTGTTAAAAGGAATTTAGATCATTTTAAAACACAATGGGTAGAGTGTTCAAGACCCACTTAGGACATAGGTATAGTTTAGGGTGTGTGAGTTGGCATTGCAGAATAAATAAGTTGTACAAAAACCATATCTAGTCAACCAGAACTGGCCTGTTTCTACCACACAGAATTACCCATTTTGATTTGTTACCAAATCCACGAGGCCCGCCCATTTAACCACGTTCTAGTATGAGTTTTCCATTGTTATTGAATATTTAAGTGTGATAATGAGGTTAATGGGTTAAAAAAAATATTTTCCTTTTATAGGTACGTGACAACATATTGTTTGGATCCCCCTTTGAAGCTGCTAAGTACGAGAAGACAATAGATGTAACTGCATTGCATCATGACTTGGACTTGCTTCCGGTAAGTATTATTATATTTCATTAATGTTTGAGCACCTATTACAGTCACGCCACGTCTCAATGTAAATTATATATTTTATGCTCTTATGGTAGGGTGGTGATCTTACTGAGATTGGTGAAAGAGGTGTGAATATTAGTGGGGGGCAAAAGCAAAGAGTTTCCATGGCTAGAGCTGTTTACTCCGATTCAGACGTATATGTGTTTGATGATCCTTTGAGTGCTCTTGATGCTCATGTGGCTAGACAGGTAAAAATACCGTTAGAGCTTACTTGAATATTATCAATCATGAAGGCTTAGTATACCGAATTTACAAATTTAAGAGCATATACTGTATATAATATTTATATTCACAGTAGTGTATCTAAGTAGGTTAATTCACCTAGAAAATATATTATATGAAAAAACCTTCTTTTTTATGGTCTTTGAAACACAGACCATATATATATATATATAGTCTTAGCACTCCTGAAGTGACGTGCAGAAGTCCTAACAATGCTATGAGTCTATGTATCTACTATCCAAGAAGTCTTGGTGGGTATTTGGTTGTGCATTTCGCTGATTAGTGTGGCTAGAAGTCAATATAGAATATAATGCAAAAAACTCACTATGGTTATTAAGGGTACAAACAGTCTGAGAAGCAAGTCAGAAGTTGCTGTAAGAAAATGATTCTTGAGATAAATATATAATTACATAACTATACGTAGCTTTAGTTCTTCAAATTGCAATACTCACTTTCACAAATGCACATCCAAACACCCCCCTTATTCCTTCATCATCATTTTTTTAGCGTTCGTCTTGAGGTGGTTTAATGTGGAATATGAATGTATTTTGACTTCCAGGTGTTTGAGAAATGTGTCAAAGAAGAATTAAATGGAAAAACACGAGTGTTAGTTACAAACCAGCTACATTTTCTTTCACAAGTGGATAGGATCCTATTGGTTCATGAAGGCATGGTGAAAGAGGAGGGATCTTATGAGGAACTCTCACAGAATGGTGTACTCTTCCAAAATTGATGGAAAATGCAGGAAAAATGGAAGAATATGTGGAGGAAAAAGAAGAGGTTGGTGAAACTGATACAAAGGCATCAAAACCCGTTACCAATGGTGAATTAGCTAAAGATGCTGATAAAAAGAAAGAAACCAAATCTGTTCTTATTAAGCAAGAAGAACGGGAAACAGGTGTTGTCAGCTTCAATGTTTTGACGAGGTAAAAGTTTGAGTTTGAATTCATTGTCATTGGACATCATATGTTCAGCTAATTATTCGTTGAACTTTTTATTCGTATTTTTCAGATAAAATTAAATTGATTACTATATATAAATCTTGTACACAATTATCTTCACTTATTGGTTGCAGTTCTTCCTAAGTTATAAGGTTACTTCTGTATGGAATTAATAAAATTCAAAAAATCTATCAATTTAATATTTGATCTTATCTATTAAGTGACAATATTTTTTTTAATTATGACTGTTTAGGTTTTAGAAACAGAACTTTTGTGTCAATGGAGAGAACAAACTATCTATTTACTTCACTGTTTTTTGTGTTTCTTATTTTCAGGTATAAAGATGCATTAGGAGGCTGGTGGGTTATCGGTATACTATTTGGGTGTTATTTTGCAACAGAAACTCTAAGAATAGTGAGTAGCACATGGTTAAGCATCTGGACGGATGAAAGCACTCCAAAAGTCTACAGCCCACTATTCTATAATATTATCTATGCACTTCTATCGCTTGGTCAAGTACGTTTCAAATCTATTTGAAAGTCATGTACTCAGTTTCCTTTGTAAATGAATATAAACTAAAGGATTCACTTATTGGTTTCCAGGTTTTGGTGACTTTGGGAAATTCTTATTGGTTGATCATGACAAGTCTTTACGCAGCTAGGAGGTTGCACAATGCTATGCTTAACTCCATATTAAGGGCTCCTATGGTCTTTTTCCACACCAATCCACTTGGACGTATCATTAATAGATTTGCAAAAGATTTAGGTGACATAGATCGAAATGTTGCTCCATTTGTGAACATGTTTTTGGGCCAAGTCTCGCAGCTGTTGTCAACCTTTGTTCTAATTGGATTATTGAGCACCATGTCTCTTTGGGCTATATTGCCACTTTTGTTGCTCTTCTATGCAGCTTATCTTTATTATCAGGTATGCCAGTTTTACATCTTTGAAATTCTACATGTAGATGTGGCAAGTTGAGTAACGGGCTAAAATGGGGTCGGGCTGTATCTTGTCATCTATATAGTATGGGTGGAAACAGAAGGGCTGGTTGGCTTGAACCATAAACACTATTTATGTGGTTTTTATTCTATAACTTATTTATGAGTCAATAATGAATATAAAACAATATTATTACGATAATCTAAGTATGTGACCTAAAAAGATTTAGGCGGTTGTATGCAACAGAAATAGACTTTTGGTGACTTAAAATTACACTTTTAATTTGGCTCATTTGATATAAGATTCAACCCAAATAGGCCCATTCATATGCAAATGGGTCAAAATGGCCTTCTTTTACATATACGGGTAGAATTACATTTATCTTGTGTTAGTTCCCTCTTTATTTTTCTTATCTGTATTTACTCTATTATCAAATTCTTCAGAGCACTGCCCGTGAAGTAAAGCGACTGGATTCAATTACCAGATCTCCAGTGTATGCACAATTTGGGGAAGCACTAAATGGTCTATCCACCATTCGTGCATATAAAGCCTACGATCGAATGGCTAAAATCAACGGAAATTCCATGGACAATAATATCAGGTTCACATTAGTCAACATGAGTTCAAACCGTTGGCTTGCAATCCGTTTAGAAACAGTTGGCGGTCTCATGATCTGGTTAACTGCAACTTTTGCTGTTATGCAAAACGGGAAAGCAAGAAATCAAGAGGCATTTGCATCCACAATGGGTTTACTGCTAAGTTATGCATTAAATATCACAAGTTTATTAACTGCTGTTCTTAGACTGCAAGTTTAGCTGAAAACAGTTTAAATGCTGTTGAACGTGTTGGTACTTACATTGAATTACCTTCTGAAGCTCCTACTGTTATTGACGATAACCGCCCACCACCTGGATGGCCTTCAGCGGGTTCTATAAAATTTGAAGACGTTGTTTTGAGATATAGACCTGAACTTCCTCCAGTGCTTCATGGTCTGAATTTTTATTCCACCAAGTGATAAGGTTGGAATAGTTGGAAGAACTGGTGCCGGGAAATCTAGTATGCTTAATGCTTTATTTAGGATTGTTGAATTGGAAAGAGGAAGAATTATTATTGATAATTGTGATATCGCGAAATTTGGGTTGACTGATCTTCGTAAGGTTCTTGGTATTATACCTCAAGCACCTGTTCTTTTCTCAGGTACATCAAAGCTGCGATTAAATAATATCACTGCTACTTCTTCTTCTTATGAATGAGTCAATTTCGTAATTTGGGTTATTTCTAACGGGATAAACGAGTAAATATAAAAATTTGCTTAAAGGGAAACGCATCAAGTGAGCGGTCAAATAGTCTAAAGTCGCCCAGAGGGGTTGTTTAACGCATAAGACCTCCTATATTATTTCGTTAGCAAATTAGATTAGTATTAAAACATTACGATCTCTGTAATCATTTCGAGTAAACCTTCCCCAGATACCCGAACCATTTTAACCTGAGCTTAAAGATAAACTGGTCAAATGTTTAGTTTGATTTCCTGATTTGTGATAATTGTTTTGTATAGGTACGGTGAGATTTAACCTTGATCCCTTCAGCGAGCACAACGATGCAGATCTTTGGGAATCTTTAGAGAGGGCCCATCTAAAAGATGTAATCAGGAGGAATCCTTTGGGTTTAGATGCCGAGGTACGTGTTCATTAACTTTTTCTTGCATCTGTTTTAAACTATTAATCAAACTGTTTATTGATTAAGCTCCACTGACTTGTTTTTATTTTTCTATTTCTTGTAATACAGGTATCAGAGGCTGGAGAGAACTTCAGTGTTGGACAACGACAGTTATTAAGTCTTTCACGTGCATTGCTTAGAAGATCAAAGATTCTTGTTCTTGATGAAGCGACTGCTGCTGTTGATGTTAGAACAGATGCACTTATCCAAAAAACCATCCGTGAAGAATTCAAGTCGTGTACTATGATCATCATTGCTCACCGTCTCAATACCATTATTGATTGTGACCGTATTCTTCTGCTTGATGCTGGGCAGGTAATGGTCGCTTTATCACCTTAGATAAATGTTTCTCAAATAATTTTTCTAGCAACAAAATAGTATACTGATGACGAGGCGTCATAGTCACCCTCCAAAAATTCATTATAACAGCCATATTATAAATGAGGTTTTAACAAAATGTCCCAGGAAGATGATTAAGCTTCCGCAATGTTTTTTTTAGATTTAAACATGTTTTTTTGGGAACTTGTTTCCTTCCCAAAATACCTGTAAAATGCCAGATTAAAGTTCAAAATTGCTGAAAATAAAAATTGGCATAAAAAAGAGTCGTTTGCCAAAAAAATTTAATGATCCAAAATTGATGGCAAAAAGCACAAATTTTAAAATAATTTGCTAAAAACCATCGGTATTTAATTAAATTTCCATTAACCAATACCAAGTGATTACTCCCTTTTTTTTATTACCCTGCTTCAATAAGTGATTAAAACTGCTTTTTCTACATATTTCATTTCTATGCAATAATGAAAAAGAAGTTATTTGGTATTATAATTTCAGGTTGTTGAGTACGATGCCCCAGTGAAACTTTTGCAAGACGAAGGCAGTGCTTTTTCAAAAATGGTTCAAAGTACAGGAGCTGCAAATGCACAATATTTGCGTAACTTGGCATTTGGTGCAGAAGGAGATAGGGCAGAGAAGGCGGCAATAGATGGTCAGAGGAGGTGGCTCGCCTCTTCACGGTGGGCGGCTGCCGCCCAATTTGCACTTGCTGCTAACCTCACTTCATCTTCAAATGACCTCGTGAATATGGGAATTGAAGACGATAATAATAATATCCTCAAGAAAACAAAAATGCGGTTGTAACTCTTCAGAGTGTTTTGAAAGGTGAACATAATAAAGAAATTGACGAGTCACTTGAACGATCACAAGTCCCCAAGGAACGATGGTGGTCAGCTCTTTATAAAGTAGTTGAAGGTATTTAATATCTTTACATCCCATTTCAATTTGTTTATTCATGTCTTCAAAAGAGGTGCGGAATTGTGACTGTTTAAACGGGTATTTTGGTACGGGTCGGGTTGACCCAAACTCTTTTTTAAGATATAATTAAATTAAATGTACATAAATACCATTTCGTTAAACGAATTTGAGAATTTTACTGATTTTACTTTCATCTCAGTGTGTACCATTTTTTTTCCCTTCACAAATTGTTGGTTACTACAACCAAATACAATAAAAGCATTTTTTGCACACAATCTCCTACAACCTTTTTTACTATGGTTTATTACCCTACTTGTAAATGTGACACTATTGCTTGTGCTTTGTATTGTCTTCAGGTTTGTCGGTGATGAGCAAGTTGGGTCGTAACAAGCTCCAAGAAATAGAATATGGTGAACCAATTGCTTGGGACCATGTTCAAATGTAGAATTTTGCCGATCAAGTCAAGATCCATGTTGGTTGACCTACAACGCACCAACTTGAAATGTAATTTCAACTACCACTGTAATTTTGACATACCGATATTTTCATACTCTGAATTTAGATAGCCGATAGATGGGTGTGGTCCCTTATCGAGATTTTTGTTAATTAAGTTTGAGACTATAGATTTGAATAATTTAACGCCAAAGGTGGATTTTTGTCTCTTTAAAGTTTGAACGATTCAGTTATTTAGGATTAAAAAAACGCTTCGATTCTAAATTGGATTGTAAGTGAAAAGTTTGTCTTTGGTAAAGAAACTGTGATATCTGTTGTGTCCTATACCTTTGCATCTTGTTGCTGAAACCAACTTAAATTTGGAGTTAATGACAACCCAAGTTTAAGTGGTAAATAAGCAAGCTGAGTCGAGCTCAATCAAAAATCGATTAATTTACACAATCATCAACTAATTAGATAACCTCCCTAAGTCTTATTCCTGCAGACTTGAGTTAAACTCAAAGGGATTTGAAATTTCATAAGTGATGAGTGTCTAAATACTCATCATTTTGATAATATAAAGCTAAAATCATCTCGAAACACTCGAAACACATCAAAATGATCAAAATATCACAAATCAGTGTTTTATGTGTTTTAAATGCAAAATATCAAAATCGGATGAAAAACATATCAAATTTGCAAAATTGCGCTTTAGTCCCCAAGTTTTAAAAGTTGTCAAAAGCAGTCCCCGACACATAATTTCAAAGAAAAGTCACCAAAGGTCCTTTTAAAACCAAAAGTTGTCAAATTAAGTCCTTTGGTGAAAAATATGAAAATTTGAGAAAATTACAAGTTTAGTCCTTCAAGTTTCAAATTTGGCGAAATGGCCCCTGAAAATTGGGAAATGATGATTTGGTCCCCTACTTTTGAAGCTTGTCATTAATGGTCCTTGGAAGAAACTTTTGAATTGGCGGGAATGGTCCTTTGATTTTCAAAGATTTACACTTTAGTCCTTGTCAATTTAAACCCTTTATTACCCAATTGGCTCGGTCATAAGCATTTTGAACCCTGTCACTTTACCATTTTGAACCCCCGTATTAATAACCCGGTCAAATGGTTTGACTATTCCAGTTGGCGCCAAACACTTCTCCTCCCCACTAGACTGCAACACCCAACCAACACTCCACCCCTCACCTATCCATCTTCTTTGTCCCCCACATCTCCTACAATCCAAGAATCAATAACTCTTCCTCACCAAACACTCTATCTCACCCACCGTCAAAAGTAGGATTTCCGCTAAAACCATCCAACGACCAAAATACACCTAAAGTAATCCTATGGCTAAAATTAATGGTGGGATTTGATCTAGAGGACACGTGGAGACTTCTTGAAGTATAAAAGAGAGAAGAAAGTAGCAGAATAAGTAGTTAGTTTTTGTAATTTTTTTCTTAATTGTCGTTTTTAAAATTAATGTTTTAGTTTAAAAGCAAATGTTGTAATCTAAGTTCTATGTATTAAATTTAAGGTAACTCAGTATTTGTAATCAATTTTAAGTCTTAAATTCAAGGTTTGGTTAAAAGTATTAATTTTGTATTCTTGTTGAAGTACTCGGTTCATCGTTCTTGTGTTCAAGCTTATAGTGGTTTCTCTTTAGACTCGAACAAGCTTAGTTGAGCCCTACATAGCTCTTGGTAAGCTTATGATTCAAGTAAAACTCATTTAGCATGTGGTCAACAAAAGTCAACATGAAGCTCAAATGGGAATGGGAAAGGAAAATGGATGTTGTAGTGGTTATAATGGGTTGGATTAAGTTAAAATAGACTAGGTTGGGTTTGGTGTTGGCCTGCAATAGCTGGATACAGTGGTTAGTACTTGTTCAATTTTTCAAGTTTTAAGTCAGTTTTTACATTTTTTTGCTTATCTGTATATCTGTGGTCAATACTAGTGTAGACTTGTTTATATAGGTGTAACTAGGTCATATTAGCTCATTTTGATCTTTGGTGCAAGCTGGTTCAGCAGCTAGCTTGTTGTTATTTGCTTATCATGTTTTAAAGGGTGTTTGGCACTAGGTGTCAAAGCGAGATTGAGGGTAGTCCGTTGACTAGCACTAGTTACTTTAGTCTCATTTAGGTATTTTAGGATCATTTCGGTCATTTGACCGCTCTTTAGATCGATGGAAGTCAAATTGATGTCCACCGAATTCATATGAATTCGATAAGGGTAGAATGGAGATAGTTTGCATAACATGTTTATAATCATTAGAGGTAGCTTATTCAGAGTCATTACATCTTAAATCATCATCTACAATCTGCTTTTGAGGATCAAAGTTCATAATAGTCAAAGTTATTCATTTTGTCAAAAGTCAAAAGTAGCTAAAATATGTTTTTGAGCCAAAAGCAAAGAATTTTCATGGCTACATTTTGAGCCATTGTCGTGAAATTTGGCACTCTTAAAGTTCAACTGGTCTTTGTACTTATAAGCATTTTGTGGAATTTTGCCATTTATTTAAAAGCTCAAATAAGCTCTCCTTTCAGGCTTAAATGCCTGCACCACTGCTTTCGGTTGGTCTTGAGCTTTTCCCAGATATTGAAGCGGTGTCTGAGCTCATAAGAGCTCACCATGGTCTAATTTTTGGTTTAAGTACTCTTGGCCAGGTCCTTTTGAAGTTCCAATTGGTGGTTTCTATTTTCACTTATTTGGTTGCTTATTCATGGTCGCAAGTAGCCACAGTCATTGTTTTAGCTTATTAGATTAAATCACTCAAATCATTGCAACTTGATAATCGAAGGTTTAGCTTGTTGTTTCTCATTTCATTTTGGTCATTTTAGCTTATAGTAGTTTGCATATCGTTTGGTGCCCTTTGATTTGCATTTGCTTATTCAAGACTATTTCTATAAGCACTTATTCTTGATTTCTATATCCTCCACATAAGCACCTCTTTTCTAATTTTCCTAGTTTCCTAATATTGTTTTAGACTTTCCTGAAATTTTCAGATTTTCTAAGGTGTTTTGCTATTTTCTTAATTTAAATTAGTTTTAAGCATTTTTAAATAGTATTTAATACAAAAATTTGAAAAGTATCAAAAAATAATTTTCATTTTATTAAGTTAAGATAAATATAAAAGAGAAAAAGTATTTTTCTAGATTTTTCTTAGTTAAATTTGTATTTTAAATAATTTAATTAGTTTTAAATAGTTTAAAATTCATAGAAAATAGAAAAATAATCGAAAATTACAAAATAGTTTTGAAAAGTCTATTTTGATATTTTAGACTTTTCTAAGTCTTAATTTTATTTTTCTAGATTTATTTCCTAATTTCTTGTATTTTAGGTAATTATTAAATAGTTAAAATAGTTTTAATTAATAATAATTAGATAATTAGTTATAAAAATAATTTTCCTTTTCTATAAATTTTCTTATATCATTGGGATTGTAAAATGTATTTTTCATATTTTTAGGATTTATATTGTGTAAGTTTCACTTTTTATTTTGTGCGTTTACGTAATTTTAATTTAAACGTAAGTTTTAGGTTTTAAACGTTCATCACTTTAAATATAGTGATAGCGTTTATTTAATAGATTTTATCTTTTAACTTTCTTTAATTTGCATTTAAGCCGCTTTTATTTGTTGGCTTTTTAGTAGTTAATATCATATTCGTAATCCTTTTCCGCTCAAATTCTCGATCACTAAAGCGTCGATAATCCATTGCATAGCTCATTGGGACATAACGACCGGGAGACCCTATACTCCTCGGATCTTCATTGATTTCGTCTTGAAGTTGTTTTAAGTCTGTTAAGACTTGACATTTCTTGTGAGATCAAATTTTTGGCCGCCACGGGAGGGTTGTCTTGATTATCTTCCGTCTAGCAGATTAGTGATTTGGATATTCACTCTTTGTTCATACCATCCATCTGTATATGTTTGTATTTTCTTATAAAATCAAAAATCCAAAAGATTTTCGATCTTTGTTTTGCGTCATGTCTATCCAAAATCCAAAATATCCATCTTTACCTCTCACATCTTTGATTCTTCATCCCTACCCCTCTAAAACATTTGATTCTTTCTATGTCTCATCCTCACCCTCTTGGTTGTCAATGGTGTGGTGGTCCTTATAATGGTGGCAATTGCCCCGGTTGTGGCATGGTGGAGTCGAAACGGGTGCATCTATAACCAAGATCCTATTCCTACCATAACACGATCGATTTATTCCATCGGCTACCACACCGTGAGACTCGGCAGTTTCTTGTTGTAGTCTTGTGGTGGTTCACACTCCAGATTCGATTGTCAATCGGAAACACGCTTGTCTATGGCGGGTTCCCGATACCAATTATGACTACAACACATACCACTCACAACCACATCGGTTTCTTGTTGTGGTATTGTGGAGGTCCTCACTCTAGCTCGGATTGTCAAGCAGGGAACCCAATTCCTTGTAACAATTACGACTCTTCATATCAAGACCAACCTCCACAAGACCAAATGATTCAAGCGACTCCTCATGAAACTACGACAAATCTTCTATCAAGACTCGAGTTATTAAAAGAACTTAAGGAGAGTCGGCTATGTCCTCCCAAGATAATCCAAATGAAATCCATGGAAGTCTTGTTAGTCAAGAGCGGGCGCTAAATTAGATTCCCAAATTGCCTTTGAACAATGTTGGGAATCAATTGCAAAAGAAAAAGCGGCCAAATCTAGCTCTCGATTCCGTTTCATTCTCGATGACGATGATGATGAAGATATCCTTGATATCTTACAATTTTATAACGGTTCATCAAGTTCATCGGTTGAGACTCCTTCCATGAAAAGCCAGGGAGAAAAGACTATGATGGAATTACTAGCGGAAGAACAAATGTTAAGTATAAAACATATGTATGCTAGTCCTTCTAAACTCCTCGATCTGTTGTTATCACACCAAGCTCCCACTCACTCTCTCGAACATGGGGACGAGCATCTTGACACTTGTTCACGAAAAGGAATCGGACGAATTCATAAAGTCTAGTGTTGAGGACCTTGTCCCAATCCCAAGAGAGTCACGGGGAATTCTCGAGCATCCGTGTGATATTCCTTTCCTCTTGAGTGTTCTCAAGATCATTTTGAAACTTTCTACGATCTTAGCGACGATTGTGCTTCCTATGGAGACATCGAGTACGTTGAGGCATCACTTCCACAATCGATGCCAATTCCCTTCGAGGAGTTCTCCGTGAACTCACTCACATCAATCCACTCTTTGATTTGAAGCCGATCCGGGAGGCGAAAGTCTCATTGATAATTATCGTTCACTCACTTCTTATCCCAACAATCCAATAGAGAATGTTGATCATTTTGTTCCCGAAACATTCAAAGCTACTTTCACTAATCCTCTATTTGAATTCAACTCTGAATTCACTTCAATTTATGAGAATCCACTCTTTGATACTCAGATTGAGGATAGTGATGAGCCCACAATGGAACAAGAGTTCACAAATTCACGTTATGTGATTGATTCTCTTCATGAGAAGTTCTCCGGTGAACTCTCTCATATCATATCTCCACCGGAGTATGATTGTTTGGATGGCAAAAATCATGATCGGGAGAGAATCTCAATTGCATAGTTATGACAAATCTTCCCACCCTCCCACCGAGATGCCTTCCAACCCAAAGAGCTCTCACCGATAAAATCCAAATAAGTGCAATCAGACTTAATCCCAGGAAGAAGATCTAGTTATGATTGTTATCATGATCTTCCTTCTTTCTTCACCTACTCGGTGACTTCCTCTCTTCTTCACTCCTTCGGAATGAAGACACTATCTTTGACCCGGCATTTTCATTTATCATCCGTGAGCCGGGTCTATCTCTCTCTTTATCTCATCGGTGTGGAACTTTCACGTGCTTCAAATGTTTGTCCAAACATCTTGAATGAAAGTCCGATGGAGATTGTTTCCTCCACTTTGCTTCCCATGAACCAATGAATTGGGTCGAGTCAAGCTAGCGACTCGGTAATCAAAAAAAGTAGCTTAACATGGGTTTTCACCGTGTGTACCACCCTAGTGTGGGGAGTTACCCACATATGATATATATATAAGATTTTGAAAAAAAAAAAAAAAAAAAAAAAATCTTTCTAAATAATGGCCGTAGTATTTCCCTTTTACGTTCTTTGTTTCGGCATAACCGCGGTACTTTGAATATTGAGGGCAATATTCATTTCTAAGTGTGGGGAATTCTCACGAATTTCATATATTATCCATGATTCCCGTTTTGGCCAAAATTTTTTTGGAGTAAGTGTTTTACACTTACTCATTTGGTTATCGATCCGCCATGTACAGAAGACAAAAGGATTGGCTAATCCAGAGCAAACGGCTCTTGGTAAAGATTTCTCAAATCCGTTTATATGGCTTGCAATTTGCCCAAAATTGTATGGTTCTCAACTCACCATATCCTAAAAAGTGAAGAGTTGGCTAGCCCGCAAGTTTATGGCTTGTGGTAAAGGCGATGGAAAATCCATAATTGGTAATCAGCTCACCAAAGATAATATTGATAATTTATCTAAGAGTTGGCTAGTCCGTATGGTACGGCACGGTAAAGACAAAATCAAATCCGTTGAAAGTCGGTGGTTTGCTCAAAATCACATGGTTATCGGTGTACCATGGTTCTTACTTGAATGAAACATTTGGCTACTCGAAGTAATGGCTTTTGGTAAAGAGTTTCAAATCCATTATGTTTTCTCAAATCATTGCTAGGGACTAGCAATATCTTAGTGTGGGGATTGATGAGTGTCTAAATACTCATCATTTTGTACAATATAAAGCGCAAAATCATCGAAAACACTCGAAACACATCAAAATGATCAAAATATCACAAATCGTGTTTTATGTGTTTTAAATGCAAAATATCAAAATCGGATGAAAAACATATCAAATTTGCAAAATTGCGGTTTAGTCCCCAAGTTTCAAAAGTTGTTAAAACCCCGAGCACATAATTTCAAAGAAAAGTCACCAAGGTCCTTTTAAAACCAAAAGTTGTCAAATTAAGTCCTTTGGTGAAAAATATGAAAATTTGAGAAAATTACAAGTTTAGTCCTTGAGTTTCAAATTTGGCGAAATGGCCCTCGAAAATTGGGAAATGATGATTGGTCCCTGTACTTTTGAAGCTTGTCATTAATGGTCCTTGGAAGAAACTTTTGAATTGGGGGAATGGTCCTTTGATTTTCAAGATTTACACTTTAGTCCTTGTCAATTTAAACCTTTATTACCCAATTGGCACAGTCATAAGCATTTTGAACCCCGTCACTTTACCATTTTGAACCCCCGGTATTAATAACCCGGTCAAATGGTTTGACTATTCCCATTGGCGCAAACACTTCTCCTCCCCACTAGACCCGCAACACCCAACCAACACTCCACCCTCACCTATCCATCTTCTTTGTCCCCACATCTCCTACAATCCAAGAATCAATAACTCTTCCTCACCAAACACTCTATCTCACTCCATTGTCAAAGTAGGATTTCCTTAAAACCATCCAACGACCAAAATACACCTAAAGTAATCCTATGGCTAAAATTAATGGTGGGATTTGATCTAGAGGACACGGAGACTTTCAAGTATAAAAAGAGAAGAAAGTAGCGAATAAGTAGTTAGTTTTGTAATTTTTTCTTAATTGTCGCTTTTTAAAATTAATGTTTTAGTTTAAAAGCAAATGTTGTAATCTAAGTTCTATGTATTAAATTTAAGGTAACTCAAGATTTGTAATCAATTTTAAGTCTTAAATTCAAGGTTTGGTTAAAAGTATTAATTTTGTATTTCTTGTTGAAGTACTCGGTTCTCGTTCTTGTGTTCAAGCTTATAGTGGTTTCTCTTTAGACTCAAACAAGCTTAGTTGAGCCTACATAGCTCTTAGTAAGCTTATGATTCAAGTAAAACTCATTTAGCATGTGGTCAACAAAAGTCAACACGAAGCTCAAATGGGAATGGGAAAGGAAAATGGATGTTGCAGTGGTTATAATGGGTTGGATTAAGTTAAAATAGACTAGGTTGGGTTTGGTGTTGGCTCGCAATAATTGGATACTGATGGTTAGTACTTGTTCCATTTTCAAGTTTTAAGTCGGTTTTACATTTTTTTTTGCTTATCCGTATATATGTGGTCAATACTAGTGTAGACTTGTTTATATAGGTGTAACTAGGTCATATTAGCTCATTTTGATCTTTGGTGCAAATTTGGTTCAAAGAACTAGCTTGTTGTTATTTCTTATCATGTTTTAAAGGGTGTTTGGCACTAGGTGTCAAACCGAGATTGAGGGTAGTCCATGACTAGCACTAGTTACTTTAGTCTCATTTAGGTATTTTAGGATCATTTCGGTCATTTGACCGCTCTTTAGATCGATGGAAGTCAAAATTGGATGTCCATTTGAATTCATATGAATTTCGATAAGGGTAGAATGGAGATAGTTTGCATAACATGTTTATAATCATTAGAGGTAGCTTATTCAGAGTCATTACATCTTAAATCATCATCTACAATCTGCTTTTGAGGATCAAAGTTCATAATAGTCAAAGTTATTCATTTTGTCAAAAGTCAAAAGTAGCTAAAATCTTTTGAGCCAAAAGCAAAGAATTTTCATGGCTACATTTTGAGCCATTGTCGATGAAATTTGGCACTCTTAAAGTTCAACTGGTCTTTGTACTTATAAGCATTTTTGTGGAATTTTGCCATTTATTTAAAAGCTCAAATAAGCTCTCCTTTCGTGGCTTAAATGCCTGCACCACTGCACTCGGTTGGGCCGAGCTTTTCCAGATATTGAAGCGGTGTCTGAGCTCATAAGAGCTCACCATGGTCTAATTTTGGTTTAAGTACTCTTGGCCAGGTCCTTTTGAAGTTCCAATTGGTGGTTTTCTATTTTCACTTATTTGGTTGCTTATTTGGTGGTCGCAAGTAGTAGCCATGTGTCACTGCTTTTAGCTTATTAGATTAAATCACTCAAATCATTGCAACTTGATAATCAGAAGGTTTAGCTTGTTGTTTCTCATTTCATTTTGGTCATTTTAGCTTATAGTAGTTTGCATATCAGTTTGGTGCCCTTTGGACTGCATTTGCTTATTCAAGAGCCTATTTCTATAAGCACTTATTCTTCAGTTTCTATATCCTCCACATAAGCACCTCTTTTTCTAATTTTCCTAGTTTCCTAATATTGTTTTAGACTTTCCCTGAAATTTTCAGATTTTTCTAAGGTGTTTTGCTATTTTTCTTAATTTAAATTAGTTTTAAGCATTTTAAATAGTATTTAATACAAAAATTCGTAAAAGTATCAAAAAATAATTTTTCATTTTATTAAGTTAATATAAATATAAAAGAGAAAAAGTATTTTCTAGATTTTCTTAGTTAAATTTGTATTTTAAATAATTTAATTAGTTTTAAATAGTTTAAAATTCATAGAAAATAGAAAATAATCGAAAATTACAAAATAGTTTTGAAAAGTCTATTTTGATATTTTAGACTTTTCTAAGTCTTAATTTTATTTTTCTAGATTTATTTCCTAATTTCTTGTATTTTAGGTAATTATTAAATAGTTAAAAATAGTTTTTAATTAATAATAATTAGATAATTAGTTATAAAAATAATTTTCCTTTTCTATAAATTTTCTTATATCATTGGGATTGTAAAAATGTATTTTTCATATTTTTAGGATTTATATTGTGTAAGTTTCACTTTTTATTTTGTGCGTTTACGTAATTTTAATTTAAACGTAAGTTTTAGGTTTTAAACGTTCATCACTTTAAATATAGTGATAGCGTTTATTTAATAGATTTTATCTTTTTAACTTTCTTTAATTTGCATTTAAGCCGTTTTTATTTGTTGGCTTTTTCCGTAGTTAATATCATATTCAGAATCCTTTTCCCGTTCAAATTCCTCGATCACTAAACGTCTGATAATCCATTGCATAGCTCGCTGGGACATAACGACCCGGGGAGACCCTATACTCCTCAGATCTTCATTGATTTCGTGCTGAAGCTGTTTTAAGTCTGTTAAGACTTGACTGTTTTGCGCAGATCAATAAGATAATTTGGATTAACTAGACCAATAAAAATCTAAACTTACTTGATAATATATTATTACAAATTTTACTTGCAGTAAAAAGTTTATATGTTATTTAAAGATTTAATATTAGCTACCAGCTAATTTAGGGGAGAAAAAACTAGAATAATTTGATAAAAGTTCTGGTACAATTGTGAAATTTTCACTGAACTCGAAAGAAGTCGTGGTCCATTAAGTGCAAATCGTTCATCTTTGGTCATGTCAAGATCCCAAAATAACAATGAATATTACTTGATTTCACTCGAACTCAAAAGGGTTGAGATCGATTAAGCTCAAATCGTTCATCTTTGGTCGTGCCAAATATCCCTCAATAACAATAAATATTACGACTGGGGTTTACTATTACGTAGCGTTTGGTATGTCGTAATGGAAATGATTATTAGGATGTAATGAATAAATGTTGTTTGTTTATATTTATAGAATGTAATGATTCATTGCAAGTAATGACCAATTACACAAAAACCATTCCTTAGGGGCCCCTACTTTTCCTTCATCAGGGGGAATTGCGTATATATCCTTCCAAAGAATTTTAATTGCGTATATATCCAAGCTAAACTCATAATTGCATATATATCCATCACAAAAATTAAATTTGTCATATATATCCAAATTATTATTTTATATCTATTTTAATCTCAAAATTACATTAAAATCAATATTGTAATCTAAAATATCCATTATACCCATTTCATATTTACACAAATATCCCTCTAAGGTTCAACTAATTTACACAAACAAAATACAACAAATCTATTTTATATTGATTATTGATTCATATACCCATCCATACGACGATGGTATTGAGGCAAATACTTTTCAATGGAAGGTTTACGTTTTGATGCTACATGAGTTGTACCTTCCACTGGTTTCATATAGACTCCTTATGTGTCAATTGTGAATTCGTAATAGAAGTTTGTAATCTGCTACTAGTGGGCACACCTTTGGACCAAAAAAAGGGTATTGTTTATTGACATTTAGATGATATCACAGAATTGTTATATGAGTTACCCTTTAATATGTGTCTCCGCCTTAACTTCATCTTTTTTCACCTATCCACTGGTTCACAATATTGATTATAGATTGAAGGAATAACACAAAGGGTATAATAGACATTCTATGTTATAATATTGATTAAAATGTATTTTTGGGATTAAAAATAAATAAAATAATCATTTGGATATACATGACAAATTTAATCTTTGAGAAGGACATATACGCAATTATGAGGTTAGCTTGGATATATACGTAATTATAAGTCTTTGGAAGGATATATACGCAATTCCCCATTTTCATTACATCTTGTAATGGAATCAAAATTACATAAAAATCCTTCATTAATTAACCACATTAAATAAACTTTCTATTATTAATGGATATTTTAGTCTTTTTAGTATCGATTCTATTAGGTCTTATTATACAAACCAAACATATTAATAACTATAATGAATCATTATATTACACTCTTCATTCCATTACATCGTTTATTCCATTCAGTTGACATTTCATTCCGTCCTACCAAACGAACCCTTAGGGTAGAATTCGACGCGTTTATACCTTTCCACACATGTGACATGACCCAATCCAAATTACGGTTGATTTTATATCATTTAAACAAAACTGCACCGTAACCTACGTCCTAAACTACTTTTGAAAAACCAACCCGAAACACTTTCAATTCACCCTTAATCATCTTTATATTAAGTTTATACGACTAATTAAACACCATTTAAAACACCAAAAGTCGGCTTCACCAAACGAAAAAATAAATAAATAGTAGACTAAAATACACCGTTGGTCCTTAAACTTGTCAAGACGCTTCGTTATGGGACAAAACTCGGCCTTTTCATCGCCATAGGTCCAAACCTTGGACATTAAATGCCAGAATCGTCCCTTGACCAGGATTGGGATAATCAAACCTAATTTTCTGGATTTCCTTCGAGGGTATAATAGACCATTCACATTTTTGACCCAACCTAGTTAAAATGTAACCCAACGTTCAACCATATATGTATCGGCTACGACCAACGATGAACCCTAAAATACAATCTACTCACATTCTACCCAAAGCAAAATAAAAAAACAATAATGGCACAAAACGATAAGGGGAAGGCTTTGTTGAGTTCGTTGAGGAAAGCATACTGCCCAAATGAAAAGGGTTTGGGTGTTAAGAATGAGAAGGAAGAGGATGACATCTTGTTATCAAAGTTTAACGATTTGGGAGAAAGGATTAAAAATCTGGAAATTTTGTGGGTCTAGCTAAGTGTATGTTTAGATAATAGTAAACATTTGTAGTTCTTGAGAACATGAAATTGATGAATAAAAAATTTGGTTCTTATTTAAGTAATTGTGTTTGAAATCGTTTTGCATTTCTTAATAGGTATGACTTACCCAAGTCATACCACAATAGTAAGTTACAATTTGTTGGCTTTCATAAGTTTGTTTGACTTTGGTAAGTCAAAATTCAAGATGTTACAATACACCATTGTCAATACATTGTTGTTTATCGCTAAAGCGTTTGCATTTTCAACCCTTGTTTTAAACCATCGCTCTAATTTTGCCGACACGGGGTGTTTGGTTTCTTTGTAACAACTTTTGCCGATAAAAGGGTTGTTTGGTTTAATTGATACAAGAGGATGTTTGTTGATACATTATGATTTAGTGCTAAAGTATTTGCATTTTCACCACATCTTTTTAAACCATTGCCTTTGCTTTTGCTGATACAAGGGCCTGTTTGGTTTTGCTGATATAAGGGGATGTTTGATTTTGTTGATACTAATTACACTAAAATACACCCAATATCACAATACAAGAACGGATTAAACAACACATAACCCAAATGATATTTTATCATTAATAAAGTTTGTTAAACATCATAACCAACTACATCAAATCTAATTTACATACCCTTTTTAGCAACCTATATTCCCAAAACTATCACCCAAAACACCGCATTTATCTACCCCATGGAAAACCCAAAATTCGTGCATTATGTTCACCATTTTCTTAACAAACTCTTGGTTGAACCGAATACCTTCATCTGTTTGACCAACAACTGTATGAGTTGGGCAAGTTGCTTTGTTTGCCTCGACCGGATTTTGGTCAACAGATCCACACGTCAAGCGCAATTCCACGAGGTCCCGAGCTTGATTATCTTCTATCGCCTCCCTACGCTTGATGATTCCTCGTCTTCGAGATGTTGAATGCATCAAGAACTAGCTTCTTCGAATCCCTTGGGCAACCTCTTATTCAAACCAGATAGCCATACGATCATTCAAATTTGGTGAATCAGCAACCTCCATGAGTTGGTTTAAAATGGGGAAATCTGCCATTGGAAAATTATTTGTGTGTGGAATAAGTGGTAGATGAGTTTATCGTTTGGTGTGCACTAGTTGATATCGTCTCCGGTAAGAGACGGTCAAGGGTCTAATAGTTACTTTTTTTTTCACACTCGATCCCTGAATTTGTCTTGGTTGCCATTGTCATACTTAAAACTCCCGCCCAATAATCACTTTAGAATACACAATTGGTCCCTCAAGTTGCCAACTTACGTAAACTACAACTTAGTTGAAGATTAAATAACACAAAACCATTAGAAGTTTGACTTTGTTAAGTCAAACTTCTAAAACATATCAAATTATCAATTAACTCCAAACAAATATTGAGTAATGGTTTTGCAGTTTTGACTTTACATAGTCAAATATTGAGTAATGGTTTTGCAATTTTGACTTCACACTCCCAAATTGCAAATACTACCTACAATCAAATTAAAATGGTAAATGAAAGTTTGACTTTCTATTATCAAACTTGCATCACCTACAATTCGCACAAACAACAACATATGAACAAGCTAATTTTAACCAAACCATATAAACAAATAGTTTACCAAAATACCAAAACAATTTTGCAACATTAATTGTCATAGGGTATTCAACCCATACATAAACTACAACCACTCAAAGAAATCTACCACGGTGTGGGGAAGTTCGTGGAGTTTCAATGACTTCCTAGCCAACTCCCGCTTGTTGTTGATATTTTCATTCCCATCATGACTCTATCACGAGCCCGATATTCATTGACTTTAGGGATCGGGAACACGCAAGTATAAACTTTATTAAAGTTAATTCATGCTCTATTCGGGAAAAGCTAGAAACATCACAGTCTGTACCTTGCCATGGCTGAATGTGTTTGTGTGTACAACATTGGGAAAATTTCCCAAAGGTAGAACACAAAGCTTGTTTGCAGCCTTAAAAATCAAATAGTGTTGAGAGATACTCAAACATGGCAATTTAGGAATGTTTATTTGCTACATATGCATTACTCCAAAACACTTACTCTGGTATCCAGCATTTCCAAATTTGGACATCCACGAATCATTTCAATGATGAACGATAACATAACAATATTCCCAAAATCAACATAAGACAACTTAAGTTTAATCAGGGATTGAAAGGGCACATTCATCCTAGAATTACCTTCCCGTATCAACTACAACAAGTTATAAAGATTAAATGTCATTAGTGTTACACATTTCTTTAACATTGTAAAATCATAAGTGTAAAACTCAAATTGTTCTTACCGTGCAATCATCAAAATCCAATGTAAGGGTCTCAAGATTTTGAAGTCTTGTCAGCTGAAAGATATCGGATGTTGTGATTGTCGTCACAACATTATAACGACCGAATCTCAAATCCAACTTCCTCAAATTCCTAACATTTGCAATATCCCTTAGTCTCATCTCGTTTGTACTAGGACGATCCATTTTAAGAGACTCAAGTGAGGGACAACCAGCAATAAAGTCCCAAACTGTACCGCTTAGAAAATTGACATGAAACAATTCTAAGCTCAGTAGATTTGGAAAGCCATGAAAATATTCCAGAGTAGCCAAAGAACAAACATGAAGTACCAGATGTTTCAACTCACTACGAGAGTAAAGTTGGGTTGAGAACGAATCGGGTCACCATACCGCTTGTAATAATCACCCTCAATTCCATGGTCACCAAAACAAGAGCCACTCATGAACTGCTCATAATGAAAGTTGTCTATTCCAATCATTGATCTTGGCTCTACAAAGAAAGACAAACTTTCTTATTGGACCCATGTCGATTTAAGAATCTAGTAACAAGCCTCCCATCAAACTCATATGATAAATAATAAAAGAAATCCTCATCAACTATGACATCGGTGAGCAAAGTCCACTTAGACCTCCCGCCGCTAAACTAGAGGTTCTCACCGCTTCTAACAAAGGCAACCGATTCAAAATGTTAGTGATCACTTCATCCGGCATGTTGCTAATACGATCGATCGACATGGTTTTGTTGGAAGTTGGGTTGGTTTTGAGTTCGAAATGAGGATTTATATTCTTGATTTCGATTTTCGCTTAACGCTTCGGATAATGGTATATTATGATTGGTAAAGTTGTTTGTGGGTGGGTGTATTAGTTCCCGGAAATTAAATGCAAGCGTATCAGGGAAGAAACGGCTAGTAGCTATACTCACAATTGGTCCCTGGGTTGAAGGTTGGGTAAAAAATGTGAACGGTCTATTATACCCTCGAAAGA
This sequence comes from Chrysanthemum lavandulifolium, assembly GCA_022545495.1. Taxonomy (NCBI): domain Eukaryota; kingdom Viridiplantae; phylum Streptophyta; class Magnoliopsida; order Asterales; family Asteraceae; genus Chrysanthemum; species Chrysanthemum lavandulifolium. Next base: position 31,033,387 of record CM040243.1, on the reverse strand, counting down.
AATCCAAAAAATTAGGTTTGACTATCCCAATCCTGGTCAAGGGACGATTCTGACATTTAATGGCCAAGGTTTGGACCTATGGCGATGAAAAGGCCGAGTTTTGTCCCATAACGAAGCGTCTTGCCAAGTTTAGGGACCAACGGTGTATTTTAGTCTAAATAGTATGAATGCGTTATTGTGTTATGTAGTATATTTATGCTTAAGTGATGCATGCTTATGATGGCGAACTCTTTAGAGGCACGGAGGTCCCCTCCAAAAGTGTGGCATCTAGTGTAAATATCATAGGTTTTAAGGGTAATTAAGTTGATAATACAAACAAATCTCCGATTAGGCTCTTCCAAAATAAATTCGTCCCTCCCTCTAAAATAAATGTTCAATGGATCTTACTCTTTTGCTAAACCTAAATCTAATGATCCATAAGAAGCGGTGTTCAAGTCAAGAATGACTTGAGCCTCCCCAGATACTAACATTCTTTTGTATATATGTTTGTTTTCGAGGATCATCCCCTTAAGCATAAAGATATTGGTATTGTGATAGTGGTCGCTCAAGAAGTATGTCCGGAAATAGAGATATGATGCACAATTTTGTTCCTATGAAGAAGGAGGAATGTGACCTTTGGTGGAAGTGATGGTAGAATTATCGAAAAGGCACCATCAAGACACCTCTACTAAACTTTGAGAACGTGTACTATGTTGGGAGCTTGAACTCAACTTGTTCTCGCTCACAAATTTGTGACACCAAGAACACGGTACTTTTCTCCAAAATGAATGTCTTGTGCTTTCTAAAGAGTTCAAGCTTCCGTAAGATACCTCAATTCTACCGAGAGTCCTCGAACTCACAATCTATACACGCTCAACCTCAATGAAGTTCACCCGGCGTGACCTCACTTGTTTGTCAAGCAAAGCATCATTGGATGAGTCCAATAAATGGCATAGGAGAATGGCTCATGTGAATTTCAAAACTATAAACACTCTCTCCAAAAGAGGTCTTGTCAAGGTCTTCCCACCAAAGTGTTCTCCAATGATCATAATTGTGTTGCATGCAACAAAGGGAAGCAACACGTAGCATCCTACAAAGTCACACCGCAGCCGAGCATCATCTATGAGCCTCTTCACCGTTACATATGGATCTATTTGGTCCAACTCAAGTCAAGCATTGATCACAAGTTCTATTGTTTGGTCATCACCGATGGATATAGCAGATTTTCGGGTGTTCTTTCTAGGACTAAGATGAAACAACTCCAAGGTCGAAAGACTTCATCACCTCGTTGAAAATCGAGTTGAACAAGAAGGTTATGGAATTCGTGTGATAATGGGACAGTTCAAGAATGCCATTATAATAGAACTCAGAGGTCTAAAGGGATTAAGAGGACTATAGCAATCCAAGAACCCGCAACAAAATGGGGTGGTGAAAGAAAGAATAGGACCTTGATAGAGGTCACGTAGTTCGACTATCCGGGTTATACTAGACATATGGCTAACCAAAGTGCAGATCTCAAGAAACTCTCACTAACAATGCAGTACCATGGATGCCGACTGAAGTGAATTTGAAGATGATGAACAACCCATTCTCGCCTTCTTTCTCCCTAACATTGTTGCAGTAACTCACAAGAGATAATTCAAATTGAGAGTGAAGATGAATCACACTATGCCGAGGACCTTGCCGTGCTTCGCACTCAAGAATTTGCGCAAGCTTGAAGTCGGTATGGATGGGAGTTTGCAAATGAGACCGCTGGAAACCACATTTGCCGACATTGATGCAGCCTCCCATCGCCACCAAATCAGCTGAAGCTCGTCTGCTTTTACCCTATTCCTACTAGAGTGTCCAACTTTCAGTGACCTATATACTGCTTTCCAAGTCCTTCGATCTTGGAAATCATCAACCCCAACTGCATTTTCACCACACCTTCCTATGACACAACTTTGTACCAACTGTGTCTAATCTTGAAACTACCATTGATGTCAACCCCATCGCTACCAAAAGAATCAACATCATTCACCCTCAATCCAATATTATTGGTGACATTCTAGCTCTGTTAGAACTCTGAAGGCTATCTCTAGTCCTAAATTTGACAGTTGCTTTTTCTTATGTCTCTAATCAAGAAGAGACAATCACATGTGACTTCAAGCATTGTCTGTTTCATGTGTTTTCTTTCTCAGTAGAGCCAACCAGTTGTCTCTCAAGCTCAAGACAAGTTGATTGAAGCAATGCAAGATGAAATGCAACAATTCCAAAACCAACAAGTTCGATAGCCTTTACCAGACGGGAAATATGCTATTGGAACTAAATGGATTCAAGAACAAAAGAGATGCACGAGGTGTGGTGATTAAGAACAAAGCAAGATTAGTAGCTCAAGGTTACAAAAAGAGGAAGGATTGATTATGATGAAGTATTTGCTCTTGTTGTGGTAGAGGCCATTCAATTTTCTTGGCCTATGCATCCTATATGGGCTTCATGTCAGATCAAATGGATGTTAAAGGTGCTTTTCTAGGTGAGATTGAAGAGGAAGTTTATGTCACACAACCAAAAGGATTTGAAGACCCGCATCATCCCGATCATGTTTACAAAGTCGTTAAAGCTCTCTATGGACTTCATCAGCACCAAGGGCCCGGTATGCTAGCTTTCATCATTTCATCAAGCATGGCTACGTATAGGTGCCATTGATAAGACTCTTTTTTCAAGAAGAACTCGATGTACATCATACTTGTGCAAGTGTATGTGGATGACATCATTTTGGATCCACTAAAGAAGCTTGGTGTAGGAATTCGAGGATCCATGAAGGAGAATTTCGATATGAGTGCTATGGGAGAGCTTACTTTTGGGTCTCCAAGTTCAGAGAAACAGATGGATATTTATCATCAGAGAAATATGTGAGGGACATGTTGAAAATTGGCATGGAATTAAATGCAAGCGTGATCTATGATTGGGAAGAAACGGCTAGTAGCTATACTCACAATTGGTCCCGGAGGTCACATTCCTTGAAAGGTTGAAGGTTCACGCGGACAAAAGCTATGGATTCAAAAAAATGACTGAACTTCATGGTCTATTATATCCAGCTTTTTCCAGCAGAACCAAACGATAAGAAATCCTTGATAAATGTGGCTAAAATTAGGTTTGACTATCCCAATATAGAATGCTTAACCCTTAACCGCTTAGTCATAGCCTCTGGGGAGGACGATTCGACATTTAATGGCCAAGGTTTGAGACCTATGGCGATGCTCAAAAAGGAACCACCCATGCTTAATTGCCGAGAGTTGTAGTTTTGTCTTTTGGAATCTATAACAAGTATATGGATTGTGGTAAAGGCAACTATCTCCATATTTGGTTATCAATTCACCAATTCTAAGTCTTGCCAAGTACTTTTCTGACTTAAACATGGACCAACGGTGTATTTTAGTCTAAATAGTATGAATGCGTTATTGTGTTATGTAGTATATTTATGCTTAAGTGATGCATGCTTATGTGCAATGGCGGAACTCTTTAGGGGCACGGGAGGTCCCCCCTCCAAAAGTGTGGCATCTAGTGTAAATATCATAGGTTTTAAGGGTAATTAAGTTGATAATACAAACAAATCTCCGATTAGGCTCTTCCAAAATAAATTCGTCCCCCTCCCCCTCTAAAATAAATGTTCAAGTTCCACCATTGTTTATGTGGTGAGTTTGATACGGCTTTGATGATGGAAATGTATGCTAATATGACACCGATGTGACATCCGATCACATGAAACCACTACATTTACAAACATTTGCCCATCGAAACACTTCAATCAAGCTACCTCTATTTAGCAGACGCAAAAAAATCAAATAAACACAAGCAATTAGGGGTGAGCTTGGTTCCCAAACCGTATGAAACCGACCTGGGACTGAAAAAATCGAGAACCGAAAAATGCATATATTAGAAACCGAGAACCGAACCGAAGAGCATGTTTCGGTTCCTGTTCGATTCTCGGGTCCGGTTCAGGTATTTCGGTTCTACCCGATTGGAACGACAGATTTTTAAAAAATGCCCAAAAATTAATATTCATTATGTTTTTGCACTAATCTATGTCTAAACCATAAAGAATATTGAACGATTAAAGTATATAGCAGAATATCCGAGCTACGCCAATGGTTGTTTATAAATGGGCAACGCAATTTTTCAAAACGATGTCTATTAGACATGAAAAAGCAAAAATCCTTTAAACAATATATCGTGGTCCTCATCTCACTATCCAATTATTTATCGATATTTAAACTTCCTAAAATAGAATCATCAAAGTTTTTTATTGGTTTTCAAAGACAACTATCATCAATTTATTCACTTCCATTACTTCATTATAACTTATGACTTTGTCAACCGCTAGCTCAAGTTGGGCTATAAAGTTTCAACTAGCATGAGAGCATAAATATGTAAACGTAAACTTAAAAAACTAAACGTCCCATAAACATTTTATATAAGAGTATCTGAAAGTCGTGCGGCTTTTCGATTTCGGAACCGATGCTTGCCGTTTCAGACCGAACCAAATCAAAAATCGAGATTTGCAATATTGAAGAACCGAGAATTGAACCACAGTTCTAAAATGCGGTTAGGATTGGGTCGGCTCCGATTCGGTCTCAGTCCATTTGCTCACTCCTACATGAATATACAATCCCAAAAAACACCTTCCAATTTTATAAAGGGGCATGATACTCGGACCCCCTTATAGGGAGGGTTTTCAATCATTAAATGTATCAGAAAGTTGTACGATGTGCATTACAATGTTATATTGTCTGTCTCGCGGGTTGTACAGTTGATTCATAAGAAGGTTACTATAAGACCATGGGGTACCATGGCATGGTTTCACGCCAGTTCTGATGTGGCCACTAAAGTGGCGCCGCCACACTTGTGCCAACATACCCCAACCCCATCTCGCCAATTCTCAAGCCACTAAAGTGGCGTGTGTGATTTTCGAAAAAGAACGAAAGATATATTTGTGTTTGTATAGTGTTTTTGAGTGAGTGTAAAGAAAATAAATTATGGGTGGGTGGGGCCTAAATAAAATGTTATGAGTGAAGGGTATTTTAGTGTGTGAGTGTTAAAAGTGGAGATGATGAAATGCTTAAATTTATCGTGAAAATAAAATTTGACGTCTGGCGCATCACGTCTTAACACATCCCTTCTTGTAAAATCACTTTTGTGGTTTCCAATTACATAAAACTTCAAAGACACCCTCGTGTGTACTTTACTACCTAGTACAAATCACAACTAGGGCCAATTTGGTCAATTTGTATCTCAAAATTATCACACCATTTACCTGACTAGATAGATACAGGGGGTGAAAATAAAAAACAGTCAAACACACACAAAACGTGAATTCAAACAAATCACTCCTACATATTAATTAATATATCTACCTTCTCAATCATCAATTTTCACCAACAAAAAGGTATCATTAATAGCTTCTCACCCAACAATATTAATACTCAAATTAGGTTTTCATTTTTTTTAATTCCTTTGAACAAATTGTTATGTTTTGCAGGTTTTAAAGTAAAATGTGTTGTTTAATAATAATCATTGTTATATTGGTTAATGTTATTGTTTATTTGGTTTTCCAAAATGTAGGGTATTGGATTCTGTTGTTTTTAGGGATGTCCATAGTTTTAGGGATACTTATATGGTTGTACTTGTTTTTCTACTTTCGTAAGTCCAAGAATGATCAATCTCTTGATTAGACTTTGTATAATGTGTTGAGCCTTGATAATCCAATTTGTTTTTCTTGCGCGTTTTTTTAAATTTCGATAAGTTTGATTGATACTTAAAGTAGCATTGTTTTAGGTTAGGCTTTTTTTACTTGAAGAGTTGAAATTTGTGTTTACTGTCTTAGATGGTTATGTTGTATTATAAGGATTGATGGCGAGTGGAACTACATTATTTATGCTCGCTTAGAACTAAACATAGAGTTATGTAGGGTGGTTTTGGCTGTCTTCACTAGCCTTAAAAGGAGAAAATGATGCACGAAAATGAAGACACAAATAGCAACATCGGAATATGGGAGGATCGGAAGGGATTGGTAACTCTTTGCCACGTTTCGGGGAAGAAAAGACCAGTGACTCTGATTTCATCATTCCACTTGCCGTTAATCTTTAATCATAAGTAATTGTAGGTTACTATCAAATCATTTGGAAGATTACAAAAGATACTATAATGGTTAGTGCTTACGGTGAAGACTATCATATATGCAAAACTATATATGGAAATTCATGTACCATATCAATGTCAAAGTAGCAGCGAGTGACAGTAATTGCTGAATGTGTGAAAAGTTCTATATTGTTAGTATTAAACATATGTAATTAGACCTCATGCAATATAAGCAATATCGCTTGAGCTTATTACAGTCAGTAACCATGTATTTTGTCAACATGTTTGTTTGAGTATGCCGATAAATATCAAACCTCTTGCATTTAGGCCATAAGAATTATTCCAACAATAATCCATCGTTCGATACAGATACAACATTGCTCATAATATTTTTGCTAAAGCTGGATGAGAAACAGGGTGTTGTAAGCTCATTGTCTAGACCAAATAACATATTCTAACTCAGAGGTTTTGAGACCAATGGCTGCAAATGAGGTAGAAAAGTTGGAAAAGAAGATGGGAGGCAAAATCGAGGAGGTGAGGGACATGATGCTAGATCGATTCTGTGGGGTTGACCGGAAATTGACTGCTATTGAAGAACTTTTGAGGAAGATAATGGAGGCCCAAAACCAAGTCGGAAACACAACGGTAAAAGACACGTGTAAAATAGCAGTCGAGTCCAGTAAAAGCCACAATAAGGAGAATAAAGTGGTAAAAGCGGGACATGATGGCGTGCCATCACATGAATATGGCGCCAGCAACCCGTACGGGTGGGTCGGTCTATATACTAACCCATGCGGAAAAGATAGTCCAGCCAGGCCAGATTTTGGTATGGGAAGGGATTTTTGCACTCCTGTTTGGGTGGGTCAGCAAGAATCAAATTTTCGGCAGAAAGATAGGCCTTACGAAGGTACAAGAACCCAAAATAGCAGGGGGACGAATGGGTTTGAACAGGAGGTGGTCAAAATTAAAGAAACTGGATGGAGTCGAAAGAAATCTGAACATAATGGTGAAAATATTGTCAAAACGGGTCAAGATGAAGTCTTCAAAGATTCTTCAAAGGGAGCAAAAAAATCTTGTGTGGCTTCGTCGGGTTCATGGGATAAATTGGCAGATAAAACTAATGTTTCACTACAAGGTTCTGCAAAATCCGATCCATGGGGTAAGAAAGATTCTCGTTCATGGGCTAAAGAAGCAGACAATGAAAGAACGGGTAATTGTGGATCTGTGGAATTTGATAAAGGTCGGGAAAAAGTTGAGGGGTCAAATTGGGATGAGAAAGTGAATGAAAAAACTAATTCAAATGATGGTTGGGATAAAAAAGCCGACCATCAATCTCAGGCACAAGGATCATGGGGATGGAAGCAGAATGATGATTGGGGTCCTAAAAGAAAACGGCCTAGTAGCCCGACCGGAGGCCCAAATGATGGTCCAAGATATAGTGTGCCGCTTACTGCAACAAAACAACGTTTGGATATCTTCACGTCTGATGAGCAAGAAATTCTTACCGAAATCGAACCTGTTATGGTATCTATCAAAAGAATTTTGAATCAGGAGGGGTAATCTCTATAATCCATTGCTAAATGTGGTAATCTGGGTGGGTCAGGGGGATTCTGTAGCTGCTCAAAATGGGTAATTTTTTCTACGGGCTGGGTTGGCCCGAATATTTTGTCCAAATGCTTTTACATTTTTTCTATTAATAATTAAATATTTAAAATAAAATGATATAGGAGGTTTTATGCAATTGTGCAATTAGAATACATTTTGACTCAACTTTTATTCACGCCAAGTAATATGATTTTGCCTGTTTGGTCCGTTAGCAATATAACATAGCGTAAGTTAACGATTCATATATAGATTGGTTGACCAAAAGTAAATTATGGAACATGAATTCTAGTTCTGATTGGGCATTTACTTTATAAAGGTACAATGATGGCGATCCTTTGTCTGCTGATGATCAAACTTGCATTATTGATCACGTCCTCAATCACCACCCAGACAAAGATCAGAAAATGGGTGCTGGCATCGATTATGTCATGGTAAATCTGCAACTTATTTGATTTATTGTATAGCATTTTCCTTTTTTTTGTTTTTTCTTTCATATACTTAATAATTCACATTGTAGGTCTCCAAGCATAAGCATTTCGCAGACTCTCGGTGTTTTTACGTTGTATCCACAGATGGACGTAAAGAAGACTTTTCCTACATTAAGTGTCTTCAAAGTTTTGTAAGAAGAAAGTATCCCGACAAAGGGGATGAATTTATATCCAAATATTTTCAAAAACCTCGCCCCCGTCATCGACCTCTTCGGGATATGGATGATGGCTCTGTTCTTGGAGAAACGGGGAGGCCCAGTTTTCAATCAGTATGGAACCGTGAGCCCATTGTAGCAGCATATGGAGCTGGAACAAGGAATCAATCATGGCACCATAGAAGAGTGAGCCAAGTGGGTCCGGTTGAGACCAAGCAGGATCTAGACTGGCGACAGATGGCAGCACCCCGATGGGGATCCTAAGTTTCATTTGGAACTTTTGGCTGTTTATTTTGTCGAATCATCTGTAATTTGTTATATGTATGATATGCAGTTATGCAGATGTAAACGATGTGCATATTGATGTTAATCATCTATTTTGTTATCAATAAAAGAATTCTCCTTTCTTGAGCGTGCGAGAGAGACACCCACATAGGGTGTTTAGTTTGATGGTATCGCGAGGCACCTCGGGTGGGGTCTTCGCATCTTAAAATAAGGTAAAAGCAGTATATCTTAAATGGGTAAAACTAGCGAATGGTATTGACCCATGTAGTTTTACATATCTCAAACTTAGCCAAGTTCATTGTATCCTTAAGATCGTTGTATCTAGAAAAACCAATGGATCAACCCATAACCCATGACCCATGACATAACCAAAAATACCCATGGGAAGAGGCGTTCACGGATCCACGACTTTGTCTTAATTGGATCCCTTGTGGTAGGGATCCGTGAGATCCGAGGGAGCGATGAAAATTTTCATAAATAGAGAGTCGTTTCTTCCTTTCTCTTACCACTTTACACACATACTTCCCAGTATTATAACCTCAACCTCGGATCAAGTGATTTATGTGGTTTGTCTTTTGTTTTGTGTGATCTTCTAGTTCTCTTAAAAGCGAGATCGCTCTTTGCGAAGACAAGCAAGCTCAGTCCATGAGTTGCCATGCTTCGTCATCATCAAGACAACTAAGGTTCTCTTGTTGATAGTTCTTCCTTTCTCCATAGATGTTGGGTTGAAGGCATTAGTGAAGAATCTTGAAAGTGTCAAGATGAAGCGTTAGTGAAGGTGCTCATCATCCGTGTCAAAGCATTATGAAGAATGCTAAAGGTGTCAAGAGCGAAGGCATTAGTGAAGGGTGCCAGCGTTGTGTCAAAGGCATTAGTGAAGGATGCGAAAGAATCAAATCAAGTCGCATTTGGGAAGAATGCCTGGGTCGTATAATCGATGAGGTGCATCGTTATACATATAAGTATTGTTTATTTTCAAGGATGGTGATATCCTTGATGGTGTTGTAACAAGGAGAGGATCTCCTTGATATTAGGTGTTGTGTTGTGAAGGGTAGTAGTTCCTCCATAGTAATGGAACTAGGTCTTGCTTCAACACCTAATAAAGGGTAGGTGATGAGTGTGTAAATCTCATCGTTTTATCTGATATAAGCTCAAAATCATCCAAAACACTCGAAACATATCAAAATGATCAAAATATCACAAATCGGTGTTTTATGTGTTTTAAATGCAAAATATCAAAATCGGATGAAAAACATATCAAATTTGCAAAAATTGCGTTTTAGTCCCCAGTTTCTAAAATTGTCAAAAATAGTCCCTGAGTCAAAATTTCAAAAGAAAAATCATCAAAGGTCCTTTTTAAATCATAAATTGTCATATTTAGTCCTTTGGTGAAAAATCTAAAAGTTTTGAGAAAATTACAGTTTTGGTCCCTGGGCTTTTAAATTGGTCAAAAGTAATCCTTGGAGTTTCAAAAATGTTCAAATTAGCCCTTGGATTATTAAAACTTGGCAAGACTAATCCTTTGACTACTTTTCATAAGTTACATGTTTGGTCCTTGGAAATTGGAACTTTACATCTTTTGTCCTTGTGTTTATTAATCCAAACAAGCCAAACGGACCTTATTTAAATCCCAAGCCCAATCCAATCTTTAATACCCGGTCCAGTCCAATCTTTACCCTTTACCCATCCAACCCGACCCACCCACAGTTTAAACATAAAACCGCCATCACGTGTTACCCACCCCCATCATCACCCCCACAATGCATACCTGGCGCCTCCCCTCCTCCATCATACACCTAAACCTACCCTCCACTCACAACAAGCCAAAGGTGCATTTAATGCAACCTTTGTACCTACCATGCCTCCCGGTGTTAAAAAGGATTTGGCGCCAAAATTACTTTAAATGGCTAGGATCAATTTCGGTGATCCTATGGTGGGTTTATTGGTGGGAACTATTCGGAAGGAGAGAGAGAGACTTGGGTGTATAAAAGGCCAAGAGAAGCAGAAGAAAATAGTTAGTTTTAGTTTTTACAATGTATGTCAATTATTAATTACCATGTCTTAAATAGTTTGAATTTGTATTTTAAGTTTATGTGTATCCAATAGCGGTTTCTAAATGTATTTCAACTTGTTTTAAACATCAATTTTAGTTCAAGGCAAATCTCCATATAATGTGTTAGCTGTTGAGATTTTAATCTCAAACTCACTGTTTAAGCTTGTAGCAATTCAATTGCAACTTGAATAAGTTCATATAAGCTCATAAAGCTTTCAATAAGCTCATAACTTCGGTTTCACTCACATGAACCTTGGTCAACAAAAGTCAACAAGGGTACAAAATTGAGCGAGAATGGATATGGGTTGATGCGGGGCTTTGATTTGGGTTGATTTGAGCTAGATTGGATTAGGAATAGAGGGTGATAGGTTAGTTGTTCTAGTTTCATCATTGAGCGAAGCCATTGTGGTTAAGGCACTTTGTAAGTTCTCAAATTTGCTTTGATCATTTAATCTCTTGTTGAATCATTCATTATGGATGTTTGGTCTTGTTTGATTTATACATGATGCTTGTTTAGTTTAATTTCTTGATTATCATTGATACTTCTTAAAAGCAGTAGCATAATTAGTGTTTGGCATAGCTCGATGTCTGTGTTAGAGGTTAGCTAATCGGTTAGAAGTAATTGATACTAGTTTGATAGTTCATTTGAAGTCATTTGAGGTATTGGTTTGAGCGGTTTACTCGTAAAGTCAAATCTAGCTTGTATCGATCTAATTCTTGATTACATCAAAAATCGATTGGGGTCATTGTTTGCAATTTGGTTCAAATTTGCTAGATCTAGCTTAGTATAATCATCATTAGTCTTATATCATCATAACTTTGTTCAATAATTTGGATTAAAACTCGGTTTGGTCAAAGTTCTTAAGCATTCTTCAAAAGTCAAAAAATCATCAATTCGGTTTTCAACAAAACTTTGTAAATCATTTTACGATTCATAAGCGAGTTTTAGAGTCGAGATTTTGGATATTAAAAGTTCAACTGGTCTTTAATTGATAAGCGCTTTTTGCTTCATCACGGTTGGTTACTTTTGAGCTTGAATAAGCTCCTCGACAAGCAGCTATACGCCTGTTCACGCTGAGTGTGAATCGGCGATTACATTGGTGCATCAAGATCATTTCTAGGAGTTAGGATCGATACTTTGCAAAATCATAGCGGCGGTGTTTAGTAGGGCGCATTAGTGGATTTTGATTAGCTTATTAGTGAGCTTGTGCATAAGCTCAAGCGATGGTCTAAACATTTGTTTGGTTCATATCTTGATTGGCTTAATTGTAGGTTCGAGCTTTAGACTTGTTAGGAGTAGATAATATTAGTTGCTTTTAGCTTATTTTGGTAGATTATAACCACATTCTTGTTTGGTTGGTTGTTTAGCTTACTAGCTTATTTTCTGAAACTTATTTCAATAGCGGTTGCACTACATCTTCCATATTTCACACATAACCTGCTTGTTTTCATTTTCATAGATTTTTATGATCATTTTAGATTTTCCTGAAAATTTCATAATTTTGGTCTTTATTTGCTATTTTCTCAATTTAAATAGATTGTAATCAATTTTAATTAGTTTTAATAGCAATTAATTGAGAAAAGTTCAAAAATAATTTTCAATTTTCTTAGGTTTAGATAAATATAAAAAGTGAAAAAGTAATTTTCCAGATTTTTCATAGTTTATTTGGTAATTTTAGTAATTTAAATAGTTTTAATAGTTTAAAATTCATAAAAATAGAAAAATAATCAGAAAAATACAAAAATAGTTTTGAAAATTCTAGTTTGATATTTTAGACTTTTCCATTTCATAATTTTATTTTTCTAACTTTATTTCCTAATTTCTTGTAATTTAGATAATTATTAAATAGTTAAAATAGTTTTAATTAATAATAATTAGATAATTAGTTATAAAAATAGTTTTCTTTTCTATTAAGTTTCTTTTATCATTAGGTTTATAAAATATCATTTTCATATTTTTAGGGTTAATATTGATTAAGTTTCACTTTTTAATTTATGCGTCGCGTAGATTTTAATTTCGGGTTTATAAAAACATAAAAAAAAAACATCATTTTAATTATAGTGATAGCATTTATTTAATAGATTTTATCTTTTTAATTTCTTTTAATTTTCATTTAAGCCGTTGTTATTTGTTGGCTTATTAAGTAGTTATAATCATAATCGATCCTTTTTAGTTCAACTCTCGATCACTAAGCGTTTGATAATTCATCGCATAGCTCATTGGGACATAACGACCGGGGAGACTCTATACTCCTCGATCTTCATTGATTTCGTGCTTAAATTGTTTCAAGTTTTCTTCGCTTGCGTGAGAGAACTTAGCCAGTTTCTTGTGGATCAAATTTTAGCGCCATTGCTTGAGGTGTGTTGATCTATCTTCCGTGTGTGATTAGTTGTTTGAATACTCACTCATTTGTTTATATCATCCATATCCATCTATATATATATATCCATATTTTCTCATAAAAATCCAAAAACCCAAAACATCCAAAAGCGTATAAAACACAAAAATATTTTCCTTTTGTTTCTATATATATCAAAATAAAAATACAAAAGATTAAATCGTTTTCTTTAATAATTAACAACTTAAAGATTACCACCGAAAACCAAGGCGGTGCACTACCTAGCGGGGTGCGACCATAATAAGTTCGAACTAAAGATTTAAAACTTGCCTTTGTGTCCTTGTGATTGGTGTACCTTTTTCAAAAGCCATTCATCTTGGATTATTGGTTAAGTTCAACATTGTTTTGCCTCGATTTTGTGTTAATTGATTTTGTTGTGATATCGGCGTTTGAAACAGAAAACCCATAAAGATTCTTCTCACACCATTTTATAAAGCGTCTTCATAATTCTCATTCTCATCGAAAATTTTTCATAATTCTCATTTCTCTCCTTAACTCGGGTTTCCTTAGAGTTAACTCTAGAATATCACACTCGCTCTTCTAGATCTGTAAGCCCATTTCGTGAGCTTGTCAAGATTCCAAGAAGGCGTGTTCGTGACTTTCTGCTCCATCGATCGGATCGAGATCGGATTATTCGCACTACTTCCGTTGTCATGGCGGATGAAATTCCTATGTCGAGCTTCTCCGGCACCCATCGGCGGGTATGGAGATGCTATCGTTATGCCGACCATCGTGGTGAAAATTTTGAACTCAAGGCCAGGTTCTTGAATCTTGTAACCTCTAATCAATTCTTCGGTTTTGGCGGGATGATCCTCATGCTCATATTCGATGGTTTAACAAGATTGCATCTACCATCAAGTATAAGAATGTCCCTCTTGAAGGCATTAAGCTTCTTACATTCCATTTTCTCTCGAGGGCAAGCCGGATTTGGCTTGAAAAGCAACCCCCTCGATCTATAGAGACATGGGAAGATCGGTGAAGAAATTTGTGAATGAATTCTATCCGCCTTCCAAGACCACGAGCCTCAAAATGAAATCATCAAGTTCACTCGGAAGTTTGATGAATCCTTGATGAATCGTGGGATCGTTTCAAGGAATTGCTTGCAAATGTCCTCTACAGTTTCTCGAGTTAATGCAACTCGATACTTTCTACAATGGAGTGAGTCAATCGATCAAGATTCTCTCAATTCCTCAGCGGGAGGAAATTTCCTAAACAAAGCATCAAAAGCTTTAGCAATAATCGAAAACAAGTCTAAAGTCCGCCTTTGCCGCAGAAGCAAGCGGTTGTTTCCCAAGTCGGTGTTGGTCCTTCTTCTTCTTCATCGTCCGTGAGTCGGTCTAGCACCGATGCTAAGATTGATAAACTCACGGAAGCTATCGAGCTTTGGTTCTCTCCAACGAAAAGTCTCTTTCCACAAACTTCACCTCCTGTGAAGTTAAGAAAGTGGAAGTCGTGTTACTGTGGTGGCCCCATGCTTACTATAATTGTATGGCCACCGATGGTAACCCTTTAAAGCCAATCTTTGTGGGCGGGATGTCTAATCAAGGAGGCAATCAATATCGTGCTCACAGAGGGCCGAACCACTACTACGGACCTCCGGTTTCAATCAAAACCAAAACCGTAATCGAATCGAGAATAGACCAAACCAAGGTTTTCAAAACCAGGTCATTTCAATCAAAACAACGGTTTTCAAAATCGAATCAAAATTTCCAACATCAAGGAAATTACAATAGAAACCAGTCGGGAAATTTCAACCAAGGGTATTTTCATGGCAATAATCCGAGAATTTTCAAAATCAAGGCCTAATCCTAACAATAGAGGCTAGAATTTTCTGTGCAAACTCAAGCCATTGTTCCAAGCTGGACCATCATCGATGATTTGTTGAAACAATTCATGAAATCGAAGAAATGAATCGGTTGTTGGTTAGCAGTTTACGACATCGAAAGTCTTTAAATGATGGACCCTCGGGCTCGGTACTCTACCTAGCAACACGATCGCTAATCCGAGGCGATGCAAAGCGATCACAACGAAGTGGTGCTTCATATCTTTGGACCGCTATTCCTACTACCTCTTCTTCTTCTCTCCCAAGGTAGTGGAAAGTGAACCTCAGACACACAATGGACCTATGACTCAATGCCTCCTCCACTGTGGCAATAAGTCAAGTTACCAAGAAACAACGGACAAGGTGCATTATTCAAGCCCAAAGTACCGCACACGTCCTACCTTGGTAGTCCAACCTCAGTGGTCCGAAACCCGAGCACGGAGATGTTTTTGAACCTCAGGTTGGTAACCTAAATCAAAACTTCTATTCCTTATCCTCACGGTTACATGAGCAAAAGCTCATGAGAAAGCTAGTCATCGGATGGAAAATTCTTTCAAATTTTCCAAGAACTTCACTTTGACATAAGCTTCGCGGATGCTATCATGTTAATGCCCAGTTTGCATCTACTCTTAGCACATCTTTGAGCAACAAAGAAAATTTGTTTGAGATGGCTAAGACTCCTTTGAATGAAAATTGCTCGTGAGTCTTGTTAAAAAGCTTCTAGAAGCTTGGAGATCCGGAAAATTTCTTCTTCCTTGTGTTTTCGGGATGATTGAATGCTTTGCCACTTGCCGATCTTGGTGCAAGCATCAATCGATGCCGTATTCGATGTGGAAGAAACTTTCTCTTGGAACTTATTCCTACTGCATGACTCTCGAGCTTGCGGATCGATCTATCTCGCGTCCTCTTGGCATCGCCGAGGATGTATTCGTGAAAGTAGGAAAGTTCCATTTTCGGTGACTTCGTTGTTGTTGATTTCGATCTTGATCCTCGAGTTCCCTCATTGTTGGTCGGGGATTCACGAGGACGGGCCGTGCTCTTATAGATGTATTTGAGCAAGAGATCACTCTCGTGTGGGTAATGAAGGCGTTACCTTTAACCTCGATCGGACTTGAGGTACTCCTCAAGTGTAATCTTGAATCAATTAATCAGTCGATTTAATTGACATTGCTTGAGGTACTCTCGAGAGTTTCTTGGTTATCTTCATAATTACGTGAGTGGGAATTCCAATTCCACCACATCTTCTCATCTATCATTGCCGACTCTTCCCTCTCGCTCCGTTTGAGGAGGTGACTTCCTCTGGAAGAGATCGATGAATTCAGCTCTTGATGAATCAATTCCGCTTTGGAATTGATGGTGTTTATGATTCGGAGGATATTCTTTATCTTGAGCAATTGCTTAATGAAGATCCATTACCTTCACTCCTCGAAAGAAATCACAATTGAAATCAAATCGGTACAATCTTCTCTTGATGAATTTCCGAGGTTGAACAGGACCTACCTCCTCATCTAGAGTATGCATTCTTGGAGGGTGATGATAAATTACCGTCATAATTGCTAAAGACTTGGTGAGGAGGAAAAGCACTCTCATAAAGGTCTTGAAGTCACACAAGCAAGCAATTGCTTGGAAACTCTCCGATATTAAGGGTATCAACCACAGGTTTTGTACTCACAAAATCTTAATGGAGGATGACTTCAAGCAATGATCAACATCGAGAGAAGGGTGAATCCTAAGATTCACGAGGTTATCAAACAAGAGGTTCTCAAACTTCTTGATGCGGTTTGATTTACCCTATCTCGATAGTCCTTGGGTTAGCCAATTCATTGCGTTCCAAAAAGGGTGGCATTCTTGTTGTCACGAATGAAGAAAAGCAGTTAATTCCAACTCGATTGGTTACGGGATGGCGTGTGTGCATTGACTATCGAAAGTTAAGCGAAGCCACCCGTAAAGACCATTTTCCTCTACCGCTTCATGGACGGATGCTTGAGAGATTAGCGAGGGCAGTACTATTGTTTCCTTGATGGTTTCTCGGGTTACTGAGATCCCCATTGATCCGGTGGATCAAGAAAACCACATTCACGCCCATACGGGACGTTTGCCTATAGGCGTATGCCTTTTGGCTTATGTAGCGCTCTGGCGCGTTCAAAGATGTATGATGGCAATTTTCCGCGACATGATCGGAAACCATGGAGGTGTTTATGGATGACTTCTCGGTCATTGGGGACTCATTTCATACATGTCTCTCCCACTTAGACAAAATGCTTAAAGGTGTGAAGACACCAATCTATGTCTAAGCGGGAGAAGAGCCACTTTATGGTCAAAGAAGGCATAGTCCTTGGCCATAAGATTTCAAGAATGGGATTGAGGTAGATAGAGCAAAGTTGATGTCATTGCTAAACTACCTCATCCTACTCTTGTCAAAGGTGTTAGGAGTTTTCTTGGTCATGCGGGTTTTATCGTGAGATTTATTCAAGATTTCTCTAAAATCGCTCGACCTATGACCCATCTTCTCGAAAAAGATGCTCCTTTTATCTTCTCTCCGAGTGCATCGAAGCTTTTGAAACACTTAAGAAAAAGCTTACGGGCACCCATTCTAGTTGCCCGTGGGATTTACCCTTGAGCTCATGTGCGATGCAAGTGACTTTGCTATCGGTGCGGTCTTGGGGCAGCATAAAACCAAGCATTTCCGGCCAATCCACTCTGCGAGCAAAACTATGGTGAGGCTCGGACTCATTACACCACTACGGAAAAAATTATTAGCGGTGGTGTATGCGTTTGAAGTTTCGCCATATCTCATATTGACCAAATCGTGGTGTATACGGACCACTCGACACTCGAATATCTCTTTGCAAAAGCAGGATGCAAAGCGAGATTGCTCGTTGGGTTCTCCTCCTACAAAATTTGATATCATCATTCGTGATAAAAAGGAGGCGAGAACACGGCTGGCGATCATCTGTCACGATTAGAGAACCTCGCCAAAATGTGTTCGAGAAAAGGAAATAAATGAAACATTTCCTCTGAAACACTCAATGTGGTTTCTTTTAGTGGAGACTCTTCTACCCATGGTTTCTTGACTTTGCAAATTACCATGCGGGTAACTTTGTTAATGAAAGGGATGTCGTCCCAGCAGAAAAACAAATTCTTTAAGGATGTGAAACATTATTTACAGGACGACCCTACTTGTTTAAAATTTATGCGGATCAAGTCATCCGGCGATGTGTATATAGTCGAGGAAGCTATTGACATTCTCAAAGCTTGCCATTACGGACCTCTTGGGGACATCATAGCCCCAACTACACCGAGAAGGTGTTTGATTCGGATTCTATTGGCCCAATCTACAAGGATGCCCATGAATTCGTCAAAACACAGCGCTTGTCAGCGTCAGGAATATCTCGAAAGGAATGAAATGCATAAGCGCCATTCAAGTGTGTGAGATTTTTGACATCAGGGCATTGACTTTATGGGGCCATTTCTTCTTCCCATGGTAACAAATACATACTCGTGGCGTTGACTACTTGTCAAAATGGGTTGAAGCTAAAGCTTTACCCTAGCGATGCCGAGTTGTGGTGAAATTCTTGAAATCCTTATTTGCTAGGTTTGGAACTCCACGAGCCATCATCGGTGATCGTGAGTGCGCATTCTGCAATGACCAATTTGCAAGAGTCATGCAAAAGTATGGTGTAACTCACCGTACCTCTCTGCGTACCACCGAAACAAGTGGGCAAGTGGAAGTTTCTAACAGGGGATAAAAGAATCTTGGAGAGACGGTTGGCGGCAGTGCCTCTTGGTCGGATAAGCTAGATGGCGCTCACGGGCCTTCCGTACGACCTACAAAACACCCATCGGGTGCACTCCATACAAGCTTGTGTGCGGGAAGGCATGTCATCTACGGTTGAGCTTTCGAGCACAAGGCATCTTGGGCCTTGAAGCATGCTAACGATATTGAGACAACGGGTGATCATCGGAAAGTTCAAATGAATGAATTAAGTGAACTCCGTGATCAAGCTTACGAGAACTCTTTGATCTATAAACAAAAGACAAAGAAGATTCATGAATCAAAAATCAAAACCAGCGTTTTCAACGTTGGTGATCGAGTCCTTCTTTTCAATTCAAGATTGAAGATTTTCTCGGGAAAGCTCAAGTCCGTTAGTGCGGTCCATTACTATCGCTAAGGTTTATCCTTATGGTACCATTGAGTTATCTCAACCCGATGGTCCTAATTTTAAAGTGAATGGTCATCGGTGAAGCATTACTTTGGAGAGGACATACCCACTGTGGTTGTCCGGATCTTCAAACTTTCCCGTGAACCAATGAATGCGGGGATCGAGTCAAGCTAGCGACTCGGTAATCAAAAACGATAGCATGCCATATGGGTTCTCACCCGTATTTCGACTTCTTTCTACTTTCTACCACCCTAGTGTGGGGGGTTGCCCATGTTTTGTATATAAAGTCTTCGAAAAAAAAAAAAAAAAAAAAAAAAAAAAATCTTCTTTCTAAATAATGGCGTAGTATTTCCTTTCACGTTCTTTGTTTCGGCATAACGCCCGGTACTTTGAATATTGAGGGCAATATTCATCTCTAGTGTGGGGGATTCTCATGAATTTTATCATGTAATTATACTTTAATCCCCGTTTTTGCGAATTTTTTTGGAGTAAGTGTTCTACACTTTCTCATACAGTTATCGATCCGCCATATACGTAAGACAAAAGTTAGCTAATCCGAGAAGCAACGGCTCTTGGTAAAGATATTTCAAATCCGTTGTGACTTGCAATTTGCCCAAAATTGTATGGTATTACTCACCATATCTAAAAAGTGAAGAGTTGGCTAGCCATAAGATTATGGCTTGTGGTAAAGGCGATGGAAAAACCATAATTGGTAATCGACTCACCAAAGATAATTCGATAATTTATCTAGAGTTGGCTAGTCGAGCAACGGCTTCGGTAAAGACAAAATCAAATCCGTTGGAAGGCGGTGGTTTGCTCAAAATCACATGGTTATCGGTGTACCATGGTTCTTACTTGAGCTGAAACATTTGGCTACTCGAAGTAATGGCTTTTGGTAAAGAGATTAAAATCCATTATGTTTTCTCGAATCATTGCTAGGGACTATAATATCTCGATGTGGGGGATTGATGAGTGTGTAAATACTCATCATATAAGCTACAAAATCATCGAAAACACTCGAAACACATCAAAATGATCAAAATATCACAAATCGGTGTTTTATGTTTTTAAATGCAAAATATCAAAATCGGATGAAAAACATATCAAATTTGCAAAATTGCGGTTTAGTCCCCAGTTTCTAAAATTGTCAAAAATAGTCCTGAGTCAAAATTTCAAAGAAAAATCATCAAAGGTCCTTTTAAATCATAAATTGTCATATTTAGTCCTTTGGTGAAAAATCTAAAAGTTTTGAGAAAATTACAGTTTTGGTCCACAGGCTTTTAAATTGGTCAAAAGTAATCCTTGGAGTTTCAAAATGTTCAAATTAGCCCTTGGATTATTAAAACTTGGCAAGACTAATCCTTTGACTACTTTTCATAAGTTACATGTTTGGTCCTTGAAATTGGAACTTTACATCTTTTGTCCTTGTGTTTATTAATCGAACAAGCCAAACGGACCTTATTTAAATCCCAAGCCCAATCAATCTTTAATACCGGTCGGTCAATCTTTACCCTTTACCCATCCAACCCGACCCTTTGCGGTTTAAACATAAAACCGCCATCACGTGTTACCCCCCATCATCACCCACAATGCGCGTACCTGCGCGCCTCCCCTCCTCCACCATCATACACTAAACCTACCCTCCACTCACAACAATCCAAAGGTGCATTTAATGCAACCTTTGTACCTACCATGCCTCCCGGTGTTAAAAGGATTTGGCGCCAAAATTACTTTAAATGGCTAGGATCAATTCGATGATCCTATGGTCGGTTTATTGGTGGGAACTATTCGGAAGGAGGAGAGAGCGGACTTGGGTGTATAAAAGGCCAAGAGAAGCAAGAAGAAAATAGTTAGTTTTAGTTTTTACAATGTATGTCGAATTATTAATTACCATGTCTTAAATAGTTTGAATTTGTATTTTTAAGTTTATGTGTATCCAATACGGTTTCTAAATGTATTTCAACTTGTTTTAAACATCAATTTTAGTTCAAGGCAAATCTCCGTATAATGTGTTAGCTGTTGAGATTTTTAATCTCAAACTCACTTGTTTAAGCTTGTAGCAATTCAATTGCAACTTGAATAAGTTCATATAAGCTCATAAAAGCTTTCGATAAGCTCGTAACTTTCGGTTTCACTCACTTGTGAACCTTGGTCAACAAAAGTCAACAAGGGTACAAAAATTGAGCGAGAATGGATATGGGTTGATCGGGGCTTTGATTTGGGTTGATTTGAGCTAGATTGGATTAGGAATAGAGGTGATAGGTTAGTTGTTCTAGTTTCATCATTGAAATGACCATTGTGGTTAAGGCACTTTGTAAGTTCTCCAAATTTGCTTTGATCATTTAATCTCTTTGTTGAATCATTCATTATGGATGTTTAGTCTTGTTTGATTTATACATGATGCTTGTTTAGTTTAATTTCTTGATTATCATTAGATACTTCTTAAAAGCAGTAGCATAATTAGTGTTTGGCATAGCTCGATGTCGTGTTAGAGGTTAGCTAATCGGTTAGAAGTAATTGATACTAGTTTGATAGTTCATTTGAAGTCATTTGAGGTATTGGTTTGAGCGGTTTACTCGTAAAGTCAAATCTAGCTTGTATCGATCTAATTCTTGATTACATCAAAAATCGATTAGGGTCATTGTTTGCAATTTGGTTCAAATTTGCTAGATCTAGCTTAGTATAATCATCATTAGTCTTATATCATCATAACTTTGTTCAATAATTTGGATTAAAACTCGGTTTGGTCAAAGTTCTTAAGCATTCTTCAAAAGTCAAAATCATCAATTGGGTTTTCAACAAAACTTTGTAAATCATTTTCGATTCATAAGCGAGTTTTAGAGTGCGAGATTTTGGATATTAAAAGTTCAAGCGGTCTTTAATTGATAGCGCTTTTTGCTTCATCGGTTGGTTACTTTTGAGCTTCAAATAAGCTCCTCGACAAGCATTATCATTATCGCCTGTTCACGCGAGTGTGAATCGAGCGATTACATTAGTGCATCAAGATCATTTCTAGGAGTTAGGATCGATACTTTGCAAAATCATAGGCGGCGGTGTTTAGTAGGGCTGCATTAGTGGATTTTGATTAGCTTATTAGGCGAGCTTGTGCATAAGCTCAAACAGATGGTCTAAACCATTGTTTGGTTCATATCATGATTGGCTTAATTGTAGGTTCTGAGCTTTAGACTTGTTAGGAGTAGATAATATTAGTTGCTTTTAGCTTATTTTGGTAGATTATAACCACATTCTTGTTTGGTTGGTTGTTTAGCTTACTAGCTTATTTTCTAGCTTATTTCAATAGCGGTTGCACTACATCTTCCATATTTCACACATAACCTGCTTGTTTTCATTTTCATAGATTTTTATGATCATTTTAGATTTTCCTGAAAATTTCATAATTTTTGGTCTTTATTTGCTATTTTCTCAATTTAAATAGATTGTAATCAATTTTTAATTAGTTTAATAGCAATTAATTGAGAAAAAGTTCAAAAATAATTTTCAATTTTCTTAGGTTTAGATAAATATAAAAAGTGAAAAAGTAATTTTCAGATTTTCATAGTTTATTTGGTAATTTTAGTAATTTAAATAGTTTTAATAGTTTAAAATTCATAAAAAATAGAAAAATAATCAGAAAAATACAAAAATAGTTTTGAAAATTCTAGTTTGATATTTTAGACTTTTCCATTTCATAATTTTATTTTTCTAACTTTATTTCCTAATTTCTTGTAATTTAGATAATTATTAAATAGTTAAAAATAGTTTTTAATTAATAATAATTAGATAATTAGTTATAAAAATAGTTTTCTTTTTCTATTAAGTTTCTTTTATCATTAGGTTTATAAAAATATCATTTTCATATTTTTAGGGTTAATATTGATTAAGTTTCACTTTTTAATTTATGCGTCGCGTAGATTTTAATTTCGGTTTATAAAACATAAAAACAAAAACATCATTTTAATTATAGTGATAGCATTTATTTAATAGATTTTATCTTTTAATTTCTTTTAATTTGCATTTAAGCCGTTGTTATTTGTTGGCTTATTAAGTAGTTATAATCATAATCGATCATTTTCCGTTCGAACTCTCGATCACTAAGCGTTTGATAATTCATCGCATAGCTCATTTGGGACATAACGACCGGGGAGACTCTATACTCCTCGATCTTCATTGATTTCGTGCTTAAAATTTGTTTCAAGTTTTCTTACGCTTGCGTGCTTGGCCAGTTTCTTGGCGGATCGATGGCGACGTTGTGATAGGATTAGTTCTCCTTGGTGTGAAAGAACTCGGTGGTTAGCCTAGCACCGTATAAAGGGTAAGCGACGTTGTGTTAGGTATGGTTCGCCTTGGTGTGAAAGAACTCGGTATTTAGCTTTGTCTGGGAAAAAGGTTAAGCGGACGTTGTGAAGGCTTCTCCGCCGTAAGGAGATTGGTGTAGTGCTACGAACTCTCGAGTAGGTGACTCGGGGAGTGGAGTAGGGCAAGGAAGGTGTCCTTGTGGCGAACCACTATAAATACTTGTGTCGTGGTGATGTGCTTCTTACTCTTTATCTTTCATTGCGTTTATATATCTATCTATCAGCGTCCAGCGTCTGTGACAAATAGATTGACATAAGTCGATCTAAATATTTAAAGGAAGTTTTAAATTGGTAAAACTATTCAACCCCCTTCTAGTTTTCCACAATTGGCATCGAGCTTAGTTACCAAGTTTCTTAAAGTATGTTGTACTTTAAAGACTTGATACGATCCGTGTATGTTTGAAAACTACAAAGAAGGATTTTTTAAAGGGCATATTTCTTTTAAATCACTTGTTGGACATTGATAGATCATTCTAACAAATTTTTTTTTCAAGAAATCTTCATGCTAGAATCTCTCCAAAAATCTTCATTCAAAGAATAATGAAGTAAACATTCAAGGAAGGATCTAAAAAGTAATCACAAACTTACGTACACCAAGTACAAAGGATTACCTTGAAAGCTCATGAAGTATTTTTGGTATTACGCCAAATCAAGAAGCATAGAGGTATGTTTTTCACTAGATAGGTTACATGAGTTTAATTTATTTCATAGTTTTATTTGTTTAAAAATTATTAGCATCATAAGAAGTCTCTTTCGTCACTCTTCTGTCTTTTTCATCATTAGGAATAGTATTCCTCTTGATTCGTCAAACTAACGCCGTTGTCACATATGAACCCTCGATATGTGATTCATCAAAACCCGTCATCCATAAACAATCCTCATCTAATACTTCCAAACTATTTTAGTAAGCTAGTTATAAGCCTACTACAAAATAATACCAAACCCTTTTACGTCCCACGATGGCGGATCCTCTAGTTGTACTATTTGGATCCCAAATACAAGGATCGGGAAGCATGGAGCGAACTCGACTATCGCTTTCAAAAATCACCAGCGATCTTTTCCTCTATTCACATAACACAAAAGCGACTAAACTACAAAATTCATCCTCATTGGCTTCCATACTTTCAAGTATTCCTTCCTAGAACACCATTGTAGTAATTACATTAACTTGTTCTAATTTTCATCATCCTCATCCTAGGGTTTATGGTTTCTTAATTTCTAATCAATTAACTTAATTAGGGTTTTCAAATTAATCATGAAAGGGGTTTAACAAAATCACATTGTGTTCACAACATTGTTAATACAAATCAAAACCATAAACCCATCCCGACTAATTTTACCTAATTGAAAATTTGTATTTTAGGACCAACCATGCCCAAAGCCACTTAACAAGATCATCATGACACCGTCCATTACCTTACTCATTACTATCGTAAAGGGATTGACCAAAACCGACCGTAAAATATTCAAAGCCTTGTAAAGCGACTTATCCACGAAGGTCGTGCGGTCGAGGAATGTTTCCTTGAAGATAACGACATTCGTCAAGTTTTCTCGACAATCAACTTTGATTGTCTCCTTGACATAGATGAACAAATTTGTCGGTTTTCATTTTTGAATTTTACAAAGCTTTAGGATCATTAGAAACACCGACAATAGCATCTCAATCGCCTTCATCATCAACAAACAAAACTTTATTCTTCCTCCGACACCTTTGCTCAAATTCTTAGCATTCCTTGTGAAGGAATTTGTATGTACTCTCAAGATTGGGCAATTAATGCTCAAAACCTTGCATGATCCTAAGCCTCTCTATAACACTCCTCTCGGCGATCCGAAACCATTCGAGATACTATCTTCAAAGTTAGGACCGACCAATCCGTTACAACCGTAACAAAAGCTCATTCACCGTGATCCCTTTCAAATGGAACTTTTGAAATGCATCCCATGTTTAGAAAATGGGAAGAAATCCTTAGGAAAATATCATTAGCCTGGTTGGAAACAAAGATCATCAAACGCATGTCTTGTGCAAATGATCTATTGTCTTACCACCAAAGGCCATTTAATCTTGCCTATTACATGGTAAGGAGAATGGTGGGGTATTCAAGCTTCAACATGGTACTTCCGTATGGTATGCTCTAACACGACTTTGTAAGTATGTTGGTGCATTGCAACCATCTCTATCAACGATGATCATTACCTTTCGATCACGTCATGGTACCTCTTACCAAACAACCCCTAAGCGGTTCATGGTCAATGGAAAGAAACACGAAGCTCTCTCGGACTCCTCGGCGGTGAAGAAGAAGAAGATGAAGATGAGGAAGGCGTCGACCCATGCCAACATCAAATTGGACCCCTTTGACTACTACGAACAACTTCCAACCATTCCAAGCGAGACCGCGAATTTAAACAATTGAGGGCATGATTCAAAACCTCGCTTACAACCTCACTAAAGCCGTCAAAAGGAAAAGAAAGGATTGTGAAAGAGACAATAGGAATATGCTTATTTTCCTTTATTTTTGGATGATTACGTTTTAGCACTTTTGGTTTATGGTAACTTGGATATTGTTACTTTATCATGCTTTTATAAGTGGTGTTTTGTGATAACATGCTTGTTCTATTGTTTTGTTTATAGATTTATTAGTGTGCAAAATCGCACATCATTTACGTGAAGATTACGATCTGCGGATCGGATCACTAGGATTAGCCTAGCGGATCCTCCTTGAGGAACCGTGGGATCCGTGACATCGGATCGACAATCTGACATTCCTTGCATCAAGATAACTTTCTAGATAACATCACATTAGCTAAGCATATGATTTTAGAATCCAACTAGAACCACTTCAAGGATGAGAAGGCTTAGACTCACTAAAGGCTTACTTAAGATCTTAGTCAAAATGCCTCTTGATTTATCAACACATCAAAACTCACCATATTTCCACTTCAATACTCACAAGCTGTTTCTCATCTTTCAAAACACTTAAGTGGACAAATTAAACAATTTTAGGAAATTGTTTCTAATCATTTCATCACAAAGTGAGACAAAATTAGTTTTCAATTCTTGTGATTTTAAGAATTTTCAAAATTTCACCTCAAGCTTCGTCGATCACTAGGATCATTTATTATGACTTGACACCACCAAAATTCTTAGTGTTATCTTTGGACATCCATTGGTAGTCATCTTGTCCCATCTCCTTTCCATAATAAGCAATCATTGCTATAACACTTATTACCTTTGATCATTCAGTACCATCTCATCTTAAAACACTTGGGAGGCTGAAACACTCAAAATAAGATAGGCTTTAGCTCCTAGAAACCTCATTTCAAACTAGTCATAGCTGCGAGGCGGATCCTAGGATTAGCCTAGCGGATCCTCGAGGAGGGCAAGTGGGATCGGGTGACGGTTTATGTCTAACATTGCTAAAACAATCATTTCAACTCATCTTCTAACTCGAACACTCCATCTCATCTTAAATGAGTTCTAGATCGATGAAACTCGAACTTCAACCTTGTGCATGTTAATCATCACATTTCCAATAACATTAGTGGATTAAGTCTTAAATGCACTTGCAAGCTCTTCCTTTATAAGCCATATTGCTAAGAACACTTTAGTCATCAAACACAAACACAATTATCGGCAATTGCAACCATCTCCTTAGTCATTTCATCATGAGAAAGGCTCCTAGTGCTAACTCATCCACTCAAGAACCACCCAAGAAACTTGCTGGGATCATACACGAAGTTTCCTCGGCGAATCATCTCCGGTTAAGTCCACTAATGCTAGGTTTCTCCTACGCCAAGGAAACCAATCAAACTAATCCCCAAGCAAATAGTTCCCACTAGGACTTCATCACCAAACTCTACAAACCAAACATACCTCCACAACTCAACCAACATCATTGGTGCCTAGAGCCACCTCACAATCATCTCCACATTCTCATAATGTAGAAGACTTACCTCCTTGGCCATCTCACCTTCCACCACTACCAACAAACTCACTTGAAAAGGTTGGGCAACAAAATCAAAATATTGAATCAACACTTGATCCAATGTCAAACTCTCTCATTCCCCCCAATAGTCCATTTTGGATTATGAGAAGACATCAAAGTCAACCACCCGACCACATGGAAGTTGATGATTCTTTACCTCCACCCTCAAACATTGTAGAGCCATCACTTAATGAGCCTCCACCAATTCCTCCTTCATTTGAAGATCCTTAACCCACTTCACTTGAAATTTCACTTCAAGAAATTCAAAACCATGACAAGGATTACTATCATTGTAAACATGTTGAAAGATTGATACATGAACTACGTGAAGAGCAACGTTTCATTAGTGGATTAAGTCTTAAATGCACTTGCCAAACTCTTCCCTTTATAAGGTTAAGCGACGTTGTGAAGGCTTCTCCGCCATAAGAAGATTGGTGTAGTGCTTACGAACTCGAGTAGGTGACTCGGGGGTGGAGTAGGGCAAGGAAGGTGTCCTTGTGGCGAACCACTATAAATACTTGTGTCGTGGTGATGTGCTTCTTACTCTTTATCTTTCATTACTGCGTTTATATATCTATCTATCAGCGTCAGCGTAAACAACCAAATAGATTGACATAAGTCGATCTAAATATTTAAAGGAAGTTTTAAATTGGTAAAACTATTCAACCCCCCCTTCTAGTTTTCCACATAGGTGTTTGTGAGTACAGAATACGCAAAAGCATCCTGGTAAAGTTACATGTTGATTGCAAAAATAAAGTTTTAAAGCGGGTTAAAAGTGCAATTTTAATGGGTATTTGGGTCAATTTAAGTTTTTTGGTATTTTACATTCAGCTGATTAAAGCTAAAACACAATGCAGGTGATTCTCAGTAGCAAAAGTGCCAAGACTACCAAAAGCGCCAATGAAAGTTTTTGGAATATAAGTAGTGGTTATTAGATACCAATGCAAGAACCATTTCCAGTTACTCCAGCATGTTGGCTAAGGTAAGAATTGCAACAAAATATATTTACATATTTTTTACATAGATAGTTGTTGTTTATGTTATTTACTGCACTTTGTTCGTATATACATTCGATATATGTTGTCACTCTTTATGCACGTTTAAGAAGATGCCTAGAAAGCCTGTAAATAAAACCTTATCCCAACAGAAACTTACTACGGGGTGTTAGTGGGTTTGGGCAATGTTACAAGGCAATGTGTATCATTTAGGAAAAACTCAACCATTTTTTTGCAGAACATTGGAGTATACTTACAAGGCATTCGGAACCTATTCAGACCAACCACTGCAGTCACCAGAATTACATTGTCGGTTCTCAACACAACACTTCATGTATGTTTCTTTGTCCTACTCTAATAAGTTGAGTAGGTTACGTAAACCACGATAGCAGAACTTACCTTAGCGATGTTTCAGATTTATATGCCTGTCAGATAGTCACAATTTCTATGGTTATTTAAAACAACAACAACCACTAACTATACAACTTAATGAACATAACTACCTTTTTGAAGATACAAATATAGTTTCAGAGGGTGTAAGAGGGTACAAATATGGTTGCAGAGGGTGAAAAAACCTTAAAAAGTGTAAATAAAATTTCCAGAAAAGTAAACATACTAATCAGGGGTATGCTCATGCTGTATTGCATGAAATAAATTGGTTTGAATTAGTAGATGTTAAGTGTTTATTTATAACAGCTTAATTTGGGAAAGAGATTAATAGTTTTGGGGTGTTTGGGATTGCTTATTATAAGCTACTTATCTGCTTAAAAATAAGTATTGCTACCACAAAAACAATATCGCAACCTATATATGTTTTCATTGTGCACACTTATGAAGGATGTTAAAAAGATTAGCTTTTGATTGATTAGTAGTTACTTGGTTTCTCTTTTAGGTCTTTTGGATTAAGAAAGTCAGGTTGTTGGTGGTGGGGATATTGTAAGCCTGATAACATTGATGTAGATTACGAATTGAGGTTTAACAGGTAAAATCCATAATTTGTGTTTTTCTGTCTTTTTGTGCTATGAATGGTTACGCTTCTTAAGTGGTGACTTTACAGTCATTTAGCAGGTGACTTTACAATCATTTAGCAGATTAAGGGCTGTTTGGATAGCCAATTTTTTTTAGACAGATTCACTTTGCAAGTGAATCTGCAATGGGATAACTTTAAGCTTTAAGCTCATGATTTTGGTTGTATGGTTAGGACTTTAGACGCCTAATAAAACGATGAATCTACAATCTTTGTTACTAGCCTATCACGTCTAACATGAAAGTCTGACACCCAAATAAAGTATAATGGCAAGCAAAAAATAAAAATAAAATAAAAAATAAATAAAAAAATCTAATAGAACATCATTCGTAAGCAGGAAAATGTTGGCTAATGCTTCTATTTCTTTCATTCTCATTTGGTTATTCAAATTGGGAAATCAAGTTAGGCAAGGAAACTGTTATGTGTCAAGTATCTATAACTTCTTTTGTATTAATATACAACGTGTTCTTATATTGCAACTTGGAGCAGTATCGTTTTTCATGGATTACTTCTCAACATTTATCAATTCACTTCTTCTAAACTTGAGATAAGTCAACAAATATAGAACCCATTAAATCCTTTATTTCCGCATTCCTAGATTCTTCACAATAAAATGTGTTATCCTACATCAATACTGGAAGTCGAAACACATAGATTTGCAAACTTGGAACAAGAAAAATTCAGAAACCGAGTTCAAATGATCACTCTCTTTGAAGCAATTCCAGAATAATACAAGTTACTAGATATCTTCTTTACGCATACCCATTTTGAATTACAAGTATCTCTAAATTTGAGCTACTTAATGCAGGATGTGCAATTTACAACCTCAAGTCAAACACTCAGATATTTAAAAGAGACAAGTTAATTCCTCATCTTCTCAAAGTATGCATTCTACATATATGCGGTTTCTTGACACATGTGTACACAAAACTTGCTCCAATAATGACCAAGGTACTTCCATAATTCTTTCTGAGTCAAAATGGGTCATTCTTGGTTTTGGTCCAGACATAGACTATTTTCTTTTGAATTTTGTAGCATTTTTTAAGTTGAGCGTTCAAAAGTGTACCAAAGAACATGTATGTGAAAAGTATATCAATACTTATGTTACCAATTTGGCGGATAAGTAGTTCTTTTATGTTGTTCATTATGTTGATTTTCTTTGAGCAACAAATCTATTCTACGATATGTTCAAGTTTGTTTGCTTCATAATATTTCTACCTCTTTTCTTTGAGGGATGGTTGAAACATAATGTTGACCTTTGTGTGCGGCAACAAATTGTTTTTCGATGTACGTACAATGCAAGCATTGTTTGGCGATTATGAATCGTATTAGTCTTTTAAAAGCTTACTAAGTTTGCGTTTTGATAAGGTTTTAAAGGTACCTTTTGGTCGTTTAAGCCCTTATTTGATCACTTTTGTATCCGTTATTGCTTAATATCGTTCCTTTTCACTTTTAGGTCTCTTGAAGGCAAAATCTTGGAATGGCACTTATTTGGACGAAAAGCGAATATCTGAAGAAAATGGCCAAAGTCGAATCGAGACACTCAAAGTGCTGAAAACATAAGGTGTGGCGTCCTGCTTAGCTATGACGCCGTCGGAGGATTTTGTGTGAGACGAAGCCAAAACTCCTATTTTCAAGTAGCGACGTCAAGTTATAAAAGAGTAGGCCGTCATGACTCGGGCGACCTAGATGCAATCAGACGGCGTCGGAAATTTGAAGAGACGGCGTCACAAGCATAAGGTGAAGCCGTCGCAAGTCTAACGTGGCGAGCGAAACCCTAATGGCGCGACCGGCGGAGTCACAAAACATAAGGTGGCCGTCGCATTTGTAATCTTATATATAGAATCCGAATTTTTCGGTATTAGTGGGTAGTCTTTTGGGTAAAACCTAAACCGAACCAAAATTTGTCTTATCAGTATTTTAGGGTTCAAACCCTATCTTACACCAAGATAAGTGTTTTACTTCATTAATACAATTATGTCTTTGATTATTTGTGTGTATGCTTGCATGTTCTCCATGTCAAGCTAATTTACTTGTGTGTTTGCTTAGGGAATATGAAACTTAATTATTGAATATAGATTGGTTGTTTCTTATCTTAGTTGATTAATGATCTAGTAATGCGATAGGTCATTCGTTGTGTATAATGCTTGATTAAATCTTAGTGAACCTTAGAATATGACTCCTTGAGTAGTTGTAAGCTAAACCATCCAAGAGTGTCTTAGAGTAAGAGTTTATTATCCCTAGTGGGTTTTGTAGGCGAGACCCTTTGGTAAGTTCAAAGAGTTGGGAGAAACGCATGCCTACAACCTTAGACACTTGCAACTAAGAATAAGGGCGTGACAATTCAACTACCAATAGGAGATAATTAAGGGTAGTAAAACCTAAGTAAACACATCTTTAAAATATCATACGAGCACACAATAATTAGACATAGACTACATACACCTTAGATTAGATAATTAGATAAGTAGAGTAATCGGTAGCAATACCAACCCCCAAATCTAAACCCGAGATTAGTACCTTTCCTTTTCTTAAAAATATAAAAGATGAAAATAATCTTCTTCAACCCCAACCTTAGCGTAGTAACTTCTCACTAGCATTCCTATTCCCAGAGAGCGATATCAATACCGTGGCTTACCCTAATACTACACTACAACGATTAGGTTCACTTGCCTGGGGTGTTGAAAAACTCTTTCGACGAAAGGAAGTTCCTTTGACCCGAGCGACCCGTGTGGCGTTATCAAGTTTTTGGCGCATTTGCCGAGAATAGAATAGCTAGTTAGTAGTCCACCTCGTTTAGGTTTCTTTATGATTCTATCAAGTAAATTTTTCTCATTTTTAGATTTCTCTTAGTCTATCCCCTTCTTCGTGACCTTTGTTCGTAACCCATCACTTTTCATCATGGAGGGTGATAACCACCACCATTCATCAAACCACCACCATTGACCGCCGAGCCCGTACTCTTGGTGAATACTCGATACCAAGCCACAGGCTATAGGAACACCATTGAGCTTCCGAACAAGCCCAAACTAAGGCCTGCGATCCGACACCATCGGTTGGTGCAAAGCGGATGTGCATTCCATGGACTTCGTTCAGAAGATCCAAATCGACATCTTAGGGATTTCCTTAAAATTGTCGATTCCATCGACCTTGATGCTACTACTCGGGAGACCCAGCGCTGCGTCTCTTCCAATTCTCTCTACGGGACCAAGCTAGTAATTGGCTTGGCGACTTCCCTTGACTCCATCTCAAGTTGGGATGATCTTACCTCTCGCTTCCTTGCTCAATTTTTCCTACGGGAGAGCCGCTAAGCTTAGGAATGACATCTTGATGTTTCAACAACATCATGGTGAATCTCTCTGAAGCATGGACTCGATTCGAGGACTTACTTCATAAAGTCCTCATCACGGCATTGATCTTTGGCTCCAAGTCCAACTTTTCTATGATCATGTGGGTCCTCCTTTCAACGAACCATTGATTATGCCCGGAGGAAGGCTAAGTGACCTCT
Organism: Chrysanthemum lavandulifolium; assembly: GCA_022545495.1. Taxonomy (NCBI): domain Eukaryota; kingdom Viridiplantae; phylum Streptophyta; class Magnoliopsida; order Asterales; family Asteraceae; genus Chrysanthemum; species Chrysanthemum lavandulifolium. The sequence goes on along the minus strand of CM040243.1, from coordinate 31,000,453 downwards.
CGATAAAGCATGTTGGGAAGTCATCGAGGACCTGGCTCAATATGAAGAAGAAGGTTGGGAAATTCCGATAGTTCCGGAAAATAGGCCAACCTTTCCCATTGGGGATCTCTGATCCCCAATGGGAAAGGCTGTTTAAGATTAGAGAACCCGTGTATGGCGAGTTGGTGCGTGAATTTCACGCATCTTATCTGCCAAATATCAATGCATGTCGGGATAACATTGATTTTCGGGATCCGAATTAGGTTAGGAGGATTGGTGGGCAATGTCGACACTTGAGTTTGGATGGAGGTTGGGATTATATACATCCGAGAATCTTTGAGAGTGATGTTTTTGGGCTCGATTTGGTGGAATTACCCATAAGGGCGAGATGTTGGGTATTCGATTACGGAACACGATAGGCGATGGGGATTACACTCTTTGGGAGTACCCTCGCTTCACAAATCCGGGATCCTAGGGTTGGCTCATACATCGCTGCCTCACCTTCTCTATCACGGGGCCGCCATGCCACGGTCATCGTGTCACCCTGCACGACTTATTCTATCTTTCTTGCATATTGGCCGAGGGTGTACATTGCAACATCCCATTACGGTTGGCCGACTACTTGAGGCTGCTAGTGGAATAAGGATGGAGGATATGGTATATGGAGGCATGCTTATCACTGGTTAGCTTGATCTTTGGGTGTATTGGCGGGGGAGGTACCAGCGTACCTTAATGCGTGTAGCAACACCAAGGGTCGTCAAGGCTAAGTCTCTAAAAGCAATGGATGTCCTCATGGATTATGGTAGAGGTTTTGCTTGGTTCCGTGCTCGACCCGCCATTCAAGGAGGTGGAGCGATGATGATGAGGAGCCACGGATGCCGGACACCAGTAGGGTGAAGCGAGGGAGCTCGGCGGCGTTCTGCGGCAAATGTCGATGGGGATTGGCGAGCTTACGGGGAGCATGGATGGGCGCATGGATACATGGATGACCTGGCGGGACGAGAGAGCTAGGCGGACCTATGACCATCTTGTCGAGCGGATCGACATCTGTCCATGCATGATCAACTTGATCCACATCTCCAGTTGATCCTTTCCCGGGGCGGGAGGAGGATTATCCACCCTATGGTATTTGGGCCATCTTCCCACGGTTATGACTATCGTTGGACCCCTCCCGGTGACTCATGTATTAGTTTATGGATTGTTTATGGTTGTGTATGGTTGGTTGTTGAAACAATTTCTATTTGGGCATGTAATAATCTAGGATATCTTAACTTTGTGGTGAACCTTGAACTATTTGATGTGTATGAATATTTGCATGTGGTATGATTTATCTTGCTTGTGTGGTTGGGTTGTGTATGTTAGTGTCATATGTCTTTTATTGATTGTTTATTCTCATGTTTAAATTTGTAAAAATGCTTTATTTTGTTTTAACCTCGTCTTAATTGCATATAAAGGTATTTTACATAAGGGATAAGTGTAGGGAGGATTACACACGTTTTCAAAAGAAGCGTAAACATGAGAATAACAATTCACTAAAAGATATATTTGTGTGTTGTTCGAGTCAAATGCTTGTATCGAGTCATAATGGGTGTTTTGCGAAATTTTCCAGATTCTAAAGATGTAAATTTTCCGAATTTTTCGAAAATCGCGAGACCGGTTTTTAGGGATAACTTTGACGTCGAGTAAAACAACAGATTACTTTTTCTCGTTTTCGAGCTACTTAAAATTGATGGAATTTTCCGGTCTTAATTTTCGAAGTGCAGCAAACATCCATTCCACAAGCATTATATCCTAGTTTAAATTGAGTCTTATATATATTATTACCGCCGATTTTACGCGAAAGTTTCGTTTGTTTTCTTCAAGTGTGCGAGTTTAATTTATCAAGAAGAAGTTACATAAGATTGGAAGGAATTTTTCACATAAATTCTTCTTGGAAAGGATTTAACCACTACTTCACACACGGTTCCTACCGAGCTAATCGGGGAATACTAGTTTCTTTCGTTTTAATTACCTTCCAATTATCATAACTTTGATACTTCGGGGAACATTGGGGACAATGTTCGAGTTTAAGTGTAGGAGGAAAATAAAGCGGGAACTTTGAAACTATGCTTATCCTTGAATATTTGCTTTGTCCAATTGTATTTGTGTAATAAACAATGAGAAAATGTCGGTTAGGGTAATTTTGGCACAAAATTTAAAATTTTTCATGACATATAGGAGTGGGCCATTAGTCTTAACATAAGCGTCTTACGGATAGGAAGTTGCATGACTAGCACAAAAAAACCCTTTACCACCTAAATTCCACCCAAAATGTGAGGATCGCCCTTAGATTAGTAGGAATTAAAAGCATTCATTTTTAATGCTTAGAGTGTGAACCGGTAGTATATTAGATTCTTGAACTTGTTTTGTGATACATTCCGAGATCGCAAGTAAGACTACACTTGTGTAGTTAGGAATAACTAAATTATAAGAGGCATTAGGATAACCCTTGTTTGATACCCGTAATATAATTACTTCTTCCATCTCGGTTGAGTAATTCCCCACACCTTTGCGTTGTACTCATCTTTAGTACACGATACCCTAGTTAACCCCTCGAGCCTATCCTTTTCGCGGTTCTCGTGATGTTTGGTTTTCGGAATATCAATGAAAACATTGTTTACACCACCCCAAATATACACCCAAATCACCTTAGCCTACCTGTATGCACTCACTTTTAGTGCATTATTGTTATCACCCTAAACCCTTAGTTCAATTATCGGTTGCTTGCATGAGTTGCTAAGTCGAGTCATATCCTTTGTATCGATTTTGGGACGATTGGGATTCATGGGAAAAGTTAAAGTTTATGAAATGACGGAAAGGGCGTTAAATTCAAATTCCTTTGTTTGCATAATAATGTACCCCAAGTGTTTTGATCTTTTCAATTCGGGTCAAATTAGTGTTAGAGTAATAAAAACTCAAGTGTAGGATGTGCCTATAAATCCCTATCATTTTGATGTTACCGTAGAGGATGGTAGAGTAAAAGTGTATGAAAAAAATCGAAAAAAAGAAAAAGAAAAAAATAGAGTGATAAAAATAAAAATAAAAAAATAAAAAAATAAAAAAAAATAAAAACATACGGCTACCATCCTACATCTATCCTTTAAATTTATGTTTGTTTATTTGGTTAGCTAGAGTTTAGAGTGTCGAGTCTTGGCTTAGCGCCATTCTTCGTATGCTTGTAACATAGAGATTTTGACTTGCCACCACTATATAGCCTATCCCACCAAACCCTTTGTTTCCCTCGTAAGCCTAACGTTACAACCCTTTAAATACCTCTTTGATAGTCTTTCCTAGGTGCTTACGCCAAAGCGATGGAGGTTTGATCTATTCTCGAGCCTATGGTAATCTATGTACTAGGACGGTTAATGAGTGTTTATCTTCCATTTCCAATTTGTTATATTTCATATACACCGAGAGAGATGTGAGTATCCAAACACCCATGAGAGGTGCTAGTATGTGATTTCCGTGCTTGTTATGACTTCTTGGGGCTTATATGTGTTGTGGTGTTTTAAACCAATGCTTCATGACCTCAACTTATAAATTAATTGGCTAAAGCACATTTGCTTGAGGACAAGCAAATACCAAGTGTAGGGATATTTGATAAGGTTTTAAAAGGTACCTTTTGAGGGTCGTTTAAGCCCTTATTTGATCACTTTGTATCCGTTATTGCTTAATATCGTTCCTTTTCACTTTTAGGTCTCTTGAAGGCAAAATCTTGGAATGACACTTATTTGGACGAAAAGCGAATATACTAAGAAAATGGCCAAATTGAATCGAGACACTCAAAGTCTGTGAAAACATAAGGTGGCGGCGTCCTTTGCTTAAGCTATGACGCCGTCGGAGGATTTTGTGACGGACGAAGCCAAAACTCCTATTTTCATGTGGCGATGTCAAGTTATAAAAGTAGGCCGTCGCAACTCGGGCGGCCTAGATGCAATCCGAGACGGCGTCGAGGAAGGCGAAGAGGCGGCGTCACAAGCATAAGGTGGCGCCGTCGCAAGTCTAACGTGACCAAGGCGAAACCCTAATGGCGACCCGTCGGCGTCACAAAACATAAGGTGGCGCCGTCGCATTTGTAATCTTATATATAGAATCCGAATTTTTCGATATTAGTGTGTAGTCTTTTGGGTAAAAACCTAAACCGAACCAAGGTGTCTTATACGATTTTAGGGTTCCAAACCCTATCTTACACCAAGATAAGTGTTTTACTTCATTAATACAATTATGTCTTTGATTATTTGTGTATGCTTGCATGTTCTCCATGTCCGGTTAATTTACTTGTGTGTTTGCTTAGGGAATATGTCACACCCCAAATTACACATCTTGCGTGAATTGAATACCTTGGGAGGACTGTCATAGCATCAAAGTTCTGATTATATCGAGCGACCTAAAGTGTCGTTTGGAAAACACATCGTTTAATTTATTAAAACAATCGAGTTTACAAAGTAATGGTCTCGAATGAAAATCAACTTGTGCGGAAATAAGTTTGTTACAAGCCAAACGATGTTTTAAAGTTTATAAAACCCAAGTGAGAGCGTCGTCACTGCGACTCTATGATATGTCCATATGCATGCCATGAAGTGAATGCCTTAGGTACACGAGATAAAACATGCTAAAAAGTGTCAACACAAAGGTTGAGTGAGTTCATAGAGTTTGAGTTGAATTGTAAAGCCTTTCAAAAATTGTTTATGCAGCAAAGACTAAGTTTTTGATTATATAGAATAGTTCACAAAGCAAAGGCATCGTAAATCCACTCGGTTCCAAGTCCGCCCATACAAAACTTGCAACTTTGTGTGTTTACAACCTTGCTAAAATATAGAATTGTCAATCTTGTTTGTAAGTAGGACATATGTGCATCGATATATACATGTACTTAAAGCAAAGAATCACGATAAGCTGAACCTCTGACGAGTTTAACTTGTTTGTTGTGTCTCATTGAATAACGGATTATATTCACCCTGGTCGCGTCATCGAGGACACAAGGGTGGGGGCGTCGACCGATAGTACTATCAATACCTCTCCATGGCTCCCGCAGGAGTTAACCGATTGCTAAAGTTTGTATGTTGATGCATAATTGAAAACTAGTTTAGCACATTAAGGCACATATCGCAATAAACCACATAATGTCCAAAGTGTATAAGTATATTGTAACACAATTGTATAAATGGTTTGAGTATTAGCATGAGTGAAACAAGTATTTAAGCATGTATCTCCCCAAATAGTTTGTAAGAATTGAAGCGAGTAAAGTGGGGTATGAACTCACGATAATATGTAAAAGTTTAGAGTACTTGTGAAAGTAAATGAAAATAGTTTGAGCATGTATCTCCCAAAAGTAATTGAAAATGTATAAAAGTAGGGCTATGAAACTCGCGTGTCGATAAAAGATTAGAGTATTTATAAAAGTAAATGAAAATAGTTGAGCATGTATCTCCCCCAAAGAGTTTGTAAAGTAATTAAACGAGTAAAAGTGGGGCTATGAAAACTCACAGTATTATGTCAAAGTTTAGAATATTTGTGATAGTAAAAGCAAGTAGTTGAGCATGTATCTCCCCCAAAGAGTTTGTAAACAATTAAATAATAGAAAGTGGGGCTACGAACTCACTTGATAAATTGGTATGATGACAAGAGTGAGTACACCGGGATGTAGTGTGATGCTTTAACCTTGACCTATTGTGAATGTTATGATACGCAATGAGTTATGATGTAATGTTATGCATGCATTTCGTATGTTATTTATACCATTTGTGAGTTTTGAAAATAATACTTATCGTCGAAAAATACTCGTTTGACGTCTTGACCAATCTTAAATTACTTTACAAGTATTTACGTCAAAATGTCATCCTACAATGGTTTCGTAATGATTTATAGTGAAATTTTAACTTTTAAATCGTAAAATAAAGTCGTTGGAAATTTCATGAAAGTGACAAAATGGCTTGAAAAACTAGTCGTAAAATGGTGTCGTCGAGCGTTAGGAAAGCGAACTCGACGGATTTGGAAAGTTTGTATCAAAATCTAGAAGTTTCGGTTCATGAGTTTTCGACATAAAGGTCTCGAACATAAAGATAATAAGGGTTAAAGATGGTGATTTTGTCGAATTGTGGTTCAAAAGTGAGTTTCGGCAAAGTTTAAGCAACCGTAAATAATTTATTACAACTCCGCTATACAAACGGTTGGTCGTTTTGGAAAATATGCTTGGTGATCTCGATTTTATTAGAAGACATCTTGTTACAAAAGTTCCACATCATTGATAAAAGCAGCCGTCAACATGGTGCGTTTTAGTTACCGTAACACTTGTCTCGTAAAAATAATATAGTTTTCTAAAAATAATAGTTACGGCAATTTTATGAAAAAGTGTATATCTTAGTCGTTTCAAATCCGTTTTCACGTATTATCGTCCTTAGATTCGTATCAAAGTATACTAATATATTTTTGATAAGTCGAAATAATTTATAAAACTTAATACTCATTTTGACTCATAAGGTGTAACATTTTCAATCTTTGAGATTTGAGAAAATATATATATCGTTGTCAAACTTGAAAAATTCATAACTTCTTCGTTATAAATCCGTTTAATCCGTTCAAGCGACCGCGGATTCGTTTTAAAGTATATTTTCTAAATATCTTGGCCAAAAACTCATGTCTACTGTCGGATTTTCCAGAAATTCAAAATAAGATCAGACCACTTTTATTACTTGTCGAAAATAGTTTTTCTCGTATTAAACCTATTCCAATCCCTTCAAATCAACTCCAAAGCTAATCTAATCCTACCATACACCTTCTTAGGGTGTCATGGGTTCCTAATCATCATCAAGACCAAAATATATCAAGGGGATAATTATAGGATGACTTTATATATAATAAACTCTAAAAATCATGTAAAAATGGTATAAACAACACAAGTCTTGCATGTTTTTGCTCAAAATTGATGAGATGAGTATGAAATGAATATGTAAGATGAAAATAAACATGAGATGCTTACAAGTGATATGATGAGGTGATTAGAACCAAGGATTAGCCTAAACACTCTTGGTTTTTATTTCAAAACCTAATAAAGAGTGTGATCTAGATTGTAAAAACACTAGAGCTTGAAAAATTGATGATCCCTTGTGAAAACCTCTCTATGGCCGGTTAGGAAGGAGAGAACAAAGAGAGAAATAGATTTTTGCTAACACTTGAATGAGAATGAAAATGAGTGATTGAATGAAAGAGTAAAGGTAACTTGGAGTATAAAATAATACAATCAAGAAAATGTTTGTCAACATAATAAATGTATCCCCCCCCCCCCTTGGAGCCGGATTTTAGGGGATATGGTTCCCAATTATATATATATATTTTTTTAAATGTATATACTTGTATAATTTGTCAAAGATGTGTAAGTAAATTGTGTAGATAAATGTAACTTGTAAGGTAAATGGTAGCTTTTTGGTACAAGTAAGTTTTTAATAGATCAAAATAGAGTATAATGATTTTATAAAAATTGTAAAAATACATTCCTTGTGAAATTTGAGTGATATAAAAATTATCGTGAAGTTTTTAAGAAAAACGTCGTAATAATATAACTTTAACGATTTATATACAAAATAAATTTAGAACACTAGGTAAACTCAAAATATAGTTTTATAAACTAAATGTAAGTATAAAAATATATTGGGATCATTTTGGAAGTGTCGGATTAAATGTTCAAAATAATAACTCACGCGATAACGTTTATTTAATATGAAATTCTGGCGTTTAAGGTGAAATGAAAATCATGAATAAATTGATATGAAATGATGAATATGGAGTTTGAAATGATAGGAAATTGAGAATTGTGACAGAATATGAAACTTAATTATTGAATATTGATTGGTTGTTTCTTATCTTAGTTGATTAATGATCTAGTAATGCGATAGGTCATTCGTTGTGTACTTAATGCTTGATTAAATCTTTGTGAACCTTAGAATATGACTCCTTGAGTAGTTGTAAGCTAAACCATCCAAAGAGTGCCTTAGAGTAAGAGTTTATTATCCCTAGTGGGTTTTGTAGGCGAGACCCTTTGGTAAGTTCAAAGAGTTAGGGAGAAAGCATACCTACAACCTTAGACACACAACGCAACTAAGAATAAGGGCGTGACAATTCAACCACCAATAGGAGATAATTAAGGAGTAGTAAAACCTAAGTAAACACATCTTTAAAATATCATACGAGCACACAATAATTAGACATAGACTACATACACCTTAGATTAGATAATTAGATAAGTAGAGTAATCGGTAGCAATACCAACCCCAAATCTAAACCCGAGATTCGTACCTTTCCTTTTCTTAAAATATAAAAGATAAAAATAATCTTCTTCAACCCCAACCTTAGCGTAGTAACTTCTCACTAGCATTCCTATTCCCAGAGAGCGATATCAATACCGTGGCTTACCCTAATACTACACTACAACGATTAGGTTCCTTGCCTAGGTTGTTGAAAAACTTGCTCGACGAAAAGGAAGTTCCTTTGACCCCAAACAACGCGTGTAGCGTTATCACGTTTATAAGTTTTAAAAATGATGCTGCCCCGCAGCAACGCGCGGGCAATCATACTCGTTTTGGACTAAAAATGAAAACAGATTCTTAGAGGGTCAAAATGATTAAAAATGGAAAGTTATGGGTTGAAAGTATAATTATTCGTTAAAGGATTAAACTTGTAAAATATATTCCCGAAGGGGTGTAAATTGTAACTTTTGAAAGTTAAGAGTTAAGAATGTAAATTTTGAGAAACTTTGGAATCATTTACTTAAGTATAATAAAAGGAAACTCGTATTTCCACTTTTACGATATCAAAATATGTATATACGTTTTTCTATTGAACGATTACGTTACGACTAATATATATAAATATTTATATGTCTATACTTAAACTAGTGCGTTATGACCATTAAACACATATAAGTAAACGACTTCGAAACTATTATCATTTCTAAACGATGGCTTTATAAGTAGCGACGCTTTGTGAAATCATTTTGAGTATATATAAATACGGTTTTTCTAAGTTAAAAATAAGTTAAATTATATATTAAACTTTTTGCTCTTGAACTTTAAGCATTTCCACACAAGTAGAAATGATACTAGTATTTCGCAACCAAATTCATAATTTAACTTATCATATGAGATAATAATCGGTACATATCATCTGAAACATGCCATATTACATTTAGGTTTCGCGTTGAAGCCTCTCCCACTTCGTACTTGATATTATCGATTCATGCTCACAAGGTGATACATACTTTTATAAATCCCGTGGGGGAGATACATGCTATAAACATGAACACAAGTCTTTAAAAACTGTATGCTTTCTTGATTATTATTAATGCCTAAGTTAATCTTGCGTTGAAAGACCCATTCTATCATGAACCATTAGTCACTTACGAGTGAGCGCAACTATTGTGGATAGTACTATGGGAAATAACAACCCCATCCTTAGTTATCGAAAATAACGGGGTGCAAAACTCACAACTCTTAGCGGGGTGTGTTCTTAGTTGAGTTTTGGTGTCATGAGCTTAGTGTAATAATAATTGTTTTCATGATTAATTGTCTTCGAAGCAATTATCACTTATTATCTTGTGTTCAACTTATTATTATAAACCTATGGATTCACTCAACATTATTGTTGACTTTTAAAGCATGTTTAACTCAGGTAATAAATGAAGAAGTTAACCCCGGGCACGGAGCTAGCAAAATAAAACTTATGGTGGTGTATTTCAAGAAGTTGCCATACTTTATAAACTCAAGTATCTCTTTTGTAATCTCTTTTGGAAAACTTTGTATCAACAACTTTTGATTTTTTCATGAAATGACAAAAACTTTTATTTAAAACGTCTCTTTGAGTCATTTTCTATGATTCTAGACTGTGATCCTCTACGTAACACCCAAATTAGCCTTCCGCTGAAACTGTTGGCTAATAGTAATCATAGGTATCCAACCATTCATTATCGCTAACCAGCTGGGGCTAAATTGTTGGCTAATAGTAATCATAGGTATCAAACCAGTCCCAAAGACAGTTGGCTAATAGGAATCATAGGTATCCAACCAGTCCCAAAGACAGTTGGCTAATAGGAATCTGTCAACCACTACAAACACTCATGCACACAATTACATACACATATATGTCCAAAATAAAATAATATGAATTTAGCACATCGAAAGAAATAATGTTATTGTAATGATATTTGAATAACCGAACAAATTATTTAGCGAAGCACATAAAGTTTTCAAGAATCAAGTCATTTGTATAAGTAATCGCATATATTAAATTTTAGTAAAACAAACATGTATTCTCCCCCAAAAGTGTTTCAAAACAAGTAAAGTAGGGGCCATGAACTCACAACCCTTAGCGGGGTGTCTTCTCAGTTAAGTCTTGGTGTCATGAGCTTAGTGCAATAATAACTACTTACGATTATGGGTGTAATCTTCTTAGCCCACTGTTTTACTTAAACTTGGAATCTTGTGATCAACTGCTTTATTACTAAATATATGAATTCACTCAACCGTTGTGTTGACTTTTTAGCATGTATTTTCAGGATAAGAATGCGATAGCTAAACTTTGGAGGCGCTTGGGCATTGGCATTATGGCATGGTCATAGATGACTCTGACTCACATTAGGGCCACTTAAATTCTTTTATGGGCTTATAATTTCGCACAAAAACAATGTTGTAAACTCTCTTTTATCTCAATAAATGAAATATTTTAAGAAAATATGTTGTTCTATACTTTGTGTTGTGATATCAATCGATTAGCACCCCAGTAACATTTACTTCCGATGCAAACCGTTTTTGGGGGTGTTACAATTTGAAACTCTATGATACTTAATCTAAATCATCAAGTGTTAAACTTGATGAATTGGTACTGCATCTGCAATGTTTTGTGTGGATAGTAATATGCAGATGAGCGTGTTATTGAATCTTGATCAATTTTTATATCCTATATGCATTTTTTATTTTTTAGCAAAGATGGTTTCATTTTTTGACTCATTTATTTATGCATGTGTTGATAAGACTGTGATAGTGGTCAGGTAATCACACTTGAACCATTAGTTTTCACGCGTCAAACACCATTACACCCCTCTAGCTTTACGTGTGGTGGTGGTCAGCCCGACCATTGAAGAATTTTTTTTGTTTTGTGTTTGTGTTATGGGTAATTGTGTTTAAATGGTGTGCGTTTGTCTTGTGCGTTTGGTGTTATATTAACAACTATGAGAATTTGGCAATATATGTATATGCTGATGTGGCACCCACCAACCACACCAAACCACTAATACAGGTCTAAGGGTTTCATTTTGGGTACAAGTCTAATGCTCAGTTTTGGGTTTTGAGTGAAGGAAAATTGAAAAGAATAAGAAATGGAAAAGGAAAGGAATTGTTAGTTGATATGTTTTTGAGATAGAGGAAAGAGGAAATGTAAAGAAAAGTAATCATGTTCTTGAGTGGGGAGGAAAAGGAAAATAACTTGTTTAAATTACATATATACCCTTTAGTTGTTAATGTAAAATATTTAAAAAATGGTATATTAGTCTTTACACAACATAACTTTCCTTTTCCTTTCCATTTCCTCTCATTTTTGGCCGGAAGATTTTATAAACAAAAGTTCCTCCCTTTTTCTTTTTGTTTCCTTTTCCTTTCTTTAAAAAAGTCAAGAACACCAAATTATTTTCATTTCCTTTCCTTTCCTATCAAATTGTAACTCGAGAACTGAGTGTAAGGGTTATAAATTGTCTCGGGCAAAAAAGTTTATATTAAACGGAACCAGACTAAAAGTTGCTTAAAAGCTACTAATTTTAAACTAAAGTTTATCAATAGATTAGAAAATTAGATTATTTTTGGATAAAATACTTTCAAGCGGCGATCTTGTGAAAGTACTTTAAGAGTGTGTAGTGGTGATTAACATCACCATTGTCAACTCACCTCCCCACATCACCTTTTCACTAAACACTAACATTAGTATAATAAGACAACTAAATATACCTCCACTTAAACACGAAATTCAAAATCTCACACAGACAACTTTCTCATAAGTTGGTTAGACCTAGAAGGTGTAAGCAATGAGCAGGAGCTCGGCGCTCTACCATTTAAGTTTTATAAAGCTCGAGCTCGAGCTCTACTCGGTTCGATCTCTGTTTTAAGGTTTAAGCTCGGTTCGTGGTATATTCTAAAGGCTCGAGCTCGGCTCGTTTTCACAATGCGTCAATGAGAAAAATCACAGCTTGGCTTGAGCTCGACTCGTAGTACATCTATTTTGAGCGGGTTAATAAGCCTGTTATTGAGCTCGTTAATAAGCTCGTGTATAATACAAATACATAACATATATTTATACAGTAATTAATATTTAAAATTTATTAGTGTCGTTTAGCTCGTTTAAACTCATCGAGCTTTGTAAGAGTGGGTTTGTTCGAGAAACATCACCAACGCGTGGATGCGGATTTGTGTTCTTTAAGAGTGACGCGTGGGATTACACCCGGTCGGTCTAATGGCCAAACTTGGATTGGTTTTGACTTTTTGAAACATGTTGAAAACCTTTCCGGTTTTGTTGGAGCACTATTTAATAAAAAATTAAAATAAAAAGAAGGAATCAATTTAAAATAAGAATATTCACGAATCAATATCATCAACATCATAGTGATAAAAACAAGAAGAAGAACCATGAAGAATGTTTATCACTACTATGTAGTAGCTTCAGTAGTTCTTGTTGTTTCACTTGTACTCTCACTTCACATCAACAACACCAATTACAGTTAACTCTCATTTCAATCTTTTATTTCATTACATATCATCATTTCAAACTAAACTGTTTATTTATTTATTTATTTTTTAAATCTCAGATGTATCACTAGCTGGTGCTGATTTATTAGTAACAAATGGAACTATATACACTAGCAACCTTAATGATGATGACCCGTCACTCTTGTTTGCTGACTCTATGGCTATTCGTGACGGTCGAGTTCTTCGCATTGGCAACTATTCATTTGTCAAGGTATTAGTATGTTAGTATGTTTTATTTAATGATCAACTATTACAAAACAGTGTCACATGAACGCGTTTTTTAAATTTAGTCCTCTCCTTTTTTTATACAAAACTGAAAATAGAAAATAAAGTTGGCTTTTAGTTGTAGAAAATTTTTCTAGTTTTCTCGTTTCTAGATTCCTTGAGAAATGAATGGTTTTTCTTTTCTAGAGAAGAGTTTTGATATTTTGAAAACCTGTTTAGATGGAGTTATATTTTTCCTTTTTAAAAAGATGAGAATATTACCTCAGATTGTGACGGTGGGTGGGGACAACGATAATAGAAGGTGGAGATGTTACCAATGGTGATTAGGGTTATAATGAGATACTTGAATGGTAGATTGGGAAATTCGGTCGTATTTTTGTTAGAGAGAAAAAGGTGAAGATGAATAGATTGGGGTTTTCATTTTTCCAAGTTAAAAGTTGGAAATTGAGAATTTCACTTTTTTGAAAATTGTTAGGAAAAAAATGTGACTAATTGGTTTTCAGTTTTTTCATTTTCCTATGAAAATTTTCCGGGAATAATGAGATGTTTTTCACCAACTAAACACACCATAAGGATTTTTTTTTTCCTCCAAGTAAACGCACTGATAATGTTTGAAAAGTTGCCAATTATCTACATGTACCACTTTAGTTTCCAAAGCTGATTATTTTACACTTACTTTCTGCTTTTCGCATCAGCACTTTTTGAGATTGTTTATTAAAACTGCTCCCTCATCCAATGTTTATTAAAACTGCTTTTTGCATCAGCACTTTAGTTTCCAAAGCTGATTATTTTACAAGCACTTTCTGCTTTTTGCATCAGCACTTTTTGAGATGTAAATAGAGCTGACATGAGTTATGACTAGCATAACATTCTAACTTGCCACTCCTCGATGAGCCTTGTATAATGAAAATAAAATGACCGATATGAATGTAATCTATATGTGAATGCAGGAAGTGTCTGGACATGGAACTAAAGAGTTAAATCTCGAGGGAAAATTTGTTGTTCCTGGATTTATTGATTCCCATGTCCACTTGCTTGTTGGAGGACTTCAGGTTCTGCAGTTCATCATCTTCTTTATATACAGTAATAATTATTTACTCAGTTGCAGTTCACGTTATGCTGATTAACTGAGCTAACAAGTGAAAACAGATGGCACGAGTGGAACTTGAGGTGTGAACACAAAAGATGCCTTCATTAAAAAGATTAAAGAGCGAGTGAAAAGTAAGTGCTCCAGTCACACTACAATGAAAAACCTTTGTTCGTTACGGATATTTTAGAGGTTGTAACTGCGGTTTTGTAAAATTTTGCAGACATGAAAGAAGGTTCTTGGTTGTTGGGTGGCGGGTGGAATAATGATCTTTGGGGAGGAGAACTACCATCAGCCTCTTGGATTGATGACGTTACACCTCATCATCCTGTACGAAACACAACATCTAAAGTATATTAAATTTGAAACTTAATTCGGCACAAGTCTATATGATATTTGACCCCGTCATATCAGGTATGGCTTTCAAGGATGGACGGTCACATGGGATTGGCTAACTCTCTGGCCTTAAAAATAGCTGGTGTTTCCAATAGTATGCTAGATCCAGTTGGTGGGACCATTAGCAGAAATGCAGATGGAGGTAGTTTCTTACCATCTCTGTTTGTATATGTAAATGACGGGTTCAGCTAGCACACTAATGTATTTGGTTTCTGATAATGCAGAAGCTACTGGTCTGATGATTGATTCCGCAATGAAGGTTATTATATCCTGCATTCCTGAGGTCTCCGTAGAAGAAAGAAGGCAAGCATTGGACAGAGCTAGTAGGTATGCATTGACGAAGGGTGTCACGACAGTTGTTGATGTTGGAAGATATTTTCCTGGTGCTCCTGTTGAACATTCATGGGAAGATTTTTCAGGTTTATTCTTTTGTTGAGTTTGGAAGATACTAGCATTGAGAACCTGAATTACCGTTGACTAAGTAATGACTGTACTGATAACTTGCAGATATTTACAAATGGGCTGATTTATCAGGAAAAATGATGATCAGGGTTTGCCTTTTCTTTCCGATGCCGACATGGTCACAAGTGTTTGTATGACTCTACTTCGTTACAACCTTTCTATGTTTTAACTATTACGGAGTGCTATTGATCATAGTGTTTGGAAAACAAGAATATACTGCATACAACTGATAAACTTCTTAGTGACACATTTTACAACATTGTGTGATGTGTTATATCTGACCAACAAGTTTTCTATTCTTCCTTTAGTTGCTCGTCAAACTTATATTTACTTTTGCATATGAATGACGTTAACTCCCACTTTTAATGGTCTTATTTCTTCTTTAGGATACAGTACAAACAACAGGCCGTAAGCTAAGCCAATGGTTATACATAGGTGGTGTTAAAGCTTTTGCTGATGGATCCTTGGGATCCAACAGTGCCCTCTTCCACGAGGTGTGAATAATTCTAGTTTGTTTGTAACTTACAGTATATGTTAATATTAATCTTGAGATAACAGTTCTTTCATGTTTTTTCTGTAGCCATATGCTGATGAGCCTTGGAATACTGGCCTCCAAGTTACAGATATGGAAAGTCTATCTAATATGACAGTCCAATCTGACAAATTTGGCCTCCAGGTATAGCTTTTTTTTTAATCCTCAAATGTTTGCTTCTAGCTATATACGTAATGACTTACAAGTTGACAGTAATGTTTTCATTAGGTTTCTATTCATGCTATTGGGGACAAGGCCAATGACTTGATCTTGGATATGTACCATTCAGTTGCTTCAACAAATGGAAAGAGGGATCGTAGGTTTCGGGTATATTCATATAAATTATACAGTGTACAAGCAATAATTGTTCGTTTGCTATAACATTTTCACCATCATGATGTATGTATGGTTTATAATGTTTGCATGAACTGATAAGCACTTACTTGCAGATTGAACACGCTCAACATTTGGCCCCCGGAAGTGCAGCTAAGTTTGGTGAACTAGGCATTGTTGCTTCAGTTCAGGTAATGAAATGCTTATTTTTCTTACAATGATTTATGCCCTCCATTGTAATTTAAATATATTTACACCATAGATTTGGAAAGTTAATAATATTACTAGTACATAATATTTGGTTTAAAAGCCTACCTAAGCTTCATTTAAATGGAAATTTTATCGTGGTGTGATTTCAATCTTTATTCACGCCTCGTGATCATATTATTCCTTACTAGATTCCAATATTTGACAGCCAGATCATTTACTGGACGACGCTGACTCTGCTGTTAAAAAGATTGGGCTAGAGAGGATGCAGAAAGGATCTTATTTATTTCAGACACTCCTTGCTAGCAATGCACTTGTTGCATTTGGTTCCGATTGGCCTGTGAGAACTCTTTTGAATGCTTACCATTCAAGTACACTGACTACTCTCGTGGTGATTATATTTTGTTTTTACTCATTTTAAAATTTCAGGTGGCAGATATTGATCCATTAAATAGCATAAAGACTGCAGTTAAAAGGATACCGCCTGGTTGGGATAAAGCTTGGAATTCAGCAGAGTGCATGAAGCTAACTGACGCTTTAAACGCGTATGTAGACATGACATAATATGTTTAATATCATATTATGCTTGAATCAGCTCATTTATATACAGATGTAGTAAAAAATTAGCAAAAAAATGCAGCGGTGTTAAGTGGGGTAAAAGTCGTCTAACGTGTATTCAAATGCTTTCAACAATCTAAATCATTCTATCTAAAAGCTATGATAGAATTTGTAGTCATCTTTACGTGTTAATCATTACAAAATTCAAAAAGTGTTTGTGGACCGGACCAGCCCAACGTGTTTAGCCCCCACATAAGGATTACCCCCAATCCGCTAACCCGCCCATTTTCCACCTTAAGTTATTTGCTCACCTTTATAACAGTTTTTTCACCGTCGCAGGCACACTATTTCCGCAGCTCGTGCATGCTTTCTTGATGAAGATATAGGCTCATTATCTGTTGGCAAGATGGCTGATTTTGCCATACTGACCACTCAATCCTGGGACGACTTCATGACACAAGGAACCACTTCGGTTGCAGCAACATATGTTGGTGGCATGCAGGCTTATCCTTGAGGTTTGCGATTTTGAACCGAGAACATTTACAGTTAAAATACACAATTTCAAGCGGAAGAAGTGGTAAGGTGGATAATATAAGCAACATAGGCACCCTTGACAATGTATCTTCTAAATTTAGTAGAGTAAAAAATTTAGTCACCTAGTTAGACTGTTAGAGGCTTCTGTCATTAGTATAGAAACATACTTTATCTGGGATTGGACTTTCAAATGGGTTTACTGCTAAACTATAAAGGATCATTGTTTAGTCATTTTGGTTCCTCGCATGAGGATCAAGAAACAGGTGGGAGTTTGATATCATGGTTCAATGGTTATTAGAGAACGTGTTACTCTCTTTACGATATAGTGTATTTGTTAGTGTTGTATGCTTAGTGAGATATAGTACAATACGAGCACCTATTTATGCAGCAAGGCTTTACGCACTACTAAATGTTCAATATCTAGTTGGGTTTACGGTTAAAACTTGTTTCCGGTAAGTTATAGTTTGGATTTTGAATCTGTGACATGACTAGTGGATGTGGCTGAATTAGTGGGTTAGGGACGTAGGACGTTGGTTGCGGGTTAAGGTAGTTTTGGCTCAAAACGGATGAGTTTTACGACTACGTGCAAGCCATATGAGTTGGGTTTGGCCACCTCGTCAATATTTTTTCTGCATTCTTTTTTTGCTTGCTTCTTCAAGGTTTTAACAAATGTATCATTTTGTATTTCCATATATATCAAAACAAGTGATTTTTTACATATTGTTCAAGTACATACATTGTTTAAAACTTGGAACCACCACCAAATGGCAAACTTGAATCCAACACCGAATGTCACAGTGGTAAGATATTTGACTTCCTCCTAGGTTAAGACATCAAAACTTAATAGATGCATAATTAAAGGTGGTCATAGAAAGGTTAAAAATTGTCATAGGATTCTCTAGTTACATCGGGTACATCTCAACACAACGTACATCTAAGTTAAAGACTCGCCTTCTGTTAATTGTTTATTGTTTAAAACTTGAAAGATTTAGAAATTTTCGAATACATAGGAAATGATTAGTTGACAAGAATCTTTATAAAGTGAGCAAGCCAAAGTGTACTATGTAAAAGAAAGGTGCGTAGGGATTTGAAACATGGTGAAATAAGAGAAGAATGGTCGTATGTATAGCACATCCACGGGACATACGCATGGACAAAATTTGCGGCATCAAGGATACATGCTTTCCAGTTAAATACAAAAAAGTAAGATCTTGTAACAATTATTGGATGCCCATACATTTTTGGTATCTATTTTCTTGCTTTAAAGATATCAAAGTGTCAAGACATCCAACAATATAATACTAATCTCAAGATGTGTAGTCCATTCCCACCGAAGTATATAAATAAACATTATTTTCTTTCTTTACTCCATGTGGGATTCCACAAACAAAAACAAGTTCTACCTACAAGTACTTGAGGAGCGGAAACTATGTTCATCACATAGGTTTACTACTTTATTTACTGTTAGTGTTTCATCCAAGCTCCAAAATTTTGGAACTATTGTGACTTGACAATTTAGCCATTTTAATTTGATAATATGAAAATGTGATACTAGACTTTACTGTTATCTTATAAACATTATACTTTTATGCACTTTAAATACATTTCACTAAGTCACTATAATAAATGATACACAAATCAAATAATTGCCTGTAAAACACATTTCGGGTCTATTGAATTACATATGTTCTATCCATGAAATCATATTACCAGTATCCATGAGTGTCAACTAATCGCATACTCGTTATAATATGAATTAACTTGCCAAACCCGATACATACTAAACATGTTTTTTTTGTCGGTTGTTGAATAAGAATAAGAAGCTCAAATGTTGCACTGTCAAGAGTTAAAAAGAATAAGGTGTACTCACTTCAAAGCATAACCAATGCAAACAAAATTTAAGCCTTTTTTACAATTAAATGCAAAACTGCATGGGTCTCTTTAAAAACTAAGCAGTTTTACAAAATATGCAGCAAAATTGACCAACACAGTTTAGTTTAGAAGTAAACAATAATCTTACGCAGTAACCTTTTTCGAGTTATCTGTCAAACCTATCCACTTGAAAGAAAATCAAAATTTCAACTATAATTTTGGAAGTGGCACTTCCGATTCTCAAAGATTAAGTGAAGATGCTACTTACAGAACTATCAATTGTAATACAAAAAATCCATGATGTTATTATTTGCAGGAGGGCCGGTAGGTTGTACCAGATGCATATCACAACCCCGACACTTTCTTGCAGAGTTGCAGCTAAAGATAAATTTCATCATTTGTAAACTGCTTTATCTCGGTCCTTCCAAGATCAAGACTCGTGTAACTCGTGATTTACTAAAAAGCATTAAAAACTAACAAACATAAAGACACGACAAAGAAAGAGTTGACTTGAAACAACGAACATGAAAAAATGAAGAGGGTTTCTAAACTTAAGCAGAGCATATTCTTAGAGCTTGCCTGAGAAAGTGCCGAGTACGAGAACATATCTTAAGCCTCCCATTCATATCACAGACGGAACTTGAACATTTTTTTCGAGGGGGCCGAATTTATTTTGGGAGGGCCGAATCGGAGTTTTGTTTGTAACCTCAACTAAATTACCCCTAAAACCTATAATATTTACACTAGGTGCCAAAAATTTTTGGGGGGCCGGGGCTCTCCCCGGTCTCCATTAAGGTCCGTCCTTACATAACAGTATGATCCATACGCCCACTTTGCATGAAATTGGACAACATCCCTTCATTAATAATTAGGATATGTGGCTTCCCATTCAATTAATGATATACTAATCTAACACCTATACAAACCAAAAAATGCAGGCACACAACCCACATCAATAGCTTAAAATTTATGTTTGACAAAAGTTTTGAAATGCCCAAATTTTTTTCTTTTTATTTTTTTAAGCAAGTACCCTATACGCCGTATAGCCTACTCATGATGGAAACCTCATTTTCCTGAAACCGGACTTACACGACTCCATAACTCATGAAACTTTGCAAACATACTTCAACCATCATATATTTTATATTTATGCACAATTTTCACACACAGAACGCGCGGAAGCTGTAATTTACCAAAACGGAGGTGTTAACCCGAACACCCTTCTTTACCCATTTTGCATCACTTGTACATAAAAGACATTCACAATCATCAAACAGAAATGTTTGACTCGAAAATATATGAATACCCAAAAGACATTCGTTTACAAAGACACGGGGGTTTAACTTGTTCCTTAAGGTCCTTGACCTTACCTTGTTCATATGAACATACAAAACATTTAACAACTAAAACGTAAGATTTCACTTAATAAGTAAATGACTATAACAAGCTCTCAATATTTGATTCATTCATCTTGAATCGTATACTTTGCATCACTAGTATAGAGTTAAAGATCCTTGGGCCATCTCCAACCACATGCTTAACAAATTCTTTCAAATTTAAAGGAAAAAAAATTACAAACATTTCTCCTCTAAAAACTTGTCTTGTCCAACCATATCCTACAAACATCAACTTTAAAACATTTAATAGCATTAAACTAGTTATTTTTAATCAATAACTTAAACTCTAGGGTACTTCATGTATATAATAACATTATTTTATGTTTTAGAGGATGAATAGTGATCCTCCAAATATGAAGGATATTGATGAGTGCTCTAAAATTTTCTTAAAACTTGGAGCATTATTGGAGATTGTGTTTGATGCACTATTTTTCAAATATGAAGAAAATGGTAGTTTGCATACTATGGTTGGAGATGCCCTTAGGGTGTGTTTTATTTGGAGAACAAAGTCTTTAGTTTTCTATTTCCAGTGTTATAGAAAAAGGGATTTAATTTTTCACAAAAGATAAAAACGTATTTTAAAGAAAAGAATAAATAAAAATATTTCGTAATTTTCCTTGTTAAAGTAGGTAATGCAAACTTTTTATTTTATAGAGAATTTGATGATTTTTTTTTATATGAACGCAATTTTTATTTTTCTTATTTTGTACAAAACATTTTGAGAAATTAAAGGTGTTTCCTTCTAACTAAACGCATGTTTCATTGTTAGTGTCATTTTTTTTTTGTCATTTCTAGTGTAGATGTTTGGCGTAGTTTGTTTTGAGCTATTCATTGTATACTATTGTAGTTGTTATGACATACTAACTTTGCATGTATCATTTTCAGTTTAATGCAAGTTTTGACTGTTTCAGAAGATAAAAAGGTATATATGTACATAGATCAAATTGATTTTGGCTTGCATCGGTGTTAATGTTCAAACTGATTATAACTTAGATTACACTATTATGCCATTACTGATCAAACTGATTCTAACTTGTGTCTACGCTAACATGACGCTAAACATGCATCTAAAAAAACCAACAGATATAGACATTGATGGAAGAAAGGATCATTGAGTTGATGTTAGATACTGATTTTACAAAGCTGACATTGTTATTGTTTTTTACCAAGTTTTAATGATAATGTTAAGAACACTCATGGTCAGTTTTAATGATAATGTTAAGAACACTCATGGTCAACGTGACATCTATCTAAAGTTCTAAACTATATCAAAATATTGTAAGAAATAAATATTTTTATTAAATAGTTCATGACATCCCTATGGTATAAAATATTTAGTTCAGTGTTGGGGTTCAAGAAAAACGTTGGACACACGTTTGATTCATAAATGAGAGAATGGTTACAAGGTCATGGGATGTTGATGTTGATGTTGCTCCCCCATGTTGTCTTGTCTCTTTAGTTAACCACCATTTCACATCTTCATAAATACTATACTTTAATATTACATTTTCTTTTCAAATATAAATAAAAAGAAAATTATATAATTAGAAATGGTCAAACAAACATGTTGGGGACAAATCAAAATGTATCTATAATGATGGTGCTTGATAATTTGCAGTAAAAATAATTACTGTATTTGAAACAAATGTATGAAGAATGAATTTCAGTTTTGAATTATGGCTGAGTTTTGAAGATCTTGGTAGTGATCATGACATATGGATCACACTTATATGCTTTAAATGTATTTTTGTTGGTATAATTTTTATCAAGTATTGCATAACACAAACACAATAGTTTAAGGTCAAAGTTGAAAATAAAAGACTTTGAAAGTCAATACTGGACATTTATTTAGGGACGGAGGGAGTAAAAAAATTACTTCCTTCATCTCAAAATAAGTGTTCATTTCATGTTACTTCGTCTGGCTCGTTTAGTTTATTTTAGGACGGAGATTGTGGCTTCATGTAATAAAAACGACGTAAAACTCAAAACATACATGGTAGTATGGTACAATCAAATGGTTTGTCAATGTCCATGGTCTTTCTTTAGAACAAATCACGATTACTTTCCATCTCTTTAGTGATCAAAATCATTACATCAAAATTCGGCGCGTTTCAAACTCATTCATCATGTTAACAAATATAAACCATCTACACTTGAATAACCTCTAACCACTAGTCCTAATCTACAACTGAAACCAGTATAAATATGAACCAAAATCGGCCCAAAGAATCGTTGTATGTATAGATCATTAAAAGATTTTGAACCCGACACTTCAGTGAGAATGGTCAGCGGTCCAGATTCCTGTTCACCAAGGCTGTACATTTGTTGCTCAACTAAAAAACTTGAGCTGAATCTTGTAACTTTTAACTGTCTTCTTTGAAGACACTATATATGAAATCCCGGAAGCGTTTTGAGTATTGTATAGGGTCAACAGCAGAAATGGAAGTTGGGTCATATTGGAATGCTTTATAGGCATGTTCAAGCTTTTTACTAATGTCATAATCTTGAAGTATATCGATTATACCGAAGAAGAGAACGACATCATAAAATTCTCCTGTTGGTTCTCCAACTAGCTGTGTCTCGTGACTTCTCACTGCGAGTTCAACCCGAGCTGGCATGTTAATGCCAAGCCTTACAGGGTCCCACCTGTAAAATGATTGTTGTAATTATAAATTAGCGTCTTGAAAGTGCTTATCTATATTCAGTTATCAGAATCACATAATCAGTTGTGATAAATGAAAATATGCAGAGTAACAGATAGTGTTGATCAAAATAATCATATGCCTGAGTGTGCTTACATGTATGATTATTTAACAATGTAACAGATAGAATCTACCAATATTAAATGGCGCAAAGGCCTTCCAAATTCAGTTTTAAAATGGGATAGATTAATAATTGTATATAGCCCCAAAGAGGCAATAAAGTAGTCTTGATTAAGTTAATAACCGACAATGTAATCAACAGCTGGTAACATATTTTAGAACGGATGGTGATTATAGAAGATATTATTAAGATTTTTCGAGTATTTTACCCTGTAGGATTGAGAGAGGTATCTGTATCTGCTGAAGAATCTCTAGGACTTGTCTCGCTGCTATCCGGTTCAGTGTTCCCTAAAAAAGCAAAAAAAGAAGAAGCTAATTGTCATATCGGCTCATGAAGTTGTGCGTATTAGAGAGAGAAAGAAAAAAACCTGTGGGAGTGCCAGGTCCAGATAAATCGCCTTCATCAGCTGATAGGTTCTGATTGCTTTCTCGAACGCTAATACCGACTAAAAGACTGTAATCCATAATTCTTTCCTGTTCAAGAAATTGGCAGTCCCTGTCCACTTGCCTGCATCGAACATAATCTACTTTAAGATTTTTCACACACACAAACACATAATCTACTTCAGCTCAAATAAGAACCAAACAAATATGTTAAGAAAATAGCTAAAAAGAAATGAGCCTAGTGGTTCAAAAGTTGCTCAAATGTATTTTATGTATAAAACCACCCTAAATACCGTAGTATATCTTCAAAAAATTTGAGTTATTACTGAAATAATATGATTTTTATAATAGATGCATAAACCCAAGCCGGACAGTTTGGTGTGGGTGCCCAGCCCGTCTGACCCGTCCATTTTGCCACATGTAATTAGCACTATCAAGCTATGAAATGGAATATGGTAGTTGGGAGGAATAGAGCATGAGAATAAGTAGGAGGAATAGAGCATGAGAATAAGTAATAGGTTACCTACTGAACTCTTGAAACCAATCTTTCTGCAACCGGAAGATAAAATTGAGATCGAGGTCTTTAAGAGTGGTATTTGCATCAATTTCAGTCTCGGGTTTATCCGTTATTCGGCCATGGGAAGATCCTTTCAAGTCGAAGCGCCTATTAATAGGTACCTCAGTACAGAACACGTTTCCCATAATAACAAACCGCACCTGCATCATAAGTAAAGAATGTAAGGAAGTGCTAACAAAATCTCAACTAGAATCAATTTATTTTTTCTTATTTTACTTCTGGCCATACCTTCTTTTGCGAAGATCCACTCAACTTCACGCAATGTAATCCAAAAAATTTGGTGATGAGAGTGTTATCAAAGGATTGCATATGCTCAAAATATGCTGGAAGCATCCTTTTTAGTACCTGAAATACAGGTATTTGTAACATTAAAGTCATTGCAATCAAGTATTAAATCGAGAAAGTGAATTATATAAGATTCAACTCACTTTCACTTCTGACTTCTTTATGGTTTTTATCATATATTTATCATCATTTGTCATGTAAAAGAAGCTGCCACTTTTTCCGGGAGAAGAGAGCTCCCGTAGAGCCTCACTTCCACAAATTGATAACATGTAATCAGCTGGATCCACATTAAACAAATTCCTAAGTTTCCTGAAACCAAGACAGATACAATCAATCAAAAAACAATATATAATATATGTAGATCATATGCAACTTTCAAGTACAAACCTGAAAACCAACGGGCAATAGTCTTTAAATTTGAAATCACATGACTGATGAGGTGGAGTGTGTTTGGATCCTTCAGGAGGAAATTTGGTCCATATTTTTTCCTTGGCATCAAAAGCTGTAGGCTTCAAACCAAGAGATTTAGGTGTCATTTGTTTTTTCAGAACTTTTACCTCTTCATCTGCAAACCATGTCTGCAGAAGAAGAGGTACATTTAAGCACTTCATCTGCAAAAAGAAGACCGTTTGTTTTTTGTGCTATTGAAGTACTTCTTCCATTTTTTTTTTTTTTTTGAAAGAAGTGGAAAAAAGAAGTGATTGAAAGAAGTGGAAAAAAGAGGAAATTTATGTCTGCATAGTAGAAGAGGAAAGAAGTGATTTTACCCTCTTATGTCTGCAAAAAAACAAACGGTCTTCAAAGAAATTGTCTGCGCGCCTGCAGACATAAGAGGAAAAAAGAGCTTCTTTAAAAAAACAAACAAGGCCTTAGTTGGAGTAGCCTTCCCTACAGAATGTCTGGAATTGCACCGTTAATACATGACATTATTACAACCATCAAAACTTCACAATTGTATAAAAATATATATTTTATGGACCTATATATATTCATATGGAATTTTACTCCAAAACGACTGTCATAACATTTCAAGCTTTATAAGCTATTCTATTGTATAAAAGCTAATATTTGTGACCAAGATTATTAGTAATCCACACACAGATATGTAAACATGTCGATTATAAACTATACATGTAAATGAGATATGGATATCCAGTTCATACCTTATCCCAAGCTGTAGATTGAGCATGAGCTCATAATTCTTATGGCCTTTGTATATTGCGGTCCCTTGCCTATCTGCTGGTTGCAAGTCAATTCCCAACCCTAAAATATGCCCATTGTCAACCCCTTGAGAGACTAAAGCTTCGCCATTGCTAATCCTTCCTTCAACAGATTGTCTCCTTCCTTGATTCTCATTTTTAGAATTTCTCCTAAGCGGTTGTTTTTGAAGCTTTTGATCACTACTAAACCAACCAAAGATCTTATCTGAAGGGAATACAGATAGGTCTTCCGCCTCATAAATTATGGATTCACTTGTCTCAAACGAGAACAACTCATGAGGATCCCAATCATCATGAGAAACCGGTGAATTCGATGGATGAAACTTAGGATGCTGCTCTTTCGGATCCTTCCCCCAAACACCAACATAAAAACTCCCATCATCCCATCTAAAAGTACCATTTCCTTTCGGAAATCCACCTTCCCAACACCCTTCATACCGCTTCCCATTAGTCCAAATCATAGTTCCGTTCCCACTCATCTTCCCTTTCCTCCATTGCCCTATATACTGATGACCACTGTTCCATTGATACGTCCCATTACCATCCTGCAACCCCTTCCTCCACTCACCTTCATAATGATCACCATTCGCATAACTCATACTCCCTTTACCATGCTTCATATTCATAGCCCAACTCCCTTTATACGTATCATTCAACGCCCCAATAAAAGTACCTTCACCGTCCATATAACAATTCCTAAACTCACCCTCATAACTCGCACCCGAAGGCCAACCAAATTTCCCTCTACCATTAGCCCTCCCCTTAAACCACTCACCAAAATACATACAACCATCAGACCACAAATACTTGCCATCACCATGAGGACAGTTTTCGGACACCCATTGACCGATATAAATATCCCCATTCGAAAAAATCTTTTCGACATGAAAAGACTGACTATCAACAACAACAACTTCCTCGTCCACATGAGCTACAGACATTGTTGTAAAAATATTAGTAGCCCTTTTTTTCGCCGTTTTCTTAACTTTAACTTCCCATGACTTAAACATACTCATTATATACAAAATTTATATTACACCCTTTTTTTCAACACTTTACATATGAAAGATTGAAATGCTATTAACCCAGATCAAGTTCACCTTGAATCATGAACATAACTCTTAGAGACATTACATCAAACATATAGTGTGCAACCCAAAAAAGACACAATTTTGGGACAAAAGACAGGAAAGTAAGACAGACCCAGATGAGAAAAAGACCAATGTATGTGTTAGAAACAAACAAAAGACAAAATGTTGAAGGTTGTGTTTTACTTTGTGGGGTACATGTGTGTTTTTTTAAGTTGTTGGATGTGAAGAGCTGTTTTGTGATGTAAATGGTATCAAACTATTAAGACCTTTTTTTTCTTTCTTTGTATATATATATTTTTTAAATAAAATTTTAGAGGTAAAATTTTGGTCTGTGATGATGGTTAGGCCACCGCTTAAAAGGCCATAAAAGGCTCATGAAAGTCTTGTAAAGGCGTGAGGGCTTGACGACGACGTTACGTTACGCACGCCATGACGACGCCTTATACCACATTTTTAGAACTCGATATATATGAATTATGATATGAATATATAAATATTTTCATCTTTGTCACCTTATATCACGCCTATATAATAAAAAGCCGCTTAGCCGCAGCATAAAGGCAGTCATTACGCCACACCGCTCGCGCTTATTTATAACCTTGGTTGAAATTTGAGTAAAACAGATCGAAAATTAAACCGAACCGAATAATCGTGTTGAATCAGTTCGATCAAAACCGAACCGATCATGTTCGGTTTTATTTATTTGGTCGTTCAAGCCAAAACCGAGAAAGACACTGCCTAAACCATGTAAACTGAACCAAACCAAGCACTTTGGTTCGATTCTCGGTTCATGCTTTCACAAAATCGTTTCGGTTCGGTTTAGTTTTGATCAGTTCGGTTCGGTTTTAATCCGATGCTCAGCCCTAGATGGTTATCTTTACGAAACTATCCATTAGCCGGAGATAAAGTTTATAAAAGCTTTTATTTTATGTGATAAAGTAGCTATAGTTATAACTTATATATTTAATGGCAAAAATAACAATTAAAGGAAAACGTACATATATGTAAAAGCCTCTTTTTAAAGGTATAACTGTAATTAGTCATTTAAATGATGTAATTTTTGTTGTCAAACAAATCTTATATTATAAGTTAACTTATTTAAAACCTCAACTTATCGTAACCTTGTTCTCTTCCCCACACATACAAGTCCTAAAATGAGTTTTAGCTTTGGTTTGTTAACATATTGGAAGAAATTTTCATAAAAGGTTACGGAAACATCAGTTAAGACGTGTACATCATAGCCTGAAAAGCTCGATTTTTTGTGATAACTTTAATAGGATCTTTCTTCGTTTACCTATTTTATGAGAAGTTGTTTTACATAAACATGAAATTGAAATTGTACTAATAAATTACATAATTCTTTACAATATTTTGTACAATACTTTAGAAATAAAAAGATACAAAAATCACTGTCATACTTTCATAATTGGGCCTGTTTTATGAAATATAGATCTTTTGGCGGTAAAGTTTTTGATTTATGACTTATTTTTTGTCGAGTAATTAAACTTTGTAAAAGCATTGCTTTTTGTTTCTTCCTGATGAAATTTTAAAAAATAAAAACTTTTTCTTTAATATGATAACTTGATTAAGCAAACTAATTGATCATTTGTGATTGTAAAATCGACGCGTTAGTGTCACATTACGTTATTTAGTATTTATAAAATTTGATGACTTAGTCTATACACGAAAAAGATGTCACATATAATGGTTAACATCTTGCATTAAATGATATTACATGATATTAGACAACACAATAAATAGTATGTACTCCGTATATGCATGTTGTAGAACAAGACATTACAAAGTATCAATCATATCATTAAGTCCAACTTTCAAATCATTTTTCTAGGTATATATGCTAAATATGTAATGTATAATTAATCAATCTGATCTGGTTTTATATAGAAATCAACTTTTTCTAACTCAGTAGAAGATTTGATATCATTATTATCTGTTTATCAAAATATAAAATTGTAGTAAATGTTTTTGTTCAGTCAAAAGATTGACAACCAAAGGTATTAATAATTGGTTTCAAAGTATATATATTTTAGGTTATCATGTCATATTATAACTATTATTTTTAATCTATTGACACAATGTGTTATGTCGTGCTGCCCTGTTCCTTTTTTTAGTGTCACTTGAAATAATATATTATTTTGAAATGCTTACATTGTTAATGATTATGTTGTTGTGTATCAGTAATCACCTTCCCATGAACAATCAGTATAACGTTATCAGTTTTCTTATCATCTTATTTTGTTATTCTTTTAAAAACCCCGTGATTCAACGGGTCTTTAAGCTAGTATGGTGATATATGTCGAATGATGATACAAAAACTTGTGTCTTACGAACCTTAAGAACTGAGCTATACAATTTAAGTCATATGTCGAGTTGTTTAATTCATGTCTGGTTCACCTTAACCCCGACCGACTCAACATCAATGAACGAGTCACCTACTGTCTTGACTTAACAATTTCTTGGGTCCATTTATCATGAATGTTACGTATTACTAGTGCTAACTTTTATTGTGCGTCACTTCAGTCTTGGATCAACAAGGGTTGTGTCGCTTGCGTTTAAAGACTCAGAATGGTATATTTAGTCAACCAAAAGTTAGTATCCTATGCTTGCTGTAAATTTTCATGTAGAGATTAATTGTTTAATTTTGAAGACATGAAGTACGTGCTTGCATGTTGGTTTTCAGTTTTCAAAACTTACATATATCAACATTCAAGACGGACGACCCTTTATATACAAGAACAACACCAATTATACAGCAAAGTGGTTATCAGAGATGTGTGATGTAGACAGTCACATCTTACGAGATGGTAAATATGGACAACCCTTTATATCACTATCATATTTTACATTATATTATTAGTATATCCATACTTTTAGAAAGGGAAATATTTAATTATCCTTCACACTTTCAGAGTCATTTACTTAAAAATATTAATTCTCTTTAGCCTTGCATAGAAACTTCTATGAACATAGTTGCACAAATATTCTACTCAATATATAGTTAATACTTTATTCTAATGTATGTGCTTTTAAAAAGTAGAATGTTACAATAATATTTTGTATAAGCCAAGAAATATATGCACATCATTACACAAAGGTTGTTGACAAATATTTTGTCATATTACATAGTTAACATTTCTTAGTTTGGCTTACATTGTGGATTTTATGTATATTAGGTGATGTACCTTTGTCATTATACACCACTAATTGCAAGCATGACTTATTAAAATGTACACTAGTTATTTAATCATAAATTAACATTTTTGAAAGTTTTATTTAAGTTGCAACATGTTTGAGTGTTAAAGACACAAAACAACACATTTTCTTTGTAATGATAATGATGATCCATGTAGTTGAATAAGGGCTAGTTTAAGCCCATTGAAGCGATTAATAATGGACATTCCATAAACCAAAAGCCCATGATAACATGAATATAAAACAGACATAAATAGTTAAATACGGCTCAAAATTTTAATAGAGACAGATATTGCAGAAACATGGATTAAGTGAAGACATAATAATAGAAGAATAAACAATCTTAAGTGGTCACGCCAATCTCTTAAAAAAGAAGGATTTATTTGGTTTGAGTCTGTGTGACGGTTGGGTTCAAATCTTATGAATTAGTCTTTCAAAAGTCGGAAATCATGATTAAAAAAAATTGAGTAGATGTCATAAATGATTCTTTTTTTGATGATATGACATAAGTAGTTTTGAAAATTGAATTATTTGAAGAGCAATGTTACAAAATTATATTCACACAGTGATTTGACAACTAAATGCGAAGGGTGAAAAAAAATTATAATGCAATATGATTAGATCACAACACTTGTCAAAGTCATTGTCTGGATATCATTTTATATTCTCTTTTTGAATATTGCACTTCTCTTATTTGAATACTAATACAGAGTGGAGTATATTGAATTGTTTTTTCATAATTGGTTTGATGAACTTAATATAGTATTTTTAAAAGATTTATAAAATCACAAATCAACAATTTATAAATGTTATGATATTATAAACCATATTTCACTATCATATAAATCTTTTTTTTTTTTTTTTTTTTTTTTTTGAACGACAATTATATTAAAAGCGCTAAAGAAAGTAGAAAAATTACAAGGAAAGGAAATTAGAATTATGCATCCAAGTGACCCGGTCAAGCTTGGAATTACAACGATTAAATCCATAAAAAGATATTTGGACAATATTATCAAAAATAAGATCTTTTCTAGGCTGAGAAGAACCGAACACGCATTCATTTCTGAATCTCCAAATAAGCCACCACGACACGTAGCAAATGCCTTCGAAAATTTCCTTCTTGGATTTAGATAAACGGATGTTAGAAAACCAACTAAGCCAATCTGAATAAGAGCTCCAAGGAGAGAACTCAAGCTCCCACCAACGACAGACTCTGGATATAACTTGACGAGCTAAGAAACATGAGAAAAAAATGTGGGAAGAAGATTCCACTACCTCATTACAAACAGGACAAAGGATCGAAGGGATCTCAACGCCACGGGAAGAGAGATTTGACCTCGTTGGAAGACCATCCAATTTGATTTTCCAAGCAAGAATGTTAATCTTAATAGGAACCATCTTGACCCACCTAGTGGGAACATCCGTCTTAGGCAAAAACACATCATCTATAAAAGAACGAGCCGAGCTTACCGAAAAATCTCCTGAAGCGTTTAGAGCCCATGCCCATCGATCAGACAAATTGAAATAAAACATGTATTAACTGTCATGAAAATATTAAAAAAAAAACTTAAGAATTAAGACTTTTCGACGTCATATAAACATGAAATAATAATTCAACTGGTTGGAATGAAATCTCGAAATAGACCATCCATAATTCTCATTATAAGAAAATAATGAAACCAATCAAAAGCTTTATTTTCCATTTCATTCATAACGAGTTATGATTTCATGTTTATGTGGCATGCAAATATTTAACATGTTGACAATGTCCATATTATATTTTGTTTGAGTTACATGAAATACTTAAAAGAATTTAAAGTTCATGCATAGTGGAAAAATGTGTGAAAATAAAAAGATTTAATGGTGTGCTTGGTTAGGGGTTAAGGGGGGGTGGGGAATGGGTAGGATTCAAAGTACCATATCACAAATAATATTGTGCTTGGTTAGGGAGGGTAAGGATTGATTCTGCATCGAGAATGAACCATTATAGAATGAATTGAGAGGTAAGGATTGATTACCCACCTCACTTATTCCTTTGCATTCCTTTCCCTTTCCTTTTCCCTTTCCCTTTCCCCACTTTGAACCAAGCGGGCCCTTATAGTTTAATAATGTGGAATCTATCTATGTATCTCTATATAAAAGTTGAGTTGTAGGGTGAGTAATGACACATAATTTGATTATTACTGTAATATTTTAGTGTAGTAGGGCGAGTAATGAAATGCAATTTGATTATTAACTTTTTTAGTGAGCAATGAAATGCAATTTTATTATTAACTTTTTTACTTATAATTGAAGTAATTTCAAAAGTCATTTAACAAACTATATATCAATGATTGAATATTGAATTATTGGTTAAGTAATGACATGCAATTTGATTATTTAAACCTTAGTTATATGAAATGCAATTTGATTATTAACTTTTTTAGTTATAATTGACGTAATTTCAAAAGTCATGTAACAAACTATATATGAATAATTGAATATTGAGTTATTGGTTAAGTAATGGCATGCAAGTTGATAACTTTAGTTATAAATTGGGCAATTTCAATAGTCATGAAACATAAAGACTATCTTAATTTATGTCTAACATCCAACTTAAGTCTATCGTATCAGTAACTTCATGCTTCAAATAAGTATTAAAATCACACTAATAAATAGTGCAATGAAATTGCATACTTCTAACAAAAGTTTAGCAATTGTTGGCATGTAAAAGAGGATGACTCTAACTATTTATAATTATTTATATCTACATCCATATAACTTAAAAAAATAATGTCACATAAGTAAGTTCTTGGTAACTCATTTCTCTTATGTGAAGAAAAAACATTTACATACAAATTCATTTGCTTTTGTCATTAAATACATTATTAAGATGAAATTGGCTATATTTATGTACCAAAAGAACATCGTACATAAATCTTTCTTTTTTTTTTTTTTTTTTTTTTTTGGAACGGCAGAATTTATAAACCAAGCTAGCTGGGAACTAGCAAAAGGAAGGAAAGAAACAAAAACAACTAGCATTACTAACCGTAGGATAGACCTTTCTATCCCCCCGGATAGAACCCCTACAACAACCTATGACTCATAAAATAGCATAGGAGAACTTAAAGTGGTTGTTCAAGGTTGTTGGATGCTAACTGGTCTAGACATTATGTTTATAGCTGTGTATGCTCCTCAAAGTGTGACGGGGAAATCGAATTATGGGCTTCATTGTCTAGATTAATTGCAAATTTTGAGGGGAATGTCATAGTTATGGGAGATTTTAATGAGGTTCGAGAGGCTAGTGAGAGGTATGGTTCTGTTTTTCACGAGAGACAATCGGATGCATTTAACTTGTTTATTGAAAACTTGAATCTCATAGATATTCCGTTGGGTGGATTTCGATATACATGGACTGATAACTGGGCATCGAAGATGAGTAAGTTAGATCGTTTTTTGGTTAATGAGGGTGTTCATGACTCGTTTCCTCACATTATACACTACTACAAAATATCTCATAGAAACCGGTCAAAATGGACCATGAAGATTGGTTTTGAGACCACTCTCTGAAGGGCGGTATCTCCATGATCAAAACATATAGAAACCGGTTGCGCAACCTGTCTCTGTTAGAAGCATCGACACCGGTTTTCTCCTAAGAATCGGTCTCCATATTAGAGTAAACACACATGTTTTAATGGACATTGGCACCAGTTATACCACAACTTGTCTTTATAGAAACATCCAACGTGTCTTTATATATAGTAAAAAGATATGTTTTTATATCAAAACCAGTCTTTTTGTAAATCTTTTTTATAAAAAAAATATATTTTTGAAATTTTCCAATTTTTTTTTTAAATTCCGTAATCTACAATTTGACTCGCCAAAATAAATAAATATAAATGCAACAAATAAAGTAATTTAAATACACCAAAAATGTCAAAATCAGCAAAGTAAATTAAGATAATACCTCACCTCAGCAAGTCATAAATCTTAGACAAAATCCAAATTGAATCACTAGAATTCAACAAACTATAAAGAAAATCACCAGAATTAAACATAACTAAACACAATTATCTGGGATCAATCACGCCACAATTTAAACCATGCATTAATGATGGCGTTCAACTCTTTGTTCTCTAACGGACGCTCGTCACTCCAAGGTACCTATATTTAAATTAATGAAATAAAAACATCAAGAATCTTAAAACAAAAAGTTTCTAGAAAGGATGAAACTATTATTGTTCAATAGTGAGTTATTCAAGAAGAAAATTCTAGTATAGAATAGTCTAATGATTTGGATAAATTCAAGTGTCCAAACAGTCATGTTCCTAGGGGTGCTCGGCACTATACTTTGAGAATGATTATCTTTTAAAAATAATCAAAATCAGATAACCATTTTTCGCAAAACAAAGCAAGAATCGATAATGTTTCGACTTTTCTTTAAAGTCATTACAATGAAATAAGTTGAGGTATTTAAAATGAAGTTACCAAATAATCGAGTCAACTTTTCGCAACTTGCTACTCCTAAACTAAAGGATTGCTTTAAAATTGCTTATAGCATTTCAAAACAATGTTAAGCTATTTTGAGGGTATGCCATATTTGCTTAACCAAACCGCTTATCTTGTTTACTAAACACGCTTAATTATCCAAAACTTATTATTTTCGATGCTTACACATATTCATAAACCAAATTACAATAATACAACAAATAAGATGGATTCTCACTACAAGAAACAAATTGCAAAGTTATTTAACAAGCACTTACCATGTTCCGGAAATTGTCATTTTGATATTTTAGCACAAAGTCATGCATCCATTTCATCATATAAAATCCACACTCCCGATCACCCGGCTGGCGATTTACAGCAGGGAATTCCCACCTCAAACTACCAACAACACTGGAAAGGAAATAATCAACAATGTGTAAATTAAAATTTATAAAAAAAAATTAATTCTAAAACAATTTAAGTTAATTCTTACGACTCCACAAGTCCAGCGAGCATATAACTTTCCTCATTCTTGTTTTATCAGCAAATCAATCGGCTTTGCAAGAGCATCTGTGCAAATAGGTGGTCATGTTTGATGATGTCTTTGAGTCCATAGAAGGCGTCTCGATACATCCTGAGAATATTACATCTACTATTTAACCACTTAAACAATTAATTCCAACCAAAATATAACTAGATAAAAAGAAATTGACAAGTCATTATGTAATATTGAATATACAAAAACAACCCTGACACACACACACACACACACACAAAGCCACAAATTAACCGTCGACGAAGAACAGTGTTAGAATATGGAATTCGCACCTCTCCGCCATAACATAAGGTGATCTGTGTATGAGGAAGAGCAACTCCAGCCTGACAAGATCAACAAACACAAGAAACTCATAATTAAAGTGAATTCCAATTAATATATGAAGCTGATAGAAAAATTCATAATATTAATGGTATGGGTTATGTTCTATAAAACTTGCAAGTATATCTGGTATATGTCAACTGCCAAAATTTATTCGAAAAATTATGTAAGTAAGAGAAGGACATGAAGACCACCTCGACGTAAATAATCATTGTGACATGAGCACCCATATTCACAATACATGTTGTTGGTAATCCATTTCCAAAAACGGCACCAAGACCTTCCTGCATTTATAGGTGTCATGTCATTCAGTTAATGTTGAAATGATAAACAGATGTTATGAGTTGTGACTCAAATAAAAGAAAAAAGTCTTTGTCAAAGATCTTGTAATGCTATATTAAACTTATACGGTAATAAAGTAATTGGTCAGGCTTCTTTCCAAAATAGACATTCAAACATTAAGGAGTATATTGTTCCGCATTGCTTGATTACCAAAAGAAGGTTATCCACCTTTAGAAAAAGTTCTATTTTTTACTTTGTAGGTTATCCGTTAATCATTTTACTTAGTACAGAAAGCATTGAAACACAATCACTATTGATAGCACTAAGAACGTAATCAATACATCCACATTACAAATAATTTCAACCAAACACTAATAGTGAATTTCAACTAACCAAATATTTTCTATCAAATTTCTATCCTGATGCAACCAATATCTACACTTGACAAGTAACATCCAATCTAATTTATATATAAAAGAACCATCACCTGGTGGACTACTGCTGAGTTGAACCGCAATTCTCATAACACTATAGATAGTATTTCCTTAATTTCTGAAATAATACAAACCAAAAAATGAGTTATTTTGCATCCTCCTCTCGACAAAATGAATCCATCTTGTTTAAACCACGACAAAAAATCAAGATATTGACAAAAGAATGATGTTAGGAATAAAAAGTCATCAAAGGGAAAGCACTTTCATTTCTTGTGTTAATATATATCCATTCAATATCAAGACCCCGTGTATCTCGGAAGGTCTAGCATTTTTTCATAATTTACTTCTATGACCTTCGCACAATTGACACACTCTATAATATCTCCCGATTCATGTAGCAATTACCATTTAGGATGTACCATTTATTAATATTTTTTCTTTTCTTGGCACGCCTTCCGGCTAAAATTGCGCACCACTGCTCATTACCAAATATTGGCATTACAGGATGTGATCTATAAGACACACATTATCATTGAACTACAGGAGGGATGAAATTTTACAAGCTTTATGGGACAAATGTAGCAATAAATACTAAAGTGGGCACTTGTACTGAATTATGTATATAAATATTAGATTGTATTATTCAGCAAAAATGCAAACTCAAGCTCTGAACATGAAAAAACATAATTACCTCGATTATCAAATGTTTCAAAACTTTCAAGCACACACAAGAAAGCGAGAATACATGTTTCTCTCACTATGAGGAATAGGTAGTTTCTCAATCAATATCTAGTCCCAAATAACTTGTATGTCTTCAAGTACCTGCAAGAAATAAGTAAATGCTAAAAGCTTTATTGTCTACTAGCAACCATGAGAGGAAAATAATTCCAAAGTTTGTATAACACTAATAGTCTAGTACAAAGAAATAACAACATGTATATATGTTATTGCTAATACTTTTATGTGAATAGTTTCTTTAGAGTATGGTAACCTACTTTTTCATAAGGTATTCATAATATTGTATGACCTTACAGCTACTCAAAACAAAAGCAAAATAAATGAGAAGACAGTCACATCTTTCATGATTGTCATGACTCATGAATCATTTTACATAACTTGTACATAACGCCGAAGTTATGACGATAAGATATTACCTGCTGCATGGAATAATTTAAAGAAATATTAAGATGGCCTATGCGTATTGGAGGTCTTAAGCAATACTTTTCGCTTGGAGAAATTTGAATAGCTTCTTCACCGCAAATGTACTCCTTGTACTTGGATTCACTGTGAGGGCTTCATAACATCGCTACCTTCCTTCGTGTCCGGGAATCGTTTGTTTCTTGCTTATGTGATGAACTGTCGATACATTTGAACTAATCAAAGTATGAAGATAATAAAATGAAGAACATGATCATATTAAAGTGCATGCTATTATCGTAAAATACATATCAAGGATATCGAGAGCCAGCTCAACTCTAAAGCATGAGCTAAAGAACTATAAATAACATCAATGTAGTGTTGTCTGCAAGTGAACTTTGGTCGGTCAAGTTCAAGATACCTTTCTTAATTTATGATCTCCTACGCCACCTTGGACATTTTACTGAAATATGCAACATAAGGCCAAAAATTAGTAAGTTAAAGTATATGTTTTAGCTCATATGTGAACAGAAAGATATGCACTAAAAGACATACACCAGCTAGAACTCTTGTACCAGGAGTCGCATCTAAATCAAACATTGAAGGGGTCTTTCTTTAAGGCTATCTTTTTGGTTTAAGCCTATTTTCAATAAGAAGAATGTGGCTTATGATTAATATGCTTATAAGATAAGTGTTTGGATTAGCTTATACAGAGTAATTAGTCTATTCAAACACTTAAATAAGCCCACAAGCCTTAACTTTTTAGCTTATCCAAACACTACAATTGGCCAGCTTTGACAAAATAAGCTAACACAAACAATCCCCGAAAACCAGGTCCTGGAACCCCTATTTTTTATAGTAAACAGCAGGTTCAAACACCCTTGTGAGAGAAAAATATTTTGATCAAATGCCCATTTATGACGGAAAATAGAACAAGAAAAACACCCATTTATCACAGCAAAACACCCATTTACAACTAATTATATTGTCTTTATATTGAAATTAAAGATATATTTTAGTGTCATATAAATTTAAAACCCATACAGAGCTTAAAAAACAATTCAATAGGTTCATTCCAAAATCAAGACATTAACTTGTTATACTTTTGAAAATGCCTAAATTCATACTGACATACTTTTATGGTTTTATATAAGAACTTAAAGACAGTGGAATAATGAAATCATATCTATGTAAAATGTTTTAACAATTAATTTAGTTAATTTGTTATATCAAATTACTAATAACAGCCTCAAACTTTTAAATGGGTGGACATACCATTACTTATTCCATAATCAAACTTAACAACATTAATGAGATATTGAAAAGGTTAATTGAACAATAACATCAATTATAGCAATTTGGTACCTCACAATTCGATTAGTCTGCTGCTGGCTTGGTTCCGTCAAGAATATTGCAATGGTGTGCGACAGTTGTGGTGTGTGACGGTGGTTAAGTGGTGGTGGTAAGGGCGGTGAAGGCTAAAGGGTTAGGGTTTGTGAAAGTGAAAGGGGGGAAAAGTTGAAGGTTTTGTGAAGGTAATGAAAACTTGGGAGGGAAATAAAGCGCCCAAAAGAAATTAAGGTTTTTGTTTTCATTTTAAAGAACCGCTTAAGTTTTTGTGCTGAAAACCAATACACCGTTATCTTGGAGTGTGTAAAAAGACTTGTTTTTACCAGCAACACTAGTTTTTATGCGTTTTTATATGAAAACAAGTTTTTTCAAGAAAACCAATCTCAGTTTCTTCCATTCCCACTAGTTTTTTGTCATATAAATAGGGTTTTATATAACCGGTCTTTATTTGGGGGTGTTTATAGCCTTTTGTGTAGTAGTGATAGGAACTGTTTTGGAGAAAGGTGTTCCCGATCATCGTCCAATTTTGCTTAAAGAATCAGTGCTTGATTATGGGCCTACCCTTTTTCGTTTTTTCCATTTGTGGTTAGACGTTGAGGGTTTTCATCAATTAGTAGTTGATACTTCGAAAAATTATGACATTAAGGAAAGTAATGGTATGGTCTCGTTTCATAAGAAACTTCAAAATCTTAAACAAGCTATTCGAACATGGAATGCTTCTAAGAAATTGAATGATAACCATCTAAGGAAAGAGCATCAATCTAGGTTGTCTTTAATTGATACCAAGGTGGACCAAAATTTCGATTAGCTTGGATAGGTTGGTTAGGAAATCCTATTGACACTAACTCT
Source organism: Chrysanthemum lavandulifolium (assembly GCA_022545495.1). NCBI lineage: Eukaryota > Viridiplantae > Streptophyta > Magnoliopsida > Asterales > Asteraceae > Chrysanthemum > Chrysanthemum lavandulifolium. The sequence goes on along the minus strand of CM040243.1, from coordinate 30,961,062 downwards.
CTTTTGTAATTGTTTTGTTGTCTAGCGTTTGCTAGTTTAATATAAGCTGACGTGCAAACAAAAAATATAGTTACATACATTGCTATTATAAATAACTCACTTTATAATCTCACCACCGATATATCATAAAGTCACAAACAATATTGAAACATCAAATACACGCGAGTATTAATCTCGGTAAGCAAATATTGGAAATAATCATTCATGCTCTCAGGAAATACTGATATTTCTCACTTGAGATATCAACGATATTTGTAAAAGGTTCATGAGCAACGACTTCATTGATTTTGTTTGAGACGGTAAACAAATTTTAGTTTACCTATATCAATAACAAGTACGTCCTAACATTTGATAGGAAATGTTATGCACTTTACGCTTTGTTTCATTTATAAATTGCAAATACGTGAGGCCTTAATTGCTTTTGAAACTTTACTATGCAGCCTGAAAAAACATTGAGTTACAAGGGTCAATTCATATGAGCAAAACTACATATAATGTCACACATTTTGTCATATATATGACGACTTAATGTACAACAATGTCATCCAATGTACCTAACCGATGAGGGTTATAGTTAAATGAAAATTCATGTTTGAAGTCTCGATGCTTCTAATAATTGTGAGATAAATTGCCATTGAAATGTCAGCAAAATTTGTTGAAAACACATGTCCAAATTCTTATTGTAAAAAGTCATTTTTAGCTACATTGTCTAACAAATTTACATATAAAATTGTACTAAATATCAAAGAACTTAATGTAACATCGTTATCTAAGACGGAGAGACAATATACTGTAAAGCAGAAGAGTTTAAGGTGGTGTAGGTATCAATTTATGACTTAGGATCAAATGAGAAGGATAATAAATAATTATAACCGCATATTAGAAATGCATCGACTTGAATTAGATGCATCTTTAATTTTTTAGATGCAACATAATATATTTTCTAGCTAAAAATTAGATGTATATACATATACTAGAAGCATTTTAGCAAGTTAGGAAAATCATATGTATTTTTCGTCTTCTGCGAATCAAATTTGTTGCAAGTACTACTTTGCATCGTTTTCACTTCAAAATCACTTTCGAAACTAATTGATATGTATATAAAATTATAAATGAATAGAGATGCATCTAATTCAAGTCGACATATTTCAAATAAGTGGTTATAGTTATTTTTTATCCTTCTCATTATAAGTTTTTTTCTAACTGAATCCCTACCCATCAACTTATATCACCTATACATAACTTTCTCATGTAATAATTTACTTCAATCTTTCAAAACTAGGCTTTCAATATGCTTTTCTGTTTTTGTTTCTTATTGTTAGTTAGTGTTTTAACATATTAGTTAATAGTTAGTTATTTAATCATAAAAAGTTAGGTAAAATAATAAGAAATTGCGTTATGCTTAATTAAAGTGTTATACAAGTAAAAATTATTTGAACTTCATATTATGTGCATCTCATGATCTTTTCAATTAAATAATTATTTTCGAGTGTTATTTGAGACTAAATTATGAATATGTTATGTATGAGATTGATTTATCATTGTAAACAATAAGACGTGTGCATCACACGGGTCATGTTGACTAGTGTTCTAAAGTTTTAAAGATCTTTATTTATCTTTGTGGATTTAATTTAAAGAGTTAAAGCATCTGCATTAACTTTATTTGCATTTAGTTATTTAAAAAGTTAAAAGTATATACATTGACCACTTTTAATCCGTAATAGGACCAAAATGACCAATCGACTCTATTCGATCTCGATCATGGTTAGCTCTTTTCATAAATTTTAAATATTATAATTAGAGGTGGCAAAATGGTAGGCGGTAGACACATCGGCTAAACAATTTACATATACCAACAAGAGGCTAAAGCGGTATGGCTAAACGAAGACGCAAGAAACAACTACATGTTATACTTAATCGCTTTTAAAAGAACCAAAACGACGAAATATTTTTCGAACGTAACACCTCATTTATATTTAAAAATTAAATATAAGTTTTTCCTTAAAAGCAGTTTAATGTTCGGAAAAACACGCTACCATTATTCCATTTAACTTAAATGGGCAAAAGACGCCCATTTCAATAAAGGAGGCCTAAACGCCTAAATCTTTAAAAGTCATTTATTTAAATTTATTTTTTTTGATTTTTTTAAGAATCGCACACGCCTAAATATAATCATCAATTCATCATGATTATTTTATACACATGTTGATATATTTTTATTGAATTTCTTGACTAGGCACATCCATGAGAATTACTTTTTGCACGAAGATTAACACATCAAGTTAGGTAACTCATGTGCCTTAAAACGTGCAATGGCTTAATAGACGAAAATAGGTAATTCGAACGTTTCCTTATCTATGCCCACCCATGTGGATCTTGTTACACATATTCATCGGACTAGTCGATTATGTTAGATGCGTGTTCATGTTCATTTTTTAGCGAACGAATTTATTGTTATCTTTGTTAGCTGTATTTTCAATATGACATAAAAGAAATAAGAATGTCTAGTTGTCTATTAATCGTATATTAAATATGCTTGGAGGATAAATTCCAATTTACCCAAAATAGATGTATCACAAGCTACTATATGCACGATTGTATATATACGATTGTATATCGTACTATATACAATCGTACATATAGTAGCCTAACATGTCACATTAAATTTTAAAACTTTAGAATGCTAGTCATATACAATTAAATCCACAAAGATATACAATCGTGCATATAGTAGCCTAACACGTCACATTAAATTTTAAAACTTTAGAATGCTAGTCATATACAATTAAATCTACAAAGATATACAATCGTACATATACAATCGTGCATATAGTAGCTTGTGATACATCTATTTTGGGTAAATTGGAATTTATCCTCCAACCATATTTAATATACGACTAATAGACAACTAGACATTCTTATCTCTTTGATGCCACATTAAAAATACAGCTAACAATCTTCACAAAACGATAGTGAGAGAAACGTGATAAAAAAGATGTAGTTATTGTTTAACGTTAGTTAACTTCAACTTACAAAGCCAAATCTCACGTGGTTACTAAAAAGGTTTCATTAAAACATCGAGAGCTTAAAAGATATGATGCATGCTTTATAAGTAGTTAAAATTGGTTATAGATTCAGTTTGAAAGAACACTTATACCAAATGTCATATACTTGTGTACTGTGACAAAATATACACGTATGTCAGTATGTAATTAAAGTTACATTATTGTCCTTTAAACATTGAACATGATAGTCACATGACCCGTTCAACAAAAGCTATTTAAGTTTTGACAGCAAGGATAAAGAATTTAAGATGTTGGCATTTTGCAAACACTTATTGTGTTAAATTTAAAAGTCATTCACGAAAAATTATAATAAAAGAAACACGAAAAGTTGATAGTGCACGTATGGTGCTACATTTTAGTACTTCGTAGAACAATGAACTAGTCCTATGAATCACAGTACAAGAGGTAAAAGTTACTACTGTGCTTTTCAATAAAGTAACGAACATCGTAACAATACAGTTAAGCTACACGCTGGATCCTAAAAAATCGGTCGGTCACCCAACTTGACCGATTTCAACATCGGTCATTCTCACTGTGGTGCTTGGGTCTGAAGTCGGTCCCACAAGGAAAAAAAACAATCGGTCTAATATTTGACCGATTTTGCACAACACTACAATCCAAAAAAATTATATCGTTTGAATATTAAAAAAAAAAAAAAAAAATTAAATAGTTATGACATATACATGTAATGTTTAAACGATTCGGATACTACGAAAATAAAAATACATTAAACATTAAATTGAAAATACGGATTACATAGCACATACACTAAACGATACGGAAATGAAAATGAAAATACAAATTACAATGAAAAGTCTGAGTTGTAACCCTCGCTGTAATCCGAAGAATCTGGATAATTATACTTGCCTGTCAAACCAGTTGTTCCTGCGGTTTTCTTCATCCCCTGCTTCCTGTTCCCTACGAGCAGCTTCCTCACGTGCTTCATTTTCTTTGAATTCTCTTCGTACTTGCTCATCCTGCTAAAGTTGGCGTAATTGGTCCTCAGTTAAAAATCTCGGATTGTCTCCGCGTAGCACACCCGATGTAGTGTTCAACACGTTCTCAGCCGGTGGGGGATTCAAGTTCACAGCCGGGGGAGTGTTCACCACGTTTTCAGTCGGTGGGAATACCGGAAAGATATCTTCCGTTGAGGTGTTCACCACGTTCTCCGGAAATTGTTGTGAGAAATCTCTTACATCAGGAAATTGTTGTGAGAAATCGTTTTGTTGAGACATTGAAGAGATAATTTGACAAGTATTTTTCAGTGTGTGATGTATGTGTGTCTATACATTACAAGTCTGTGTGTCTATATATAGGCAGTTGAAAAAATCCCGTTTGAATTTTGAATTCAATTTGAAACAATCCTGCTCATAGTTTGAATTTTGAATTTTTAAATATATCTCGTTGAAACAATCCCGCTCATAATTTATTTTTAATAAATTTTAAATTTGTTGTTTAAATGTTTGAAAAAAAAAAAAAAAAAAAAAAAAAAAAAAATCGGTCATTGACTGTGACAATTTAATCGTGTGTGATCACTGAAGAGAGAAAGCTGATGTGATAATTGATGACCCAAATCACGACTGTGCATAACGTTACACAGGTAACACGCAAAGCTAAATCAGGGTCCACTAAGTGTCCATAGTTAAACAAACAAACTTTATACATGTGAATAGGGGTGTCATTCGGGCTGACCCGATCCGAGTCAATTCGGGTCGGGTCAATCGGGTTCAAAAATATATTCTGGTCAATCGGGTCAACCTGAATTGACCCGAGTTCTAAACAAGGTCGGGTTCGGGTTTGTTTTTTTAGCCTTGACCCGACCCGAACTCGACGCGAACCCGATTAACCCGGCTCAACAACACTTTTACAATGTAAAATACTCGGGTTGACCCCGAACCCGATTTGACCCAAACCGATTGACCCGACCCGAGTTGACCTGAACCCGAATTGACCCGACCCGAGTTCTAAATAAGGTCGGGTTCGGGTATGTTTTTTAAGGCTTGACCCGATTTGACCCGACCCGAGTTGACCCGAACCCGACCAGGTCAACCCCGATAACACCCCTACATGTGAATATGTGATTACATCTCACAACTTCTTCTTTTTAACCACTGATAAATATTTGAGTAAATAGGTGTTTTAGGGCCTGTTTGGTTGCGTCATTTTCAGCATAAGGTTGGGACTAACTCCTAATTTAATATGTTTGGTCCACATAAATGAAGTTTAGAGGGCCCATTAAAACCTTAATACATGGGGTTAGACAAAAGGAGAGTACAATGACTAGTTTTCTCTCTCATCATAATACAATTGTATATTTTATTGATAAAGATTGACATTTTTTGAAAAAATATTCGTCTCTCTTTAATATTAGTAGGCCACCATCATTTATTTTTATTATTTATTTTTAAATTAACTAAACACCAATATATAAAACAAACATTTTTATTACAAATTCAAATCCAAGTCCAAATCATAATCTACAACTTTATATTCAAATCCAAATCCTAATTTAAACCCATCTATAAACCAAATGGGCCCTTAGTATTCTTACATATGGTTACATGAGATCTCGGGTTCACATCAATGGTTAAACATCTTAGGTGCGACCAATTAAAAAAAAGAAAAAAATCATCTGATAAGCCCGATTAAACCGCTACATCTTTTACCATCTCCGCAATAATTAAGAGTGGCTCAAGCCATACTCCTTTTTTGGTGACACATTTTTTTTTTCCTTTTTAACACAACCCTATAACTCAAATAACCAAAAAAAAAAAAATCTTTATAACTCAAGCCAAAACACTTGGAATTCACAATTTTATTTTATTTTTCCATTTTAAGCTAATGGGTTTTTATTGTTTACAAGGTGACTGCCTCAACATTCAATGTTTCAACTACTTCCTCTATTTGAAAATTATGCATTTTACCATTTTCGTTCATTCAATAAATGAATACTTACTTTTATATCACTTCCATAAATAAGAATGAACAAAAATAAATTATTATTAAACAATTAAATTATTACTCCTTCCGTCTCAATTTAATTGTCCATATTTTTATTTTTGGATGTCTCAAAAAGATTGTCCACTTTCTTTTTTTTAGTAAAAACTAGAGAATCTAAAGAGGAAATATTCTATTTGTGTGGTTGAAAATTAAAGTGGCCCCACTTTTATTAAATTTTGTGATTTCTCTCTCCTGATAATTAAATTGAGACGGAGGGAGTATATGCTACTTTATGTTTATTAAAAAAAAAGTAATAAAAAAAACATAATATTATGTGTAGTTCACAAACTTTAATAACGTAAACAAGTCATGTGTTTGATCACAACTCACTGGTGAATAGAAAACAACTTGATCAAGTTTAAAACAAACCTTGGGTTAATGTTATCCGTCAAACTAACTTTTTGTGAGTATCACCCATGGGTATGCGATTCTGAGGTCACCACAAAAATTTTGGTCACCGCAAACAAAACTGAAGTTGTGACACAAACTTTTCGGAAAAGGATGCCCTTTTTCATTCTAATGATCGGTTCTTAAGTTTTTTGAGTATGAAAAAGTACATAAATATGTACTCTAGTAAACATTTTGAGATGAAACATTTTACTCAAAAAGTCAAAATTAACTAAATCGCATTTCTTTTCGGTCAAAGTGATAGTCAAAAACACATTTTTTTTGTTTCACTTTATTTTCTTTATATTTTATTTTCTTTAAGTGATACTCGAGAATACAAAAACCTTTTGTTTCACTTTATTTATTTAAGCGATACTAAAAAACACGCTATAACTCTGTGTCTTAAACCCTGTAAATTAATCCGGCCCTTTTTTTAAAAAAAAAAAGAAGTAGACATAATTCCAAAAAAGTAAGATGAATTTACAAGTCACATTTCCTCCACATTAAAAAAACCAAACATATGGGCACATTGACAATATAAATATTGATTGATTCGTTCATTAGTTTAGAAGAAAAAGGTCTAAAGTCGCCAAGCGCGAATTAAACCAAGACACATACATTTAAAAGAAAGAAAGAAAGAAAGAAAACCCTTTTTCACTTAATGGATCTCATTACAAATATTTTATGAGCGTTGAATATTATTTATTACTAGAAAGAATTTATAAACTTGTTCCAGATTCATCATCGTTTTCTGTCTCCTTCAGCAACTCAGGTATCATGATCACCATCATCATTATTGTTTTCTAATTTTGGGGTTTATCAACTTCATTTCAATCTTTCTCACTGCTCATTTGATCCTGTAATTGTGGTTTATATTGTCATTTTATAATGTTATTTTTGTACCTACATTATAGTTTAGGGTTTATCAATTTAAGTTTTCATAAATTTTGACCAATATTCGTACTACTAAAAAAGGTGATCTTAGAGACAGACCAGGGTTGATGTTTGTTTTCTTATCATTGAATTCATCTTTTGCTTTCATATTGTATGTATATGGTTTTAGCCTTTTAGGTCTTTATATAACCCGGGGTATCCGCGTGAGTCCATGACAGTTTCTGATCATTTCGCTGCCCTCCCCCTAAATGTGTAGCTATTAAGATTTGAACCTGATACACCTCTTGTGAGGACGTTAGAGTGCGTAATTACTAGGCCTTAAATAGGACACTAAAAAAAAGTTTAAACATTTTTGCCCTAAATTTTACGAGTGGGCGAGTATTGTCGATTTTTTGAAAGGCAAGAATAATGTATTTAATGGTAAGGGTCGCCAAGCTCATATGATTATCATCGCTAAAAATATGAGAGGCCACGCCAACCACCCCAATAGGGTAGGGCTGCAAGTGGTTTGAGTCTGTGTGGCAGTCAGGGACGAACCTATATTGGTGCCAGGTGTGGCACAGGCTACACCCGATTTTTTGGTCACGAAGTGCAATTTTTTTCGAAAACTGACGTTTAGTGGTGTGTGCAAACCCGGCAAATTTTTTTTGCTACTTCCGTTTTTTTGGGCTATCTCAACTGTTCTTTTGTGCACAAATCTTTTGTGTGCAACACCCTATCGAAAATCCTGGGTCATCCCTGGTGGCAGTGGAATCAGGTAATGTGGATCAATGGGTCAAAAGGTCGGAAATCATGGTTACCAAAAAAAGATAATGTTTATAAGGGCTGTGTACTTGTTTATAGATGTTGCTCGCATGTAAATTCATTTGCTGTATGGGAAATTAATGTGATAATATTTCTTGATTCTAGTGTATTTTTTATAGTGTAGTTGTATAAGTTACTTTAGGCTTTATTCTTATGTTAAGCATAATATATTCTTACATGTTTTAGCATGTTAAGTATCTGTATGATTAAAGTCAACTGGTTGACTTACAAAACATTGACTTTGATTGTGTCTGGTACAGATTGGTGTGCGAGGTTTGAATGAATGATACTTTGTTCTGAAATATTTCAAGAGGCTACATACGAACTTTTGTAGCTTATTTAAAGTGGTAACTAAAAAGTTGATGTTTCTAAAATAGAAGTTACAATGGCGAGAAAGAATATCAGCTGTACATCAACGGCGTTTCTTGCTCTTTTGGCCATTGGTACATGCTTTGCAACATATAATCTAATATTATTAATCGTTAACAACAAAATGGTGAATTCTGGAGGGTTAGATTTTGATCCTCTTGTGGAGATGCCCGATAATATGAAAAGATCAGGTGGTGCGAAGGCGTTATATCATGTTGCATTGACAGCTACTGATGCTCCTTATAGCAAATGGCAATGCCGTATTATGTATTATTGGTATAAGAAAACCAAAGATATGCCTGGATCAGAGATGGGAAAGTTCACCAGGATTCTGCATTCTGGACAACCGGACAATCTGATGGACGAGATTCCAACTTTTGTAGTTGATCCCCTTCCATCCGGTTTGGATCGAGTAAGATACCGACTTTTTCTTTTTTCATTTCGTGTATCCTAGATGTGGCATAATGGGCTGGTCAGGCAGGATTTTTAACATGTCAAAACGGGACAGGTTAAAACACATCAGTTTTAGGGTCCAAACGGGTCGGGTTGAGATAACCACCAAACACATTTTGTCAGCATTATTAGTCTAATAAAATGTATGTTTAAAAATGATATGGGAGATTGTATGCATGAAAAATAGACAGTTCCCAGTTCCCTTTTTTTCTAGAAAACATGATCTGTCCCCTTTGACCGGTTTGAGGTGAATAAAAAAGAATGAACCAGATCGACGTGTAATTTTTAGCAAATGGGTCGTATCTGCCACCTTTTTTATCCTAGTTTATCTTTGTGGTAATATGTGCGGTGTGTTGCCAAGTTCTTGTAATATAATCATAGTATGGTTAATCGTACTCTTATGTCCCGTAAAAACCACTAGATATCCATTTTCTAGCACCCCGTGGAAACTGCAATATTTCCTAGTTTGACAACTTTGTAAGTTAAAATCACATATGTACGGATGCACTCACTGCCATCACAAATAACCGATGTTATAAATTGTTAATTATGTCATGATAAGAGCCAGATAGAAATATACTGATAATAAACAGTAACAGTCAAAACTGGTAATAGGATTAAGCAAAGGACCATGATAACCCATATATTCAAAGGATGCAGTAAGTTTTCTATATAATGATCTACTGTCGAGAGTTAGGCAAAGTCCGCATATGATGCTCACATACTCTAGTCTACCGAGATATATTGAAATATAAGCACTCCTAGTCTTTCTCAGCCATCCTATTTATAGACTCACAAAAGTATGCAAATGCCTAACTAAGCCTAACATTTCCAGTTAAGACATTTGACTAACTCTTCAACCCTTATGGAAATCTTCATTTTCTAAATGTCTCATGATCAAGCCGCTAGGAAAAAGAATTATGAGTGGTTAGTTCCTTTTTTTAATCAAGGGAACAAATTTGAATAACATATGGAATGATTCAAAATCAAATTTCATGCTTTATTTTTCAAGATTTTTGATTTGATTTCATCAACAAAATTTATAAAAAGAATTTCTTTTGAGAAGGATGCCAATTAAAATTTGATAATAAGGCATTATTGTTGCTGATTAAGTACGACTCTGTAGCAGTGGGTGACAAAACAAGTTATGGATGTCCAAAGATATAATTGGGCCTTACCTAAACTACTTTTGTAGTTAAAAGTGCATTGGAATAGAGTAACTATTGATTAATGGAAGACTTGAAGTTTAATAAGTGAATTAACTAGGTACAAACCACTTTATATGGAGTAAAAACTGAAAATATATATGAATATATCATTGGGCATTCCTTCAAGTCATGTCTATATGTTTTTCTCCCAGTATGGGCCTTACCTGAACTAGTTTTTTACATTGGAATAAACTAGCTATTGATCAATGGAAGAGTGGAAGTTTAATAAGTGAATTAAATAGGTATGGAGTAAAATAACTGAAAACATATATCATCAGGCATTTCTTGAAATCATGTCTATATGTTTTACACCCAATGTATTTCTAGGTTCGTTCGTTATGTGTTTTTGTATACTTTTAGATGTCATGTCTATATAGTTTTCATATAATTTGGTGCGGCTCTGATCGATTTACCCTTTAGTCCTTTGAAGTTTGAAGTGCTTTTTTATTTTTTTATTTTTTGTGTTGACGGATGCTTATCTGTGCTCACTCCAAGTTTCCATTGTCTCAGATAAATGACCCTTCAATTTTTATTTTTACTTTTGCAAATTATAGCTTTTATCACAATTTACATAAAAGTTGTATTCTTTTGCTTTTATAACGTGGATTTCATTTGGTATACAGGGGTACATAGTTTTAAATAGACCGTGGGCCTTCGTGCAATGGTTGGAGAGGGCTACTATTGAAGAGGAGTGAGCATTCTTCTGCTGGTTCTAAAGATTCCTAATCACGTTTTTTTCAACAAAGTTTAATTACTGTTTGCCCTTTGCAGTTACATATTGATGGCGGAGCCTGACCACATTTTTGTAAATCCACTCCCTAATTTGGCTCGTGGAGAATTTCCTGCTGGATTCCCGTTTTTCTACATTAAACCTGAAGAAAACGAAAAGATTGTCAGGAAATATTATCCTAAGGAGAGCGGGCCAGTTACCAATGTTGATCCAATTGGTAATTCTCCTGTTATTATAAGAAAGGTACTAAAAAAATTGTTTTCATAGACTTCAACATACCTTTGAAACTTTTTAAACAATCTTTCTATTAAACTATCGAAGGACATGCAACTTTGAATGAATACTGAATGACTAAACTAACTTCATACAGGATCTACTTGAAAAAATTGCTCCCACATGGATGAATGTTTCTTTAAGAATGAAAGATGATCCTGAGACTGATAAAACTTTTGGATGGGTGTTAGAAATGTGAGTTGATTTTTCTGAGGGAAAACCTCGACCCTTTTGCGTATTGGACAATTAGTCAACAATATTGACTTTATCGATTTTGATTTTGTGTCAGGTATGCATATGCTGTGGCCTCTGCTTTGCATGGTGTCCAGCACATCCTTCGGAAAGATTTTATGCTCCAGGTATATACACCTATTTTCTGATAATTCTGGATTAATCAAAAGTCTGAGTTAACAAATTATAATAGAGCTAATTGTGTTTTTAAAACTTTGACATCAATATATCAGCCCCCATGGGACTTGGAAACAGGCAAAAGGTTTATCATTCATTACACTTATGGATGTGACTACAACATGAAGGTAATTTGCTCCCCTCTTATTCATCTGCCTGGATATTTACGACTTCCGCTTCAAGTTGTCAGTTTTAGTTAGAGGTGGCAAAAAGGGCAGGTTGGGCAACCGGTCAAAATGGTTACTTTTTAGGGAAAATGTTATTGTATAGGTCAAAATGGGCTGGGTTGGCCCAAATTACTTTTTTGTTACATTTCATAACTGTTTTATACATAGTTATTGTGTTTGATATGATTACAAAAACTAATTTGATTCAAATAATAACATATATTCTAAAGTAAAATGATTTATGAGGTTTAACGCATTAAATTTAAAAGTACACTCTAGGCTTCGTTCACCTTACCATGGTAAGCTTTTTTCTACTTTACCCGTTTGACACTTTGACCTGTTAGAGATGAAACGTAACCTGAATTGACTGGCTGATAAGTAAATCAGTTGAAGTTGCCACCTCCGTTTGGTCTTTCTCTGTTTGGATATAGACATATAGCCAAGTTGTTGAGATTGCAGGGTGAGCTAACATATGGAAAGATTGGAGAATGGCGATTTGACAAGAGATCACATCTACGGGGACCTCCACCAAAAAATTTGCCTTTGCCTCCTCCTGGTGTTCCTGAAAGTGTGGTAAGCATATCAACATGAAATTTTCAATGATTTATCCATAATTCAGTGACAGTTAGAAACCATATAATAAGATTCAAAAACAAATAATACTAGAAAATTTAACTTCTTGAGCAGTGTTAGCTAATAGCCCATTAGACACATCTAACCCGCTTCCATCTCTGCTATAGTTTCTTTCTTGTCCATGGCATATAAACAATGAGTCACTTCTACTTCTAGCCAATTATCACTAGTAAAACTATTAGATGCACACTCATGTTCTCTTTATATGTATGATGCAGGTAACTCTTGTAAAGATGGTGAATGAAGCTACTGCTAACATACCAAATTGGGATACCGAAAACACATCGTAGTATAACAAAAGCTCGTTTGTAGATGAAAAACATTCAAGATTGAATTATACGAAAATTTCGTGCCTTTTGAGAAACTTACACAAACAGAACATTCCTATCCTTTTGTTGATCTAGTTCTCCTAGCACCTTATGAATGTAAGCAATTTTTTTTTCTTTTCTTTTCTTTTTTTTTTTTGTCGGTGACACGTATGTTAAACTTCCGTATGGTTTCTATGAAAGATTTACATTTCTCTTCTGTGTTATTGAGTAAAACAAGTATTTGTCACAGTAGTTACAAAAACTTGTTTGGAATTATATCTCAACATGCCCATTGGCCCCCACTTCTTTTTCTGAAGATGTTTTGAACTGTTGATGTAGCTTATACCTTAATTGTCAACTTTTTACATTAAAGTATAACAAAGGAACTTTATAAGAATCTTTTTGACATCTGATTTCAAATAATCAGTAGTTTTGACTAAATCTTGAACAAATGTTGTGATTATCTAGTGTCTGCAATGAATTAATAGGATATAGTTGTTTTTCATTCCTTTGTGGTTGCATTACTACTAGTCTAACTTTTCATTATTCGACAGCCTTTAATAACACTACTTCCTCTAAAGTTTCAATATGTTCATCAAACAACATTTGTGTACTACCTCCGTCCCAAAATTATAGTCCCCGTTTGACTTTTTCGGTCTTTTCTTTTCAATTTTAACCTTAAATATTTTTATTTGTGTTATACAATAATTGATAAAAATTATACCAATGAAAATACATTTAGAAACCCAATCAATTCATATATATTGCATAAAATATTATATAACACAAACAAAAATAGTCATGGTCAAAGTTGTAATAGAAAGACCGAAAAAGTCAAAAGGGGACTATAATTTTAGGACGGAGGGAGTACTTTGCTTTGCACAAATGGCATGACAGTGTGTTCTATCATTGCAGAGTATTAAAAATGCTGTCAATTGCATGCTTTCAATATATTTAAGTATTCATATGTTAAGCGTTCTGAAAGCATGAGTTATGCTTGATTATAGGTGAGATTAATCTTAAATCACAGATTTTTACTCAGTATAACACATGTGCAATAACCACTGCATAGCACAAAACAGCATCTTGTTGAAAATTCAATGTTAAGTATCATTTGTTATTATGTGCCACTATATCTTATAAACCAAAGTTAACTAATTACTGACAAGTCAAAGGAGTGGAGTGGCAATGAGACAAACCTAAGTTGGATCACATGCAGAGAGAGACTCGGCCAGTGGTTCAGCACATGCTGAAGTAGTAGCTCACATCCCCTTGTATATAAACTAGGAAGCCCATGGCCCGAATGTTAAAAGTAAATAAATAAAGATGGTTAAACAACTACATAATTACTATATATATAATTTGGGGACACTATATAATTTGGGGACACAAAACGGTGGCCAGTGATGTCGTTTAGGGCTAAAATGGTTTTTTTTGGGCTTCTTCGCTGGCTTTGGCCCAAAAGCTGTTGCAGACCGTCATAGATCTCACGCCTTTGATATATCTAGAAGATGATTCAGATAATATCAAACGCGTTCTCTCACACCTATGATCTATCTCATCTCTGTCGCATGTCACCGCTTAACACAAATCACAACGGCTCCGTTCCTAGTCTTGCCATCAGTGGTATTGATAGGGATATAAAGATTTGGACACCGACAGCACTTGAAAGGGCGACTCCCTACACAATTATTGAGCAGGTATCTTTTTTTACCATAAAATATTTGGTTATATAGACTCAATAGATCAGTATCTTCACTTTTGTTCCGTTGAGATTTTATATAATTGGTTGTTTTTTTGGTTCATAACGTTGTTTATCTATTTATTTCTACTGTCTTCTTTTATAACAGGTGACATCTGACTTTAGTTATTTTTCTGAATATTATAGACCAAGTTTGTAAGTGAACTCTTTCTTTGTTGTATGCTGTAATTTTAGTAACGGTTTCAGTTTAATTCCATGTGAAAATCTCTTTTCTTCTATGTTTTGGCGAAAGACATGCTATAGTATAATTAACAGATTTGAGGACATGTAACAATTTTAACCCATTTACTTATAAATGGGTCACTTTGTGTTATGTTATTTGTTGAAAGCGAAAAAAAAATGATTAACGGGTTGAGAGTGGCACATGGCTTAAATTAAGGCATACAACCCATTAAATAAATACATTTATAGTGATACATACCTTTGGACAAAAAGTGTTATGGGGTTAAAGTAGACGAAAGCATAAATTAAGCTACTTCGTTTGTTTTAATATATGTCTGTTATTTACAAAAACGCAAAGATATACATATATTATTTAATAATTTGTGCTTTTATTTTTTTAGGTAAATCGTGGGCATCGAAATCATATAGTGTTTATTGTGTCAATGAAGCTGACTGGGACCCAAACTTCGGCTTCTCAGCAGATAATTTTTGAAAGCAGCCAAGGAAAAGAAACTTCGTTGAACCTTGGGGATAACCATTAGCATTGATGTCAATCACCACACCACCTCTATCATACATACGACATTACACGACGCTAGAGTGCATGGCCAACACACACCTAAAGCGCCTGCGATCCGCTTGCAGCCACCTGTCACAATTCTCAATTTCCGGTCATTTTTCAAATTTACTATTCATCTCGGGAATTTACTATTCATCGGTTACTATTCATCATTTTTGAGGTCGATTTTATATTTTGAGAGGTTATTTCAAAATTTTACTATTCACAAAACACTATTCATTCCCGGAGAAAAATTTATATTCATGATTTTTATTCATCATTTTTCGTAAACTAAGTTTACAAGTATCAAATTCGTGTAACCATAAGGGTTTAGCTGCGTATTCATGAAAAATCATTGAGGACACTTCATATAGACTAGAGTTAGTCTATATATCATCAGTAACGTCATTTTCATATTAGTTCATGCATGAGTTTGCATATTTCATTAACGTATATTTTTCTATTAAATAAACGCTACTGCATCACGATCATTTATTTTGACAATTGATCCGACACTTCCAAAATTGTCCTAATATATTTTTATACTCATTTAAGACTATAAAATTATATTATTAGTTTACCCAATGTTTGAAATTATTTTGTATATAAATTGTTATATAAATATATTTACGACGGTTTTCGTAAATTCAACTCGATAATTATTATTTCACTCAATTCTTGTAAGAAATGTATTTTTATAATTTTTATGACTTCGATATATTTTATTTGTTCCGTTAAAATCGATTTCTAGTTAACGCTACACTAAATAATTAATTTTATGCATTAAATACTCATTATACTTAACATTAAAATGCATTTAATTACAAAACTCATCCAAAACCCCTCCCATTTTGGCCTTGCCGACCTCCCCATATGAGTCACCATCTTTATTAGTTTTCTTGACTTTAATGTGCATACTTATCAAATTTGGACTAGATATTTGTATAATACAAATTATATACCAAAACAAACACATAGACTACACATTTTGAAAGGTGAAATAAAATAGAAAACCCTCTCCTCTTTGTTGGGTGGTTCGGCCAAGGCAAGGAAAGCAAGGAAGAAGGCAAAGTTTTTTCAAGAATCTAGTAATTTTATAAACCATAGTATACTCTCTTTTAAGGTTTTGCAATAAAAACCTAGAGTATTTAAGAAAACCTTGTTCCATAAACCTCATCATCATACTAGTAAGCATTTCATGATCATTTTTACTCTTTCATAATATTCATGAGTTATTTTTATCATTCTAGTAGAAATCATGCAAGTTTCATGTGTATCTCTATACCACTTTTAATGTTTTTAGTACTTATAATTAATATATATCATCCTATAATTAATCCCTTGAAACATATCATTTTTGATGATGTCTAGGAACCCATGACACCCTAAAAAGGTGTATGGTAGGTTTAGAATAGATTTGGTGTTGATTTGAAGTGGTTAGAATAAGTATTACGCAAGAAAAATCACTTTCGACAACTATAAAATAGGGTCTGATCATTTTTGCAAAGTCTGGAAATTTCGACAGTTTATAAAATATTTTGGGCTAGATATTCAGAAAATATACTTTAAAACGAAACCGTGGTCGCTTGAACGGGTTAAAACGGATTTATAACGAAGAAGTTATGCTATTTTCAAGTTTAACGACGAAAACTATATTTTCCGGAAAAACAGCATGCTGTCCAGATTTTTAAGGGTCGAAAATGAGTCTGAAGCGTTATCTAAATGAGTCAATTTATCAAAAATATATTAGTATACTTTAACACGAAGCTAAGGACATATAAAACGTAGAAAACGGACTTATAACGACTAAATTACACGCGTTTAAATAAGGTTGTCGTAACTACTTTCACAAGTATAACACATATATATATTTTCTAATAGCCAAACTAGTTGTCGCTAGTGACCATGTTGAGAGTCGTTTTTCACATCGATAGAATACTTTTAGAAAACGATGTCTTCTAGTGAAAGTAAGTTCACTTAGCCTATTTTCCAAAATGTTCAACCGTTCGTCAAACGGAGTTGTAACGAATAAAATGCGGTCACTCAAACTTTTCCGAAAACTACTCATAAACTATAATTTCTTGATAAATCACTAAGCAACTATTGTAGGATGTCGTTTCAACGTAAGTACTTGTAAAGTATTTTATAACATGACGAGATGTCACAAACGTATATTTCGACGATAAACTCCATTTTCAAAAATGCACAAGTGGTATGGATATCATATGAGTTTGCATGCACGACATTGTTTCATGACTTACATTAGAGCATATCATTCATATTAGGTTGCAGACAGAGATCACACCTCATTTCAGTTTATCTACTTTTGTCATCATAATCATTGCATCATGCGAGTTCGTAGCCCCACTTTTACTCGTTTAATTGTTTCATAAACTCTTCGGGGGAGATACATGCTCAACTACTTACTTTTACTTTACACTTATATGAACTTAAACTATATTGTTTGAACTATCATGAACTTGTTAATATCTGGTTTCACTACTTATGCTAGTACGTAGATTATGCCCGAACTAAATTGATCACTATGTTATGAACACTATTATTTGAACCCTTCGACATATATTTTTGAACTCTTTTAACTTGATAGGAACCTTTTGGCGTAAATTTGAACACTTTAACTTGATTTAATTCTTTTGACATATAATTAATCTCTTTTAACTTGATTTAATTCTTTTGACATATAATTAATCTCTTTTAACTTAATTTAATTCTTTTGACATATAATTAATCTCTTTTAACTTAATTTAATTCTTTTGACATATAATTAATTTCATTTAACTTGATTTAAAACATTTTGACATATAATTAATCCATCTTAACTTGATTTAAAACATTTTAACATATAACTAATCTCTTTTAACTTGATTTAAAACATTTTGACATATAATTAATCTCTTTTAACATAATATTGAACCTTTTGACTATTTTGAACTTGTTTGACTTTATATTAAAGCCTTTGACTATTTTGAACTTGTTTGACATAATATTGAACCTTTGACTATTTTGAACTTGTTTGACTTTATATTGAACCCTTTGACTATTTTGAACTTGTTTGACATAATACTGAACCCTTTGACTATTTTGAACCTTTTGATATGTTTTGAGCCATTTGACTGTTTTGAACTTTTGAACTCGACTTAAACTCTATGAACTCACTCAACCATTGTGTTGACACTTTTTAGCATGTTTTATCTCAGGTATCTAAGGCATTCACTTCATGGCATGCATGTGGACTTATCATAGAGTCGCGATGTCGACGCGTTTCACATATAATTTATGCACTTAACTATCGTTTGATTGTAACAAACTTATTTGGTACTTTGGAAATCTATAGGGACCTATTCTTTGTAAACTCTGATTATTTTACTTGATCAAACGATATTTTCAAAACGACACTTTAGGTCGTTCAATATAACTGTAACTTTGATGCTATGACAGTCATCCCCCAGGTATTCCATTCCGCTGCAAAACAGGTAATTTAGGGGTGTGACACCACCTCACGCAAAGCTATCGGTGCGATTAAGAATAGCACCAATGTTAACTTACCCAAAGTTAGTAGCGACTACAAGGTATGAAAAATATTTTCTTCGGAATTCAGTTTAGATTTTGAGATAGCATGAAATTTGGCCGATCTTAATTTATTTAATTTTATTTCAACCGTATAGGAATTGGATATAAATTTTGTCAAGACGGATCGTATTATAACTAATATCCTTTTTTGAGATAGCGCATAAAATTTGCTTGGTCTCAGTTTAAGAAGGAGCGGGTAATATATAAACAAACAATATGCAAAACATAAACATAAAATTCTATTTCTAGATCATATGCCTACATTCATATCGCATACAATTTTGAAAAGTGAGATCACTGCATCGTGCAGCAAAATAAAATGTCACATGTGGCTTTGGAAACCATGTTGACTCATGGAAATATGACACTGAGCACTCCTTATTAACCAAAACAAAATATATCTATTCAACTAATAAAACAATTGTTCTAAGAAAATTGCTAAATTTATCCTTAAAAGCTACATATAAGACATGTATTAAATGTTTGTATCTTAAAGATAAACCACTTACCCCTGTATATAAACTACTACCAAATTAGGGTTTTAGTCGGGTCAAATTAGGTCGATTCGGGTGAATTCGAGGCGGGTCAAAGCCGGGTTAGAGCTAAAATGACCACACATGAATTGTGAATCCAGTCGATGAAGCCAACGTAGAACAACAATTTAATTAAGAATTTGGCACCAGAAAGAGTGTTTCCACCGTACACACACATTAGCATCACTAAAAAATGTCCAGTGCTCAAACCTTCAAGAAGCTATGGATTTGCTTATCGGAAAGAAGGAAGGAGCTAAGGAGAGGTTGCCCGAAACAAGGAAAGCCACAAAGGCTAGTTGAATGTGATCGTATAACCTTTTTTCTTAAGTTTTGGTATAAAATACATATAGTAGGTAGTTCGTTATTAAGTATACCAACATATAATGCAGAAGAGTGGGAGGGATAATGAAAGCAACATGTGAAAATGCAAGTCACTTTATTGTGGCAATATTTGCACTGATGGAAAATAAAGTGGATGTAAAGTGGATGTTGTCGAATATTCTTTATTGGTCTCCATTTTCTCCAACCTTCTTTTGGTTATTGGCATTTCTCTTCTTTTTGGTGGCATTGCCAAGTCATGGTAATTTATTTCCATCTCCTTTTAATCTCTATTTATATTATGACGACTTTCCGTTTATATTATGCTAATGTTTTATATTTTGTAATTTGGTAGGTACAAATAGACCAGGACAAAATGTTGAGGGTGGTTCATGCAGCCATAACAATCAGACATGATCGTTAGCTATATGCAAGTGAACGTGGAATTTTTTTCCGTGTTGAATGAATATATGCTTGGTATTCATTCTTTTTCCTTTTTTGAATACCGTTAAATTTGATAGCATGTTGTTGTTACATTTACTCACCATCGCGCCTTTTAAAAGCATCGCTTTTGAATACCTTATATCAACTCGATGATGATCGCTATCATTGTAGGTGCGAGTGGACAAAGAATGACGGGTTGTTCCATTTCACATCAGAATACCGGACGACAACGACCAACTACATGAGTAGAGACTAGAGGGGCTTCGTGGCCAACTAATGCATGAAAAAACTTGACCTTTACTTTTTCTATTCGTTTGTAAGCATCCATATATCATATGTCAATCGTTTTCTAAGATTATCAAGGCTAATTACATTATCTCTCAGAATTTTCATTTTAATGAGGTATGTCTTATTTCTGGATAGGTGCAACAAAAAATTATTTTCAAGGATGAATATTGGTTCTTTTGAGCTGGCAGATTATCTTGAAAATCCGAAATACCATAAAAGAAATAAACTTTATCATGGGACCAGGTTGCATTTGGATACAAGCTGACAAGCGGATTACCATAAGGTGTCAGCAATCGGTTAGTATTAACATGCTTTTTTCGCTTGAATTGATGATGCTAATACATAAAAAGTCTCAATCCCAAACACAAGTTACAGTATATGATGTTGATAAAAGAAAGACCCAATTTATAGGTTGTTTAGGACTGTTGCTTCTTAAAGTGCTTAGGAATTGTTATTGTGTTTAGGAATTGTTAATTAGGCGGCAACAGAAGAGCTTAATGTGCTCATTGTTTTTGAAATTTTGAATGGTGTTGCAGGTTGATGAAGCGTCAAGTCTTCCACACAAAAGAGGTGGTAGGTGGTTTTTGGAGGATTACGGTCCCGACGGAAGTGAGGAGATCAAGTGGGGAGAAGGAAGTGTTTGTTGATAATTGTCTCACACTTGTTTAGTTTCCTTGTCGTTTTCGAGTCTAGGTAGATCTTTGTTATTACTGTGAGTTGGGGAGTAACCAGTGGGTCTCCTAAAAAAAAAAAAAAAAATCTTACAAAGTTAAAAATGTTTTTTCAATAATGTAACGGTTCACTTTTTTGTTTTCTAGTCGAGTGAGCTATCGGTCAAGGGGATGAACCCTTCGTCTACTTTTGGAGCCGACCGACCCAGTTCGAGCCTCATGCTGCAATGGCGGCGACTCGGTCGGCGCAATGGCGACCGAATCGGTCGACCAACTACTACGAGCAGCCTAATGGCTTTATTTTTAAGTGCTTGACTTAGTATCTTGATTAGATTGTACATTGTGGTTAAATGGTTGTATATTTTGGTGAAAGGGTAAATTAAATAGCGTATTAATTGTATATGTTGGATAGTGTTTTTTAGTTTTATTTGTGCTTCAAATAGTTGTAACTTATGCTTTTTTTACTTGTATTTGCTTAAAAGTTCTATATTAGGAAATCTTAAAAAATTAATAGGAGGGAATGTACAAGATGCATTATAAGTAGTATAGATATAGATGTTCGTTCTCAAAGATGTCATCATCCTATATGTTCTTTCCACTTAATATTTGTTACGGGTTAAAATATGAAAATGTACAACTATTTTGAGACAACTCAAAATAAAAATATGGAGTAAGTATTAATCTATGAGTATATAGTAAGTGTTTGGAACGTAGCATGTAACATTATTATACAACGTCCCTTTCAAACGTTAATACAACATTTTTCTAGAGGTTAAATGGTTTACACACCACCACCTACCTTTCTCACCTTTCTATTATCCGCTTTATTGACAAGACAAAACAGTTTTTAATATATTTTTTCTTCTGTATATTTTGTCTTGAACTATTTTAGTTTTATGGTTTTTTTTGACAGTTTTACTTATTTTATTAACAGAACAAAAACAGTTCTAATGATATCCTGCTCATTATTTTTTGTATTTTAATACTTTTGACTTATCAAACTTTATAATTTTTGTTCCGTTTTTTTTTTTTTTTTTTTTTTTTTTTCACGGTTTATAACAAAAACAAGAATATAAAAATAAAATAAAAATACAAAAAAAAAAAAAAAAACAAACTAAAAAATAGTGGTGTGCGGATCCTATTTTTAATGGTGTGTAAACTCACAAATACTTTTTCTAGTGATGTTGCTTTTGCTTTTAATACTTTTCCGAAAGACATAGAAAGTCGTATAAATGTTTGTATTTGATATCTTTGTTTAGCTAAAAGCCCATACTACTTTGATGTGTAAAGTGACATGTATCCTATCTTATATAATAATGATACAATAATAGATAAAATGTCGCATTTGACTTTTATCACGCCATATCAATGATCACTTTTATCACACCATATCAATGATCAGAGTTTGAAAGATTTTTTTTTACACCTTACTGCCCATTCTTTGTAGCATTGTAAGCATACTGTTTTGGTCAGTGACCCATCTCTGGGACTTTTTTTCCCCCTCTGAACATCTTTCAAATTTACTAAATGCGTATTATGTTTTGTAATTTTCCTCTTGATTTCTACTTCTTGTAGGAAAGAAGGTGGTGTCTTATAGGTATACTTTCCACTAACTAATTTTTTGTGTGTCTTTTTTAAAAACAAAAAAATTTCAAACTCAGTAAAATAAATGTACAACTCTGTAAATATAGCAACTTTTATTATAATCAGTAATCTATCATCTTAAGAAGCAAATATGAGGAGAAAACCACCACTTTGGCCAACTACAAAATAAAAGGACGCCATAAGTCCATAACCCCTAAATACCTCACAAAAACAAATCTATCTCATATCTTGAGTGGCTAATGGCTATCATTTGTATGGGTTTTGCTAAACAATGACCATTGTGCAATGTTTAATATTAATATAAAAAGAAATTTGGAATTTATTAAATCAACATGACATATATTTAAGTTAATTTTTATGTTCATTTATTGTGCATTAAATGCATAATTACTTTAGATATGGAAAAAACAGATTGCTTAATACGCCTTAAACATTGCCGAGTGGGCACTGTTTAGCAAACCCCCATTTGTATTATTAATCATGTAAAACGACAAAAGTAAAAAGTTACACGCAACAATACACATTCTTATTTACGGAAAATACGGATATACATTAGTTACTGATTGTTACTCAGAACTAACCCAACAAATTAAACAAGTTTTTCTCCACACCTCTACCATCCTTAAGTACCTTGCTTATGAAAGTTTCCCCCTGTCCCACTCCATACAACCCCTACAATGGCGTAGAACAATATTAGCTTTTAAAAGTGTTGAGAGACAATGATAATAAAATTTTAGTATAACCTCCAGAGTTAAGAAAGGCGAGGGATACTCAACAGTAGTAATAACTAAAGAAAGAAGGGAAGAAAATAAACTTGAAAATGTTCACACCTTGGTAGCCATCTGCAATTTTTCTTTACTTTGCTTTACCGCCAAACATCTTCCAAATGTTAAGCAACTAACCAAGCCGTGCTTTCAACATTAGAAACAAATGAAATACGAATTAAAGTAAAAGTGTCTTAAAGAGAGAAAAGAAAGAGAATAACCATTGGGAGAGAGGGAGGAGAAAGTTGAAAGGTAGGAGAAAGTTGAATAACCATTGAAGTTGTTGGTGACATTAATGGGAGAGATGGAGGAGAAAGTTGAAAGGTAAGATTGAGCAAGAAATGACTACCTTATTTTTAGATGAAATACTTGTAAGAAAGACCTAAACAATAGCAAAATAACCAGAAAAAGAGTCACTTACAATGACACACATACAAATAATTTTTTATGTTTGATAAAAACTTGAGAACACAACAATTTTTCTATTTCCTTTCATTTTCTTTCTTTTCCTTCCAAAAACAAACTCGAGAACGCAACGTTAATGTTTAGAACAAAAATATTTAACAATTTTTATTAAGCGTGAAAATTGTTCACCCGCTACAAAATATGATTTGACACGACACAATAATAAACAGGTTATGGTTGTGATTAAATAGGTAATCGACACGATTAACACATTATAACAACTAATAATAACTTGTACGCCACATTGTTAATACCACTATCACTAATGTATGCTTTTTATGAATATTATCAATTGTGTGTTATGTTCCATTAATCTTAACACCGAAGGATTAATGGAATACAACACACAATTGATAATATTCATAAAATGAATGTGACCCTCCATAGTATAAACAATATGTCCACATATGTTCACAAACATTTTAAGAGCTTCGGGTATCCTACGTTTTCCGCTGGCGCCTTCGGGAAAACGCGACCTGACAACGCCACAACCACACCACCACTAGCGTTTTCGCGTTTGCCACCGTCACCACCAGCCCAAATGGTCCCGGAAAACGTAACCGGAAGGCATGATGTGGGTATACAGTAGTTCACGTTTTCCTTTTTTTTCTTTTTTCATGGAGATACAAGGATGATTATTGCTGGTTGTGTTATCTTAAGTTGAAAGAATGGATGTAGAAGTGTAGTATGTTGCATAAGGTAGATGAGAATTGGGAGACATAAGGTAGGTGACTGGCTGCAAGGCGTCTGTTTGTGGTATAAGAAATAGGGCATCAACTAGGTTATAGTTATTAGCTGTTAGGATTACTAGTGGGCCAAGTATACTTCAAAAGATTTGGGTTGTCAACTAATATTAAATTGGTATAGTGAATAATGGGCACGATTTATGCAAAGAAATAATTTTGGTGTGTATTTTTTTATTAATTAAATTATAATTTTAGTAAAATGTGTTAGTTTATTTTAACACGAATGGACGACTCTATGGGTACCTTATGCTTTAAGATATGTTGCACAAACGACTTACAGGATGCTTGCCTAAACATAATTGAAGAGCTTAAATGTATGTATAAGGCTACCATGAAGGTGTTTGGCTAAAGCTTATTATAAAAGCTTTATGGGTTTTGTGATTGTGTCTACAGTCGAGTACTAATGATTGTCATTTACGAATGTTAATTTATTTAAATAAGTTGAAAAAAAATAGGTGGGGTTTAACGGTGCACGACAACATCAGAAATTGGTATTATAAGAGGGAGGGGATTTTTGGTGTTGTGGTGAATTTTGGTGTTATGAGAAAAAGTCTTAATGTAAGAAGACTTTTCCTCACTCAAGACCAAATGGATAAGACAGGGATACCTAATGCTCTAAAGATGATCCATTACAAATACTCAACAACTATAGTGATAAATAGGGAATATAAGTTGATACAAAAATCGTCACTCTTATTGTTCTACATGTTGCATAATTCTCATAGTGTGTTCAAAGGTATTTAAAGTACATTACACTAGGGTAGATCACTTATTTAGTCGATTGTAAACCCACAATATGCTCAACACTGTATTATAATTAGTACCATTATAAAATTTTAACATAAGAAAATTTTAACATATACTCAATAAAACTTTTCCTCACTAAAATTTTTAAAAGTCATCAAAAGTAAAAAATAAGAAAAAAATAAGAAAAAAATAAATAAATATAAAAATAAAACTTTTCCTAACTGTTAAAAATCACCGAAATTAAAAAATAAACAAAAAAAATATATATATAAAATTACTACTCCCTAACATTTTAAAAATCCCATCTCCAAAAGCCTGTACCGTCGTCACCACTTGTGTTGTATCGCCGATTAACTCAGGTATAATACAACATACGTTTTGTATTTATAAGTGTTTTTTACAAAGTGTTTTGATAGCTGATTGATGTTTAGAAGGTGTGCTCAGTCGATTTGATGATGTTTTGTAATGGTATACATGTAGGAATGAATCTCAACTCGTATCTGCATTTTTGTTTACTGTAAGGATGGATATACACTTTTTCATCAATCGGCAAGGTCAGTTATTCAACTTACATAAAATTTGATTTATGTTGTTTAACTGAATCGTAAGTTGAATTTATATAGGCATCTGGCTGGTGAAACTCAAGTACTTGATGTCCCGTTAGTTAATTATTATATTTGTTGCAACTCATTCATGTTTGTTATATACTCTAGTTATTAAGTGAATTGTATAAAGTTTTATGATATATTGGCGGCATTCTGGTTTTGAGCTCAATTCTGCTACTGCTGCTATCATATGTATCCTAAACATGATGATATGTGAAACATGATAGATTACCAGATGCTAAATTACTACTGTAAAGCAGCAGTCGTTGTATTTGTGCTCAAGCATGTCTTTGGAAGTATCTATCTTGTCCATTACAGTTACCTTTTCACAAAGTTTTATTTTGGAGTTTAAAGGAATCACTTACGATGTATTTCCAGAACTACATTTCATCATTAATAGTAGCAATAGTCAACTTATGCTCAAGAACCCGGCAAACTTAAAGCATTGAGATGCATGATAGAAAGCGTCAATTGGAATATATGTTGTTTAGGCTAGATTAAGTAACCCTGAATTTCGTGTTTTGGACTTTTGGAAGTAATATACCTACTTAGTTTGGGTCACCTAATGCTCTTTATAATATTATCTTCGATTTGTAACTTGTATATATGCCCTACTTTGTTTATTATACCATTTTGCAAAAAATCTATTTGGAATAGAAATGAAGGTTTTGGCTCAAAGCCTATCTGATTTGACTTGTTTGGCCAATAATTCATTTTTTTCGTATCTATGAATATAAATCGACCTTTTTTTACTATTTTGCAAAAAATCTATTTGGAATAGAAATGAAGGTTTTGGCTCAAAGCCTATCTGATTTGACTTGTTTGGCCAATAATTCATTTTTTCGTATCTATGAATATAAATCGACCTTTTTTTTTTTTTTTTTTACTATTTTGCAAAAATCTATTTGGAATAGAAATGAAGGTTTTGGCTCAAAGCCTATCTGATTTGACTTGTTTGGCCAATAATTCATTTTTTTCGTATCTATGAATATAAATCGACCTTTTTTTTTTTTTTTTTTTACTATTTTGCAAAAATCTATTTGGAATAGAAATGAAGGTTTTGGCTCAAAGCCCATCTGATTTGACTTGTTCTAAACTGTGAATGTGATATGGTGCCCATTCTTAGCTAGTGCTTGAATGTTCATAGACGAGTGGTGCTCTTAATTATATATGAACTAAAAGAACTCGTGAATTTTAATGGAACATAAGATCACTGTCTTTTCTATCTGTTTTTCACAATGTTTTTATGTGAAATATGTAAACCATTTTTATGGTCGGAAATGTGACCCGCTAGGATTCCTCCCACTATTCCCCTACGTCAAATAACGTAGATAGATTACCAGCAACCTCATCAGATAAGTATTCACCATCATCACCATCACCATCATATAACTATAATAAATGAAAAAAAAAAAAAAAAAAAAAAAAAAAAAAAAAAAAAGTTTAATATGTTGAACAATATGTATAAAGATAATTTACTTTTTCTCTATAGAGCATTATCAGGTACTTTGTCTTTATACAAGTTGGTATATTAGGTACACATACTAGATGGATACCAGAAGTTTCTGGGATCTATTATGAGTTAGTGTATATTAGGTACACTTACTAAAGATTAATTGATCTCCCAATTTGCCCGTCTCAGATTAATTGATCGTATCATCTAGCTCCATTCAAACTGTTTTTGCCTAGCTTCCATAGATGTACTAGATTCTTGACTTGTTGTGTTGGCTTAAACTTAAACTGTTAATGATGGATTCAAACTTAAACATCATAGATTATCACACATGCTGCTCCCTTGTACGATTTCCTTTCCCGAACAGCCTATTATTTTGTTCTTGCCACAAGTAGTAAATTGTAGCAGCAAAAACAAGTCTTGTATAATAATGCTCAACATTGATCTTCCTCTGCATCTTCTTATAAGAAAGTCCATATTCTATTGCTAATGATCAACAGCTCCTAACATTTACGCATGAATCTTCATATGGTTCCAAACCTGTTTGGGGTACAAGCGCTCAAAAAACTAGTAAGTGTGAGAATGAGGTCGATATTTGCAACAAATAACACATTGGCCACAATGTCAAATGATCAAGTTGTCCCCTCCTTCTTTATATTACTTAGAAAGAAAGAACCTAAACCTCCAATTACATTAATTTCACAAACCCAGAAGTCTGCTCTTGATTTCAGTAAACTGGTTAGAGATGCTAACTTCTTATGTTGTATGGCGCTGTAGAAAGGTGAAAATGTCGTTTATTATTTTAATAGAAGGAACAAATACTTGTAAGAAGCTAGTGAACTAGTATCTGTATCAGTAAATTCTAATATTCTATGATATATAAATTCTAGCAGCGTTAATGATTTGCATCTTTGAGTACAGTTGTATTTCTTAGTGTTACTGATCTTTCTAGTTCAAAACTTTAAGTTGACCCTCTTTTAACATCTATCATGTATGAATTAGTATTTCAGGGATCTATCTGTTGTGTATTTAGCTTTCTTTTGTTTGCTTCAGTTTTTTGGCTTGTCTTCCTGTCGGTGGATATTGACGACTATATCTTTTGGTTTGCAGCAAAGTGGTGAGGACATCAATTGCTCAGGTGCTGACTGTGATTTCACAGACCCAGAAGTCTGCTCTTAGGGAAGCATACAAGAACAAGAAGTACTTGCCTCTTGATTTACGTCCAAAGAAAACCAGAGCGCAGACGTCTCACCAAGCATCAGGTAATGCTCTTTCACTACTGACATTTGCTTTAAATATAGATGTGACTTAATTCAGAATTTGATCAATGTGATAGTTATCTGATGTATTCATACTCACTCAATTATAGAGCCTATTAATATCTCAAATATTCTTTTTGGTAAGTATTGTGCTGGCTGAAATTTGAAATTTGGTCTGTTTGACATCGTTTATTGGGAATACGTTTTACTGATGATTGTTCATCTTTGATGTAGGTTTCTTTGATGTACACTTAACAACACCATCCAATAAAATCTATTCAGAACACATAAAAATGATGCCCTCTGTTTGTTGGAGCCAGGGCCGGGCATGCCATAACACTTTCACTAACCCAAAAACCATTACATGGATGATGATGATGATGATACGATTCATCCCCAAACGCACCTTTATTCAATCCATCACAAAAATCAAATCTTTATCTTCATCTCCAAACACCCAAATTAACCCACTAACCAAGATTCTATCTTCACCCAACTGGGAACAAAACCCATATCTCAAAAGCTTAACCCAAACACAAATTACTACTTTTTTTCAAACCAACCCTAATTTTAACCCACATAAAGCTTTGACTTTTTTCAATTTTTTATCAAAAAGATCCAATTTTAGACATGGGGTCGAGTCTTTTTCGTCATTGTTGCAAATCTTGATCAAGAATCGGCTTTTTAGTGTTGCGCAAAAGATGCGTATTTCGATGGTTAAAGCGTGCCAAAACGAAGAGGATGCGAGGTTTGTGTCAAGGGTAATAAGAGAAATGAATAAGGAGGCTGGTTTTAAGGTTAGTGTTAGATGTTATAATACAATGTTGATGTGTTTGTCAAGTTTTTTAATGATTCATGATATGAAATGTCTCTTTTTGGAAATGTTGGATGATGGGGAGGTTTTGCCGAATATTTATACGTATAACACTATGGTTAATGGTTATTGTAAACTAGGGAAAGTTGATGTGGCGAGTTTGTATGTTAGTAAGATTTTTCAAGCGGGGTTAAGGCCTGATACGCATACGTATACGTCGTTGATTTTAGGGCATTGTAGGAACAAAGATGTGGATAGTGCGTTTAAGGTTTTTGAATTGATGCCTAGAAAAGGCTGTCAGAGAAACGAGGTTTCTTATACGAATTTAATACATGGGTTATGTGAAGAAACGCGTGTTGATCAAGGTCTAGAGTTGTTTTATAGAATGGGTGATGATAATTGTTTTCCTACGGTTCGTACGTTTACTGTTTTGATATCTGCGTTAAGTAGGTTAGGTAGGACAGAGGAGGCGTGGGATTTGTTTAACGGGATGAGGGAGAAAGGGTGTGAGCGAATGCTCATACGTACAGTTCTTATTGATGGAATGTGTAAAAAGGCAAGATGGATGAAGCACGTAAGTTATTAGACTTGATGGTAGAGAAAGGAGTGGTTGGGACCGTGGTGACATATAATGCGCTAATTGACGGATATTGTAAAGAAAGAGAGGTTGATAATGCACTCGAGATTTTTGAAATGATTGAAAAGAAACAACTAAAACCGAATGTTCGTACTTACAATGAGTTGATCCGTGGGTACTGTAAAGGGGATAACGTTCACAAGGCTATGGCTTTACTTGATAAGATGATGATGATGAAACTATCACCTACTGTTATGACATATAATTTGTTAATTAATGGTCAATGTAAGCATGGTTATGTCGATAATGCTTATAGGTTGATTGGCTTAATGAAAGAAAACGGTGTTGTTCCTGATGAATGGACCTACAGTTCAATCATCGAGGCTTTATGTAAACGAGGGAGTGTAGAAGAAGCTCATGGGTTACTAGATAGTCTAAAAGAGAAGGGTATAAAAGTAAATGAAGTTATCTACACGACTCTTATAGATGGATATTTTCAAATAGGGAAAGCCGACAGTGGGACGAATTTGTTTCACGAAATGCTTATTACTGGTTGCTTACGGAATTCTAGGACGTATAATGTGATGATTAATGGGTTTTGTAAAGACGATAAGATGCAAGAAGTACTTTATTTAGTTGGGAAGATGATAAAGATAGGTTTTGAACTCGAAAGAACTACTTACACGATTTTGATTGAAGGGTTACTAAAAAGTTCCGATTTTGATGATGCTCGTAAGCTTTTCATTCTAATGGTTTCTTCTGGATTGAAGCCCGATGTGTGTACGTACACTTCATTTATTCTTGCATATTGTAGTCAAGGGATGGTTAAAGAAGCAGAGGATGTAATGAATGAAATGATGAAGGAAGGTGTGGAACTAGATACAGCAACCTATACGATTTTCATTGATACATATGGACGTATAGGACAGGTGGATTCTGCTTTTGATGTCTTAAAGCGTATGGTATATGCTAAATGTGAACCTTCTCATCATACATATGCTGTAATAGTTAAACACCTTTTACTCGCACAAAAATCAAAAAACTTGAAGTTTCAAGCTATTGATATCAATATGGGTAATGTGTGGAAACTAATGGATTTAGATACCGCCATGGAATTGTTTTCAGAAATAGTTAAAAGGGGATGTGAACTGAATGTCAACACGTATGAAGCACTTACCATTAGCCTATGTAAAGAAGGGAGACATGAAGAAGCTTGTAGGTTAGTCGGCCATATGTTAACAAATGGGCTTGTTCCAAATGAGAATATATACACTTCTTTAGTAAATTGCTCGTGTTACTTACGAATGTATGACCAAGCATTAAGTTTACTCAGTACTATGGTCGAAAATAGGATTTTACCGAATTTAGACTCCTATCAGTTGCTTATTTGTGGATTATATGATGAAGGAAAGTACGAACAGGGTAAGGAGGTTTTTAGTAATTTGCTTGACGGGTATAATCCGGATGAAGTTGCTTGGAAGATTTTACTTGATGGGTTACTCAAACAAGGGTTAGTCAATAAGTGTTCTGAGCTCGTTGATGTTATGGTGGAAAAGGGTTTTCATTTAAATCCTCATACGTACCTAACATTAGCTGACCAAATGGATGTTTAAATACATTAGAGACTAGAAAATTTTCAATAAGATCATTTTAGTATCTTCGGGAAGCTCCACCACTCCCCGCCACACTTCTCATGAGTACGCATGTATGTGTTGTGTGATTTGTTCTTGCGGGAAGCTCCACTCACTCCCCATGGCCTTGGTAGTATAAAGTAAATATTCCTTTCTCTATTGTAATCTTAATTATAAACACAATATACAGTTCTTCCTCTCTCCAGATTACTAAGCTTTTTGATTACATTCGTCTTTTTTTTTTATTGGCTATGTTGCATTCACTTTTGCAGGCTCGAGTGAGTTATTGGCCACTGAAATGGATGCTGTAATGCCATCAGAGGTGTCTATACCGGAAAACATCCTTCAGCCTTTCTTAGCTGCATCAAATGCCAAAACATTAGACGAAGCTTTGGAGAATTTAGTGGAGTTGGCTAGAACGAGTGATGGTCGTGCTGATCTTGCTACCAAGAATGTTTTAACCGCAACTCTTCACCTCCTTCGAGGGCTTTTGTATCCCTATTGGCGCTTAAACTTGTTACAAACTTATGTGCCGGAGAACTGTGAAATCAGAATTCATTTGTTGAACAGAATGGAATTGATATTTGTTTCGAATATTATTGGGTCTAAAGGAATTGTTGATGATTTATATTATGGGATTATTCGAATGGGGTTACAAGTTCTGGCTAACGTATCATTGGCTGGGGAGGAACATCAAATTATTATTTGGAGTCGTATTTGCTTTCTGGAGTTTACTGAGATTGTAAAGCTATGGAGAAAAGATATTTGTGACCTCTTATGTATGATCATTTATGCTTGTATTGAAGAGAATGGTGAACTGCTTAAACAGTTGTGTTCAGATCTTGCCTTGCTTCTTTTAGTGGAAATTGTGCGTACAGCTTCAGCAGGTTAGTTTCTTGTTTCTTTGAGTTTGTTTCAATTCCCCCTTTTTTTGTACCATATAATGAGCTCAATTTGCACATACCAGTTTAAAGTGGCTTAATTTGTTGCCTAAGAGTTGAACACCCGCCTTGCTTCATTCAACAACTAGTCACTGATTGATGTTCTTTTTCAAACTGTGTTTTATCATTTGAGCTTTATCAACTTGATTATGATCTTTGAGGTCCATCCTCAGTAATGTTTACTGAAGAATGAATGAAACTACTCTAGGGTAAGGAGTCAATGAGTTTGTAGACCTTCTTGTCATAGCAAACTGACTACTGAAAACATTAAAGGTTTAGGTTTACAATCATAGCAATCTGGTAGTTTCTCTTGCAAAGTAACAATTGATATTTGCTTGCAAACTTGCGTATTATCTCTTATCTTAAAACATTTTAATTTGTAAATTGGTTAGTTTGCAATATAATTACAATTTTCAGGATAGAAAACTCCATAACTGTTTATAGAAGTCATTATTTTGGAGTAATGCATGTGAAGAAACCACAAACTTATAAGAGATGAGATTTGGACACACATGTGTACAAAACGCCAAACTGGAGGAATGTAAAAAGGACAGAAACCAATTAAACAAGAATTTACGTGGTTTGGTTAAAGTCAAGCTTATTCGTAAAGGCTGTTTAAAAAAAAGCTTATTCATAAAGAACTTACGTTTCAGATAGCCTGGCTCGTTTCTATACAATATATCATTAAAGCTCCAGTTCTCATTGCCTCATAGGTATATTTAATCTATAAAGTATAAACAATCATATTGTACATAGTAAACTTTTTCAACGTTTAATTCTTGTTGTCTTTTTGTGGTGCGCCAGGTGGGTTCGGAGAAGATTGGCTGAAGTTAATTCTTTCAAAAACATGCATCGAAGAACCATACTTTACACCCCTCTTCTCGAAGTTGACATATGCTTCTCCTGAAAGTGTTGATGGTAGTTTGCCCCATGATTATACCTTCACACATGATCAATCTTTCTTAATGAGCATCCTATCACAGATGATAAACGAGCAAAATAGAACATATTAAAGTTTCCAAGGTTTTTGCTCTTGATGTTTTTAACATACTAAAAACCACTCTGGAGGTTCTTAATTATGATTCCCGAGCAAAATCAAGTCTTCCAACAGATTCTTTCGATGTAAATACTCTTGGATATGCTCTCTGCATACTAAGAGATATTTGTGCATTTGATGGTAATGTGGATATTATTGAGTCGTTATTATCATTAGGGCTTGTCCAATTGCTTTTCAGATTTGCTTCGTGAGCTCGAGCCTCCTGCAATAATTAGGAAATCATTGGAACAAGGTGAGAATCAAGATACTACAAAAGATTTAGGTAAGTTATGCCCTTATAAAGGATTTCGTAGTGACATTGTGGCAGTTATTGGGAATTGTGCCTATAAAAAGAAGCATGTTCAAGATGAGATAAGAGAGAAAAATGGGATTCTCTTAATGTTGCAGCAATGTGTTACGGATGATGAAAATCCGTTCTTGCGTGAGTAGGGTATATGGGGTGTGAGGAATTTAATGGAAGGGAATGTTGAAAACCAACTGGTAGTTAGTGAATTGCAAATTCAAGGATCAGTCAACTTGCCAGAAGGGGCTGCGAGTGGATGTGGATCCGCAGACTCGACGTGCAAAGTTTGTAAATACTGGTGAAGATATTGATCAGGTACCCTACTACATGATCCATCCTTTTAAAATATATTTGATACACAAAAGATCCTGTTTTGTTAATGATGATTTTTCTTTTTGATATCCTCAATATTGACTGCATTTCTGTTAATTAGATGATAAATTTGACAACAAAAGTGTAATTATAGAGGAGTGTGTATATAACCATGAAGGTTTAATAACCAGCCTTTCTAATTTAAAGAAGTTTACGGCCATTTACTGCTTTCATCTACCTTCGAAATTTTCATATAGCAGCATCAATTATATTGTTGTCATCATTTTTCTTTTTGTTGACATCAAGTTTTGGATCAATTTAGAGTGAATTTTCCACTAATTTACTTAACACCGTGTTGATTTGGGTAATATTTTATCTCAAACAGGTCACATAAAAGCCTTAGTTAAAAACGTAACGGGTCAAATTAGATGAACAGGGTAAACGGGTTGATAGCTCCCAAAATGTATGTAATGAATATAACCTCATAATTGCTTCATTTTCTCCTGTTATTATAGGAAAGGTACTATTAAAATTGTTTTCATAGACTTCACATACCTTTAAAACATCTTTAAACTATTTTTTATTAAACTTTCGAAGGACATGTAACTTTGAAAGAATGTACTGAATGACTGAACTTACTTAATACAGGATCTACTCGAAAAAATTGCTCCCACATGGATGAATGTTTCTTTAAGAATGAAAGATGATCCTGAGACTGATAAAACTTTTGGATGGGTGCTAGAAATGTGAGTTGATTTTTTATAAGAGAAAATCTTGACCCTTTTGCGTATTGGACGATTAGTCAACAATATTGACTTTATGGATTCTGATTTTGTGTCAGGTATGCATATGCTGTGGCCTCTGCATTGCATGGTGTGACATCCTTCGGAAAGATTTTATGCTCCAGGTATATAAACCTATTTTCTGGTAATTCTGGATTAATGAGAAGTCTGAGTTAACAAATTAGAATAGAACTAATTGTGTTTTTAAAACTTTGACATCAATATATCAGCCCCCATGGGACTTGGAAACAGGCAAAAGGTTTATCATTCATTACACTTATGGATGTGACTACAACATGAAGGTAATTTGCTCCCCTCTTATTCATCTGCCTGGATATTTACGACTTCCGCTTCAAGTTGTCAGTTTTAGTTAGAGGTGGCAAAAAGGACAGGTTGGGTAACGGGTCAAAATGGTTAGTTTTTATTGTATAGGTCAAGTGGGCTGGGTTGGCCCAAATTACTTTTTTGTTACATTTCAAAATTGTTTTTGTATATATAATTATTGTGTTAGGTATGATTACAAAAACTAATTTTATTCAAATAGTAACATATATTCTAAAGTAAAATGATTTATGAGGTTTAAAGCATTAAAAGTACATTCTGGGCTTCGTTCGCCTTACCTTAGTAAGTTTTTTTCTACTTTACCCGTTTGACACTTTGACCTGTTAGAGATGATACATAACCTGAATTTAATGGCTGATAAGTCAATCAGTTGAAGTTGCCACCTCCGTTTGGTCTTTCTCTGTTGGGATATGGACATATAGCTAAGTTGTTGATATCGCAGGGTGAGCTAACATATAGAAAGATTGGAGAATGGCGATTTGACAAGAGATCACATCTGCGGGGACCTCCGCCAAAAAATTTGCCTTTGCCTCCTC
Source organism: Chrysanthemum lavandulifolium (assembly GCA_022545495.1). Classification (NCBI taxonomy): domain Eukaryota; kingdom Viridiplantae; phylum Streptophyta; class Magnoliopsida; order Asterales; family Asteraceae; genus Chrysanthemum; species Chrysanthemum lavandulifolium. The sequence goes on along the minus strand of CM040243.1, from coordinate 30,925,116 downwards.
CTGGTGTTCCTGAAAGTGTGGTAAGCATAGCAACATGAAATTTTCTATGATTTATCCATAATTCAATGACAGTTAGACACCATATAATAAGATTCAAAAACGAATAATACTAGAAAATTTAACTTCTTGAGCACTGTTAGCTAATAGCCCATTAGACACATCTAACCCGCTTCCGTCTCTGCTATAGTTTCTTTCTCGTCCATGACATAGAAAAAAATTAGTCACTTCTACTACTAGCCAATTATCACTAGTAAAACTATAGATGCACACTCAGGTTCTCTTTATATGTATGATGCAGGTAACTCTTGTAAAGATGGTGAATGAAGCTACTGCTAACATACCAAATTGGGATACTGAAAACACATCGTAGTATAACAAAAGCTCGTTTGTAGAGGAAAAACATTCAAGATTGAATTATACGAAAATTTCGTGCCTTTTGAGGTACTTACACAAACAGAACATTCCTATCCTTTTGTTGATCTAGTTCTCCTAGCACCTTATGAATGTAAGCAGTTTTTTTTTTTTTTTTTTTTTTTTTTTTTGTCGGTGACACGTATGTTAAACTTCCGTATGGTTTTTATGAAAGATTTACATTTCGCTTCTGTGTTATTGAGTAAAATAAGTAATTGTCACAGTAGTTGCAACAAAAACTTGTTTGGAATTATATCTCAGCATGCCCATTGGCCCCACTTCTTTTCTGAAGATGTTTTGAACTGTTGATGTAGCTTATACCTTAATTGTCAATTTTTTACATTAAAGTATAACAAAGGAACTTTATAAGAATCTTTTTGACATCTGATTTCAAATAATCAGTAGCTTTGACTTAATCTTGAACAATTGTTGTGATTATCTAGTGTCTGCAATGAATTAATAGGATATAGACTAATAGCAGCTAACATTTTCTTTAGAATGTAAAAACAAAATAAGCTACATCAAACAACATTTGTTTATATTCAAAGACACAAGATATTGACATAAGTAGGGGTGTCAACATTTGTTATACACGAATGCCGGTGAAGAAGTTGGTATATGTTTCTAGTACATGGACGACGGTGGCCATAATGAAAGTTAGCCCAAGATGTTTCCTGTGGGCTGTTAAATGCCGGAGTATTTTAATGTTACGGCACGTTTCCATAAGTTCCTTGGGCACGTTTCCATAAGTTTCTTGCCAAATGAATATATAGCTTGCATGTCGGTAACATTTATCAATGGTTTATGGTTAATTTAAATTAAAAGTTTGATGGAAATGCAAATACTTATTATTAGTTACACCGTTTTACATATTTGTGAATAATACGTTTATTTTTAGACAACCTTTAGTCGAGGGAAGACGAGGGCAAACTACAAGTGTTCATTAATGAGGATAACTCTGGGAAGTCGGTTCAGTTTGGATTTCAGTGCAGCAATGGTGGAGGCAGTGGTGATACCGGGTGGTTGGCATGTGGCACAGATGATGATGATGAGAAGTGTGTTAAGCATGGATGCTACTGATCACATGGGCCGTCGTCCTTACGGAACAACTATACCACCACATAATCAATGAATATCCAAGTTGCGGTTGTAACTCACTCGTTCCTGAACTACGCAGGAAAAGAAAAACATATTGAGCCATCTTGACATCTTGCAAGTGTCAGCATTGCAAATTGATGGAATCAATAAATAGTTCTAAAGGTAAAACTAGTGTAATAAAATATATAATAGAAAAAACAATTTGCTATTCGAACAACAATACACCGAAAACCGGACTTTATGGGGAGGTTAACTGGCGTCTTAAGCACCGAGAGAGGAAACCTAAAGTATATTTTAAGCAGACATTTCAGGAGCAAAGGGGATTGGTTTTGTTGGAGCTGGCAAACGGCCGATGCTATCAACTTTGTCCATCTGCTTTGGTGGAGGTCTTGCAGCTTTCGGAATCAGTCTTCCCTTCTTCTCAAACCACTCGGGTTTGAGAAGAGCGCGAAAACCAAGCTGGTTGTAATAAACTTTTCTTACAGACCCACCAGCTGCTTCAATTGCTTCTTTTGCACGGACGGTCACTCTTGACACCTGCAAATGGTTTTCATTGCATTAGCAAGTAAAGAAGTAAAGAAGTAAAGATAGTAAATTGGTCGGGTTGAGCCAGTTGGATAATGGGCGAAAACATAAAATCATTTATGGCTCGAATCATTGGGTTTCACCAGAAAGAATTGCCCTTTTTATAAAACATATGACTATGGTGTCGAATATGATTGCAAAAACTAAAGTATTTCAATAATCATCAAACTTTTTTGAATAAACAGGAGTCTGCAAATTATGAAATACAGGTTGGGGCTAAGGCAACTTTCGACCTAATAAATGAGTCAAAATTAAAAATACACTTTGGGGCTAGGGCAAAATTTTATTTAATTTTTTTACCCGTTTTAGATAGAACAGGTAGCTTTATGACCCATTTCCAAGTTAATGGGTCGCAATTGACACCTCTATTTTAGTAGGCCCTGAGGCATTGAACAAGTATGCTATGATTCTGGGATGCTGGTAAAAGTTGCACGTTACTAATATTAGTGCAATCATTGTAGTCTATGCACTTCGGATGTTGAATATACAATGCTTTAATATAGAGTTCATAGCAGCAGGTTTTTGGTAATTTGGCACTAAAGATAAATTATAAGATTGCATTATTTCCTTTTTCCATGAAACCAGCAATTTCATACTATTAATCACATATCTTAAACATCCTTCAATAATCTTATGACTTAGAATTCTTGTTGGCCCACATCAATAGCACCTATTCTTCGTAATAGCTACATAAAAACAACTAACTTCAAATCAGATACTCCCCAAAAATAGACTATTGCAATCAGAGGCCGAGGGGATGGGGTGGCTAGAGGGTGCTAGGCCCCTCCCAACTAGCCCTATAAGTATAACATGGCATCAATAGCTCATTATTTTAAGAACACTAGTGCTCGGCCCCTCCCAATGCAATCAATTGAAGTATGCATTTGTAACATGAAAAAATAAGTAACTTGTAAAAAGAAAGAATCTGAACAAAACAAATTAGTATTTCGTACTCATCTCATCAGCTATTGAACAACAACAACAACATACCCAATCCCGCTGGGCCCGGGGTATGGGGGAGGTAGAATGTAGACAGATCCTACCCCTACCCCAGGATAAACCCGAGAGTAAGGAGACTACATACATTCATCAGCTATTGAACGTATGTATTTTTTATTAATGATCACAATAAGTTCTTTTTGTTTTTCTTTGAATCGTTGGTAACAAATTATCTGCTTAGTGGAGTATTTGTTACAGTTTGTCAGTTATTTTTTAAATTTTCTCTTTAGCTATTAAATTCTCTAGTGTAGATTATTAATTTCTTATTAGGTTTTAAAAATTCAAGAGTAATAAAACTAGTGGTTTGTTGTAGTAATAAAACTACTTTTCAATATTTCAAAGTTCTTATTGTATACTTCTGCTACAAAAATTTGGTGATTTTAAGATTATTCTTGTTAAGATTGATTAAGATTGGTTTATTGGTTTTAGTTTATTTAATACTAGTATAGAGTTATTCACCTGGTTTATTGGTTTCACCTTTGAGGGTGTGTACCAAAATTTTGAAAAATACAATGGTTATAATCTAGATGGAAAAGATATGGTTTCCTCAAGTGAAAACTGGATAAAATTAATTACCATTTATATGCAATTAGTCCTAGATTAAAAGGAAATGACAAACTAATATTGAAACAAGATAAACAAAAAGATGACCTCAAGATGAATTGGCCACTGTATTTGCTCAGCACCACGTCCCATCAACCTCACTCCATCTCTTATTTGCTTTCCTATTGCCTCTGTATCCTATTTTAGAACATAGCGATGACATACTGATTCAAGCACTTGATAAAATAGTACAACTAAGTAAAAAAAACAAACTGTGATATGGTACCTTAAGAGTTTTCATTGTGATCAGCTCGGAAGAGTCAATCTTCCCGGCATTGATCAACCTTGCAATCTTTCCCAGACCAACTGGCTGCAAAAGAACGATCAGCGTTTCTTGTGTGTCATAAGTTTGTAATATAAACAGGTTCAGAAAAGAAACCAAGCATATCGCATTTGACAATAATCCCCAAATGTGAAAAAATAAAATAAATAAATAAATAAATAAACTCTTGCTCATGAGTTATAATACGATATACTACATACATAGTAGCATCTTGTAAATGTTGAATCTGCTGAGTCAGTTGCATAAAAAGGTAAGCAGCTCTGTTTTTACACCAAATACCCTCAAAATTTTATATAATATGAATCAGCACCATTTTTTATAAAACAAAATCAACAGGGTCAAAGACTCAAAGGTACCAACACATTGTCTGTCATACTTTTTTGAATCAAAAGATTAGAGTGTTTTGGTCTTCATAAAAAAATCATAGTTCTAAAAGGCTAACAAAGGCCCCGCAAAGGCGTGAGGCTTGGTCATGCAGCCACGCTATGTCCCCATGCGGCCTTATGCCACATTTTTTTGTAAACTCAATATATAAGAAATATGATATAAATATATAAATATATTCATATTTTGTGCCGCCTTATGCCACGCCTTATAAACGCAAAAACAATATTTTTCAAACACACCACGTTATTTTTCAAACTAACAATATTTTCGTAGAATGCTAGTTCAAAGACATAAAGATGACCTAATTAGCACCTAAACTTGCAATATATAATTATGTACAATAGTAAACTATCAAATACTCATTAGGCTTTTTGCTGACAAAAACAACCAATTTGATGTCGACCTTATAAACACCTAAATACACATAAGATGAGCTAAAAACATTTAAACAAATAGAGGAGCTTGTAATAATCTAACAAATGGTCAGAAGTACCCAATTTGGCACTCAAAAAGTTCAAATGTGAAATTTTCCTATTGGAACAGCACACACCAAAACAATATCATAAACATAGCAGCAAACTAACATAAAAAGAGTATAGAAATTACCTGAAATTCAAGACTGAAGGGGTTTTTAAACCCCCTTTTGGGCATTCTACGTCTCAAAGGAGTTTGACCACCTTCAAAACCAAACTTATGAGTTCCTCTCGCTTTCTGCCCCTTATGACCTCTACCCGCAGTCTTTCCTTTACCCGACCCAATACCACGACCCTTTCTTGTTTTCTGTTTTGTTGCACCTTTGTTGTCCCTCAAATCATTCAAGCTCAACAAACTAAAAGCGCGAACACTCTGAACCTCAAACGAGTTAACAGGATTCTGAAATAGGCTCGAATGATGATTTGAGCTGTGTAAGGACTTTATGATGGGGAAATGTGAGGCGGGTTTGGTGTGAAATGATGCATTTCTAATAGAGTTTGATATTAGCGATGGAATTCTTCTTCTCAACATTTGAACCCGATTCAGCACTTGTATTGGAATAATGTTTCTGTAAAAGAAACAAACGTTTACATTTGAAGTTCTAAACTAGACAGTTTAATAAGCTAAAAAAAATATATAATACTATATTATAAAACATTTGGGACATGCTTAAAAATTCAGACTCTTATAATAGAAATACTTGTATTAATTTCACTATTAAATATTGACATCAATATAGGTTTCAAATGGAGACGTAACAGGTATCTTCAACTAAATTACATACAGTTATCAAATTACAGCCAATTATTAAAAAAATATAACCGCTAAAAATCAATAATGATTATTAAAAACCTGTAACTGCATTCACCATATAAATCAGCACAAGCCATCTAAAACACATGCAACAAGACTCGAAATAAATGAAAAAAAAAAATCTCAGTGTTTATCTTTCGTATTTTATAACAGATTGTAAGACCTCGAAAGCAAACTCGTCATCGATCTATAAACGAAAAACAGCAACACCTACCAGAGACCTTGTTAAAAGATCTTGAAGCCGAGACCTTGTTGGAAATGTTTGTTCTGTTATATCAGGCAGCAAGAAAGATGTGATATTTGGTTAGGAAAAATGTATTGCTGCGTTTTGGAATAGATAAGATGTGAGTTTGTGGCTGCTTGTTTAGAGAAGAAACAAGTGAGTGCATTACGATTGGGCTGGTGTTTGCTTATTTCACATTGGGCTACTACCTTAGGCCAATCTTTATAAATGGGGTATTTTTGGACTATTAATTTCAAAGGCTAGATTTTAGTGACTATGGAGTTTTTGTACAGTTGTCGCTATGTCATTTGCATCTAACTACATACAAAGATATTGTATCTATCATGTTTTAAGATTTATTTATCACGATCAATCTTCTATCTAAAATAATAGAAAAATGATTGAGAGACCTAGAACTTGTGCCTAATTGTTACCTCTTTGGATTGTGAAGCGGTGGGCTCTATTGTTACAGCCAATGAATTATTGACATGCAATTTTAGGCATAAAATTAAGCCTAAAATTAGGTCTCTTAATCACTACTCAAATAATACTCCCTTCGTCCCAAAATTATAGTCCTCTATTGACTTTTTCGGTCTTTCTTTTACAACTTTGACCTTAAATATTTTTGTTTGTGTTATATAATATTTGATGAAAAATATATGAATGGATTGGGTTTTAAATGTATTCTCATTGGTATATCTTTCATCAATTATTGTATAACACAAATAAAATATTTAAGGTCAAATGAAAAGAAAAACCGAAAAAATCAATAAGACTATAATTTGAGACGATAATAAATAATAATAAAAAAAAACACGCGCATGTGTACTCAACTCTTTTATAATGCATGAATAAAAAAGTTTTTAAAATTTGAGATGTACAATTATACATGCTAATTGTACAATAATGTTAAGTTAATATTAAAATTGTAATTTCTTTAAAAATGTAGAAGAAAAACGTCAATGAATTAATGTTAATTGTTTATATCTTTTAAGTTATTTAATCAAAAATTACAATAAGTGCAATAAGTAACTGTGATTACAAACTTTTCTTAACTCTTTGTATCCCTTACGTTCGTGGTTGTTGATTTAGGCTCGGTTTCGGTTAGGGTATCTGAATCTTAAAAACTGTAAGCTTGGTTTCGGTTTATTAATGATCATTTGTTGTGGTTTCAGATTGAGCAACTCGGCTCGGTTTTATAGTTTCACAGATTTTTTGAACACCCCTATACATAAAGCTTAACTTTATATAAATCATGAAGTCATTTTGAACAATGAAAAACCGTTCGTTACTAAAATATTAATTATTACAATTATATAAATAGAAAAACATTGTCAATGGTTAAAGAGTTGAAATATGCGACATAAAATTCTTGACATTCGTATATTTATTATAAAAAATGTAATAAAGTAAAATACGTAATTCACCGGAAATTAAACTACGTAAAATTATTGTTATAAAAAACATATAATGAAAAATATTTGTTCGCAACAAAATTTAGTCACAGGGTATCCGCCGCTGCATTGCGCGGGTACCCTGCTAGTTACCCTAAATATAAATATGAGAAAATTGCCATACTAAGCTAACTAAAAATCCGCGATTTGTTTAAGTGCGACATGGTTAATTTTGCCCTCATCAAAATGAAAGAAAGTTCAAATTTCAAACAAGAATGAAAATTAAGCAACTTAAAAAACAAGCCCGAACTTCCAATCCTTGGACAAGCAAGAAAACTAAATCGGAAAATTCGATACTTTTAGCTACCTTTCTTAGCACTTATCCATATAACATAACAACATAACTTAAGAGGGTGTTTGGGATTCTTTATCCTAACTAATCATCTAATTTCATGTACTTATTTGTAACCGAAACAAGTCTTTTTTTTAATAAAACTGCTAAATGTCTACTGAAATAAGCTCAAATGTTGATCAAATCAGCTTATTTCACAAATAAGCAAAATCCGAAATAACCCCTTGTATTTTCTTCTGATAAAGAACCATAAAGACATGTACTTTATGCGTAAAAACTTGTACATTTCTTTTAAAAATAAAAAACACCCATCTTAAAAACAATAACAACAAATCAAAAAACTTTGTTCTTAAACCCTAAAACTGAAATGAACAAAAGCTATAAACAAAAGATGAAATTAAATTATAACTATAAAAAAAAAAGGTGGTCTTACATGAAGTGATGTAAGAATTAGTTGAAGAATCCTAGTAAATGGTGATCAAGAGATTGTGAGCTAACTGCTTATGTGAAGAAACCAAACCCCCAAACAGCATGATCACAAATGGTGTCCCAATTGGCTATTTGGGTTGGTGGTGTATCCATAGAACCCAAATAAAGAATTACTATTTGTTCTTAGCCCAAAGTTGTCTTAGTGGTGCTTTGATTCGTTTTAGGTAATGAAAATGAGAATATTAACGCTCAGTTCTCGAGTTGAAAAGGAAGAGGAAATTAAAGGAAACGGAAAGTTTTTTTGTGTTCTTGAGTCTTTTTTAAAGGAGGAAGGAAGCGGAAGTAAATAGAGAGGAAGATTTGATAAGTAAATCTTCCTCCCACTTTTGGAGGAAAAGGAAAGGAAGCAGGCAATATATTGTGAAAACTAATATACCCTTTTTAAAACATTTGACATTAATAATTAAAGGGTATATATGTAATTTGACCAAGTTATTTTCCTTTTCTCTCACTCAAAACGTGATTATGATTCTTTCTTTTCCTTTCCTCTATCTCAAGAACATAACAACTAACACTTACTTTCCTCTTCCATTTCTTTTCCCTTTCCTATTCTTTTCCATTTCCCTTCCTTAAAAACTCAAGAACTGAGCGTAAAGGTCTTGGTTCAAATAGAGGAAGTGAAATATAAAAAATAAAGAGAATGCTAAGGAACATAATGAGTATTGCATTACTCTTATTTTCCACAACCCTCAATGTGTAGGGTAATGCTCCATTATCTTGTTTTGGGTAATGGTCCATTGTTTTGGGTAAAGTGACATGTTCGATTATATTCGTTTATATTTTTTTTCTTGGTTAAAATGTAGACGCGCCAAATTGTTAAGTTGGCAAGATTGGCTGAAAACTCCTTCGTAATTTTCTAGCGCCTTGCTAGTTTTTGTGTTTTTATAATTTTTGCAGTTAAAAAAAAAATGGGGTCCATTGCATAATAGTATACCAAGGATAAGTAATGATTATCTTTCCCATCCCTCACCCTCTAATACATCCAACCAAGCATGCCCTAAAAAATAGGGGCATTTGCATATATCTTCACATACACACCATATTTACATATTTTCCCAAACAGTGCTTTAACATGCTTGTACATCATGTATAAAAAACTTGACTAAAATACACCGTTGGACTTCGATATAGACATGATTTCAAGGAATGCCCAATGATATATATTTTCAGTTACTTTACACCATATAAATTGGTTTGTACCTAGTTAATTCAGTTCCAAGTCTTCCATTAATCAATAGTTACTCTGTTCCAATGCACTTTTAACTACAAAAGTAGTTTAGGTAAGACCCAATTATATCTTTGGACTTCGATAACTTGTTTTGTCACCCACTGCTACAGAGTCATACTTAATCAGCAACAATAATGCCTTATTATCAAATTTTAGTTTGGCATCCTTCTCAAAAGAAATTCTTTTTATAAATTTTGTTGATGAAATCAAATCAAAAATCTTGAAAAATAAAGCATGAAATTTGATTCTGAATCATTCCATATGTTATTCAAATTTGTTCCCTTGATTAAAAAAAGGAACTAACCACTCATAATTCTTTTTCCTAGCGGCTTGATCATGAGACATTTAGAAAATGAAGATTTCCATAAGGGTTGAAGAGTTAGTCAAATGTCTTAACTGGACATGTTAGGCTTAGTTAGGCATTTGCATACTTTTGTGAGTCTATAAATAGGATGGCTGAGAAAGACTAGGAGTGCTTATATTTCAATATATCTCGGTAGACTAGAGTATGTGAGCATCATATGTGGACTTTGTCTAACTCTCGACAGTAGATCATTATATAGAAAACTTACTGCATCTTTTGAATATATGGGTTATCATGGTCCTTTGCTTATCCTATTACCAGTTTGTTTGACTGTTACTGTTTATTATCAGTATATTTCTGGCTGGCTCTTATCATGACATAATTAACAATTTATAACATCGGTTATTTGAGATGGCAGTGGGTGCATCCGTACATATGTGATTTTAACTTACAAAGTTGTCAAACTAGGAAATATTGCAGTTTCCACGGGGTGCTAGAAAATGGATATCTAGTGGTTTTTACGGGACTTAAGAGTACGATTAACCATACTATGATTATATTACAAGAACTTGGCAACACACCGCACATATTACCACAAAGATAAACTAGGATAAAAAGGGTGGCAGATACGACCCATTTGCAAAAAATTACACGTCGATCTGGTTCATTCTTTTTTATTCACCTCAAACCGGTCAAAGGGGACAGATCATGTTTTCTAGAAAAAAAGGGAACTGGGAACTGTTTATTTTTCATGCATACAATCTCCCATATCATTTTTAAACATACATTTTATTAGACTAATAATGCTGACAACATCCAACTTAGCACCAGTTAAATCTTCCACTTCCACACATCACCTTGAGCAGCTACTAATCTTGCCTCAAGCTCATTTCTCCCCCTCAAAAGTCCTGGTATGATCATTCTTGAACGAGCACATATTTCAGGATCATACCATCTTATCCACCGACAAGAAGACACTATTGATGATTATGAAATCATTAAACAACCACCATTGTTAGAAACTTACACAAGAAATATTAAGACGCACATACTTGAACATGATAAGCAAATAATCGGCCATACAGGTTGGCGAGAGGTCGAAGTCGAATAATAAACTACTTACACACCAACAACGTACCATCTTGAAACAATTATCGTTTTGAAGAAGGCGGGTTTGAAGGATAGTTTAGGGATGGGTGATAAATGTAGACCAAACCTTTACACACATATACTAGCTACATACAACATTCAGCGGTTTTATTTAGTCCGCTTCTGATTAAAAGGCGGTTTTGCCACCAATGAACATAACGTTGACAACGGCGAGATTGGTCAAGGGACGAATCGTCATTTAATGGCTATTGTTTGGACCGTGGCGATGAAAAGGCGAGGTTCGTCCCATCGCGAGCCTCCGATACAAGTTTAGGGACCAACGGTGTATTTTAGTCTAAAAAAAATGTGAATAAAAAGAAAGAAGAGAAAAAAACGTGGACTTAGATTTATCTATTAAATTTAGATTAATCCCCACCATTAGATCAAACTAGATGGATGGTGAGGATTTGTCCCTAGTAGCGTCAAAATAAGAGTAATGATGAGTGTGTAAATCTCATCGTTTTAATCAATCTGACTGCAAAACGTTTAAAATGCTCGAAATGCATCAAAATCTTGAAAATATTCCAAAATTACATTTTATATGTTTCGGATGCAAAATGTTCAAAATCGGATGAAAAATGAGCAAAGTTTGCATAATTGGCGGTTCGATCCTCAACTTTCAAAATTTGTCAAAACTAGTCCACGAGCCATAATTTCAAAGAAAAATCACCAAAGGTCCTTTTAAAATCATAACTTGTCAAAATTAGTCCTTTGGTGAAAAATATAAAAAGTTTGAGAAAATTACAAAATTAGTCCTTCAAGTTTGAAAATTGGCAAAAATGGCCCCTGGAAATTGGAACATATCAAGTTTGGTCCTTGTACTTTTGGAGATTGTCACTTTTTAGCCCTTGGATCAACTTTGATGAAATGGCAGCAATGGTCCCTTGAATTTCAGAATTTACACATATGGTCCCTATAATTATTAAACCCTTCACCCTTTTGGACCTTGAACCTAATTGTGACCCCTGCCACAACCTAATTTGGACCCCCCTTGATATTTAACACCAGTCAAACACTGGTCAAAACACCCAACACGCGCCAAAACTCATCCCCTTCAACTGCTCTCTGCAAACAAGCAACCTCCCATCTTTCCAGCTCCTTATCCACTCAACTTGTTCCCCCCTCCTCCACACAACTCCAAGAATCATTAATTGCCTTCCCCTTCATCTCACTCAACCTCAACTGCTAAAAATCATTTCCCGCCAAAAAAATGATCCGATGGCTAATAACTCTTCAAGTCATCCAATGGCTTAAAAAGAAAGTGGGAAAAGTTCAGAACAAGTGGAGGGTTGATTGGAGTATAAAAAGAAGAAAGAGGACAAGAAAAAGGAGTAGTAGCTAGTTTTATAAAATTTTCCTTATGTCGTTTTTTTAATCAATGTCTTAGTTTAATTAAAATGTTGTAATTTCAGTTTGTTTGTATCTCACTTAAGATTAAGCTTCATTATAAGGTGCTTTTGAGTTCCAATCAAGTTTTATTTAAATTCCAAGTTTAATGTTTCTTGTGTGTATAAGTCGGTTTCAAATTCTTATTTGCAAGCTTTAAAAGTTCAATTTCATCTCAAATAAGCTCACTTAAGCTTATTAAAGCTCTTAGTAAACTCACAATTCGGTTTCAAGTAATTCCATGGATGGTCAACAAAAGTCAAGCTGTTTAGTGAAATTTTGGTTCAAGCAATTTGGTGATGATATGGGTTGATCCAGTGGTGATATTGGGTTAAAATAGGTTAGGTTAGTGTAGGATTTGGTTTGGTTTCGGTCTGCATACCAATTTGGACATTTGTGAGTTCTATTCTCATTTCAATTTTTTCAATATTGCATTTTATGCTTGAATGTTTATCTGTAGTCACCTATGTAGCAAAGCAGTGCGGCATAGGGATACAGGGAACGATACGGGCAGGAAGCAACATCCAAAATTCGAAAGCAGTGCAGCGGAGAAAGCGTCATGTGTTTTATAATATTTTAATATATGGCAAATTTTCTTTAAAAAAAGGTACATAATATTCAAAAATCCAAACAAATACGGAGTATTACTCATAATCATCAATTAAAAACTCTTAACTATCAAATTATCTTCAAAAAAACATTTAAAAAAAAAAACATTAATTAGTTGTGGTATCTTAGAAAATGAGCTTAAATCTCATCTATGACTTCTTTCATATAATAACTGAACATAAAGTTAAAAATATCAAGCAAGAACGAGAAGTTAAGTAATACTGTAAATAAATTAAATTGCCAATGAAACAAATAGTACTACCTAGCTTTATCTTACCTAGCTTTATCTAAAGAGTTAAAGCAAGTAAATAAGTCAGTTATTTGTTTTATTTAATATTAAAAGAAATCTATTTATTGTCTTGACATTCACGTGTGATGGTATTGATTAGTGTATGTACTTTATATTTTTTTATATTTATCATCTCTCTCTTTCCATCAATGATCTTCTTCTTCCTCTTACTTCATCTTCTATCATCAAATCTGCTTCTTCACCATTTTTTTTTCTTCTTATTCTATTGTAACATATATACTGCTAACAGGCAGATGGGCTGGAATTTGAAGAGTTAAACCCTAATTGGGCTTGGAAACGTCCCCATGGACAATGGAAACGTCCCCATCAACTAGCCGCCGCCGTCCCTGGAATTGGAGACGTCCCCATGGCGTTTCCCATGCGTTTCCGTCCCCATGAAGTACCCGGAACGGGTACCTTGACCTGATAGGCGTCCCCGTGCATCATAGGTAGTCACCAGTAGTTAAAATGTGTTTATATACTTGTATTATGGTCATGTGAACTCAGTTTGATCAATGGTACTATCTGGTTCAGTGTTCTTATCAGTTTAAGTTTGCATGTCAGTTTTAAAATGGTGTTTGGATCAACCAGTGATAGTGAGTTTTTAAGCTCAGTTTTAGGTAAAAACCTGTCAATCCAACTTTTGTTAGTGGAGTTAGACTTAGGACTGGTATTCACTTGCACCTTAAATGAATGAAAGTCAAAATCCTCTTAATCTGTCTTCATGTTCATGTCTGTTAGAATTTTCATGCATCAAAAGTTTGATTTGTATTCAAAAATCATTAGAGTAGCTTAATTCAGTTTTATTTCATCATTATATATCATTTTCAGTCCTTAAATCATGATCAAAGTTCAAGTTAGTCAAACTTACTGTTTTGTTAAAAAGTCAAAAACCTTAAAAAAGTCAGTTTTTGGCCAACTAGGGTGATTTTTCTTGGATTCATCTCTGGGCCAATTTCAGTGTAAATTGTGGTTTTCAAAACTTCCATTGGTCTATTTTATTATTGTCAATTTTATATAATTTTGTCAATTTTTTATGAACCTCAAAAAGGCTTGTCAACATGGGCATATGTGCCTTGTGCAACTGACTCAGTTAACACTGAGTCTGCACAGGGATCTGGCAAGGTCTGCACAGGGCTCATTTTGGCTCACCAAGGTCTGGTATTTGGTTTAGACAAACTTAGCCAGGTCCTCTTGAGGTTCCATCATTTGCTCTTTAGTTTCCAGCTTATTCAAGTGCTTATTTTCTTGTCCAAAGTAGGTACCTAAATCTGTTTTTATCTCTTGAGCTCATAACCTCAAATCTATGCAGTTGGTTATTCAAAGGTTGTGTGTTGTTGTTTTTAGTTCATTTTGAGTTATTTTAGCTTATCCAAGCTTCTGTGATCAGTGGGTGGTCCTTGGTGCTCATTAGCTTATTCCAAGTGCTTATTTCTAAGCACTTGTGCTTGCAGTTTCATATTCCTCCACACAAGCACTTTTTTTTCTATTTTTCCTAGATTCCTTATATTATTTTAGAGTTATCTTGAATTTTTCATATTTTTCCTGTCTTGTTTAGTATTTTTCTTGATTTAATTCGGTTTTAAGCATTTTTAAATAGCATTAAATACAAAAATTAAGAAAAGTTTCAAAAATAATTTTCATTTTCTTAAGTTAAGATAAATATAAAAGTCAAAAAATATTTTCCATATTTTCTTAGTTAAATTTGTATTTTTAAATAATTTAATTAGTTTTAATAGTTTTAATTCCTAGAAAATAGAAAAATAATCAGAAAAATACAAAATAGTTTTGAAAATTCTATTTTGATATTTTAGATTTTCTAAGTCTTAATTTTATTTTTCTAGCTTTATTTCATATTTTCTTGTATTTTAGGTTGTTATTAAATAGTTAAAATAGTTTTAATTAATAATAATTAGATAAATAGTTATAAAATAATTTTCTTTTCTATAAATTTTCTTTTATCGTTAGGTTTGTAAAAATGTCATTTTCATATTTTTAGGATTTATATTGTGTAAGTTTCACTTTTCATTTGTACGTCGCGTAGTTTTAATTTCAGTTTTATAAAAACATAAAAACAAAAACATCATTTTAAAAATAGTGATAGCGTTTATTTAATATTTTTTATCTTTTTAACTTTCTTTAATTTGCATTTAAGCCCCTGTAATTTGTTTCCTTTTCCTTTAGTTATAATCATATTCAAATCTCCTTTTCCGTTCAAATCTCTCGATCACTATACGTTTGGTGATCCATTGCATAGCTTCATTGGGACATAACGACGGGAAACACTATACTCCTCGGATCTTCATTGCATTCGTGTCTGAACTGTTTTAAGTTTCTTACAGTTGGTCATTCACAAGTGGTCAGCTTGCGTGAGAAAACTTGACGGTTTGGCACGGATCAAGTAACCATTTAAATTTTTCTCTACTTCGTAACATGTAAAAAACCCTATAGCAGAAAATTATACAAATATTGATGTGTATATACTAGTGTTTGTAAATCAAGTTTTAATTGCTTATCCTCTACGTGTATATACTAGTTCGATCATAAATATTATACAATATCCATCTTTTTTATTAGTTGTGTTTAGTGCAATGTGTATGTTGTAGAAATATGTTTTTTTTTGTCATTTTTGTTTCATCGTAGAGATGATATAATATATTTTTATATGACAAAAAACTTTAATTATGTTTGCATAATTGTAATTATGTGACCTGATAGCGTCAAATAATCAACGTAACTAAAAAACCTGAAAATATATATATTCATTCTTTTATGTACTAAGGAATTGATTCTGTAATCGATTCTGACACTCTATTCTCTATTTTTGCCAAACACTAGAATCCATTCTCTTATATCAGACTCATTCTCTTTCTATGCCATTCCATTCTCCAATGCATTTCCATTCTTTGTGATTCAGTCGTACCAAACGTCCCCCGGGCTTCCGAAGATTATAAACCCTAAAGAAATTACTTAATAATCTACACTAGAGAATTTAATAGCTAGAGAGGGAATCTGCACGTGTCTTCAAGATACATTTTCGCATGCCTTTCTTACTCATCAACATCTCTAATCCTTATGCCATTGACCACCAATGATCTCGAAATCCTGTACTAGCTGATGACGAAATCTCAAAATAGGTATTGATATTATTCCTTCCTTGCTAATTATCATGTTTGTGATTGATTTATGTAGATGTAATGAATTATACGATATAACATCAACGTAATATGCATTAAAAATAAGCGCACCCCTGTGTTTGTGTTAATTTGTATTAGCTTCTAGGATTTATAAGTTCATTTACTTATTTGTGCTTACTTATTTGTATCAGGAGTCTGCTGCAAGTTCCACCGTGTATTATGATGTCGAGTTGGTTTCATTTAAAAGGTATTATATGCATGCAAATCTGTTTATTTATCTTCAACACTTTCTGAGCATAAATTGTTAAAGTAACTTACAGTTGGTATCTGTAGGAAAAAGGCTTATGGAAACTAACGACGCCAGAATGGGAGATAGACAAAACGGAATACCATTTTCAAAAAACAAAAACACGAGAGGGTTTCGAAGAGATATGAGAGGCCGGTAAACGAGTGCTGGTACGGTGCAATACTACCCTTTTCTAAATCTTGAACACTTTCACGAAAGCACTACTTACACGATTTTGATTGAAGGGTTACTAAAAAGTTCCGATTTTGATGATGCTCGTAAGCTTTTCATTATAATGGTTTCTTCTGGATTGAAGCCCGATG